>OY756211.1:18675818-19221835 GCA_963576795.1 Metopia argyrocephala | reverse complement strand
AAAGTATATATAAAAAAAGAACCTTATGAAAAATTTAGAAATATTTACGATGGTCCATATATTGTTAAAAATATAAATGGAGTAAATGTTACAATATATGATGAGAAATCCAGAAAAGAAAATACTCTCTATAAGGACAGATTGAGAATAGGAAATTTAACAGATATTTAAATTTTTAAATTAATTTTTAAGATAATTATCATGTATTTAAAATACATCTTTCACACAACTAGTAATTTATACATTTGTACAGGTAGAAAAAAAAATAAATAAAAAAAAATATTGTACGAAAAGTATAAGTATAAAATATACATATATATATATATATATATATATATATATATATATATATATATATATATATATATATATATATATATATATAAAATGAATTAGTTAATTCAAAAATAAGAAATATGTATGTATTAATTTTAGGTTAAGACTTGTAGCTTTAGTGAATTAATAATTAAAATTGAAAAATGTAGAACCAAAACAGACTGATCACCTGTTTTGATTCCACATTTTTCCCCCCAGAAGGGAGGTGTAAGGATATTTGGCAACCCTTAACTTAGTATAGATAAGGCAATGCTTTTATTGTAAATATAGTGATAACTAAAGTGGTGTTTTTTTCGAACCGAATATAAATATTCCATACAAATTTTTATTTATATCCGCTTATATAAGCGGTTAATTTTAGAACTGATTAAAAATTAAGCACATATAAAAATGCTGCCAAGTTGAATTTTTTTTTATCTTGACGTTATCTTTTTAAAATACTATAACATTTCATAAATTATAAAAGAATAAACATTGTAAATATGGCTGAGGCGAAGGAATGTAATTATTTTTACATTGTTTGAATTGTTTTTAAAAAAATAATTACATATTTTTTTATAAAAATTGTGAGTAATGCCCAATTTAATTTCATAAGCACTTATGTCGTTTTTTTCGAAGCAGTTTATCTAAGCGGCTATAGGTTTCGAAAAAAACACCACTATTATTATTTAAGATATATGTAGAAACGCCCTAATTTGTAATAAAGATAAAAATAAAGAAGAGAATGCATTCTGGTATCAACAGTCGAAGCAACTGGTTATTATTTTAAAATAAAAGTCGAGGTAATAATAAAAATGTGATACCGAACCCAACAAAAGAGTGGGAGCAGTCTACACATTCTGATAATGAAATACCAACAATGGCAAGTATGTTTCAATTTTTAGAAATGTCTTTTCGCACTTTAGAATCTGAAATAAATGTAAGTAAACATACGGTACAAAGATTTAATAAGAGAAATTTTTACACCAACAACACGACCATAAATAATAATAATTTCTGCCTCTGCTGCAAACGTCGTCATCCACTGTACAAATGTTTTAAATTTTCTTCATTACCTAAAGCAAAAAAAGGTCTGTAATATAACAAAACAATATTTGTTCTAACTGTTTACATAGTGGTCACAGCGTCCATCACTGTACTTCAACAGCTCGCTGCCAACAATGTAAACAAAAACATCACACTATCTTACAAAGTGTTCTTTTTACAGAAAATCAACTTACTCTATCTCCTACTAATACACAATCCACATCATTACAACATAATAATCAACCTGTTAAAACAAACGGGCAATTATATTCTCATATTACTTCACATGAATGGGATACTTCGGACAAGGCAAAGTCTTTGATTGGGGTCAACCTGGCGGCCTCCAGAACGATCCTTGTTCCCGTTGTATTCAAGTCGACAGACAGCCTCCTCGTGGCCCTCCTGTATAATATTCTAGCACCCGCTAGCTTGTTAACTAGTGCATGCGGCGATTGTCCAATCCCCTGGACTTTAAATTTGGATTGTGCGTAGGTCTTGAAATCCACCACGTAAAATCAAAAAATTCAATGAAAACCGACACAATAGCCTCTGTTATAAATAATATTATGTTTATTTATCAAAGTTTAAATCAAAAGTAAAGAAAAAATACAAATTATTTTTTATATGCAAATGACTTTTTGAAAAAGCTAATATGATTTAAAAATACAAAGTATAATATTTAACAAGTAAAATATTTAAGTTGTTTTATATATAATTCATATAATTTAACACGCCTCCTCAACTTAAATAGTTTATTGAATGCCCATTGATGAAATACAGAACTGGTGTTTTATTCTTGGTAATGGTTTGGTCAATACATCTGCTATCATTTCGCTTGTTGGCTTATATTTAATATCAATAGCTTTTTCGTCGATTGTATAAAATGATATTTGTAATCAATATGCTTTGTCCTAGAATGATGACTTCGAAATTTTGCCATTTGATGAGCACTTTGAGAGTCACTGTACAAAGTTGTTGGGTTATCCAAAGCAAATCTTAATTCTTTAATTAAGTACCGCAAGTAATAAACTTCTTTGGCTGCTTCAGAAAGAGCTATGTATTCCGCTTCAGCACTCGATATTGCTACAACTCTTTGCTTTCTTGATTCCCAAGAAATTGCACCACCTGCGAGAAAGAAACAAAATCCAGTTTGAGATTTTCTATCATTAATATCTGTTGCCCAATTTGCATCAACATAACCAAATAACGGTAAATTATTTTTACAATAAGTTAGCTTAAAATCTTTTGTGGAATTCAAATATCTAATTACATGCATCGCGTATGTCCAATGTTGTTTACGAGGATTTTGACAAAATTGTGACAGCATATTTACACTACATGCTACATGTAAAAGCGATCCGATAACCTCCTGATATTTCGTTTTATCAATGCTTTCTGCCTCCCCTAATATTGTAGGATCATTTTCTAAAGAAATTTTGGGCTGCATAGGAATGTTCGTTGATTTTGAATTTTCTTGGCCATATTTTCTTATTAAAGTTTCTATATATCTATTTTGTGATATTGATTTCGAATTTTTTTTAATTTCTATTTCCAATCCAATACAGTTTCTAGGTGTTCCTAAATCTTTTACTTCGAAATTATATTTTAACAATTTGATTAGTTCCTCAACATCAGACTCACTGCTTGAAGCTATTAATATGTCATCAACGTAAAGAGTAACTATAAGCATATTTCCACTATTCTTGAAATACTTATATACATTGATCGTGTTTAGATTGAGTTAATCCGAATTCTTTAAAAACAGTATCAATTCTTTTGAACCACTGCCTAGCTGATTGTTTTAATCCGTATATTGCCTTATTTAACTTGCAAACTTTATCTGATTCTACAAATCCTTCTGGCTGACACATATATTTTTCTTCTTCAAGGTTACCGTTGAGAAATGCTGTTGAAATATCAAGTTGACGCAATTTATAATTGTTTTGAACTGCAAGTGCATAAATTAAACGTATAGAACTTTGTCGAACCACTGGAGCGTATGTGTCCATATAATCAATACCATATTCTTGACAATAGCCTTTTGCAACTAATCTTGCCTTGCGTTTTTCAATTGTTCCATCCGGCTTTAATTTAGTTTTAAATATCCATTTACAATTAATGACTTTTTTATTTTTCGGTAAATTTACCTGTTCCCATGTTTTATTTTTAACTAAGGAATAATATTCTTCTCTCATTGCTTCTATCCATTGTTCCGATTCACTTGAATTTAAAACATCTTTGTAAGATTTTGGGTCCTCTTCTGATACTACTCCTTTAACTACATCTTTATCTTTATTCCAAGAATGATCAGGAAAAAAACGCCACCTATTGGGAAGTAGCAGATAACAGCTAAAACCTACTTAGCGAAGGAACACACCACACAATCAACATGCAACGATGAGGCAATTGCAGTTGATCATTCAAGGGTGAAGGTATAACACTGGCCTTTGAATGATCAATTCTCAGCAATTTGTCTCATTCCTTAGGCGCTTAATAATAATATAATTAATAATAATATATGTACTGTCCTTTCCAAATTCCAATACAATGCACAGCATTTAGTAGGGGTTTACCCCTGAGTATTGGTCTCAAATAAAAAAAAAAAAAAAAAAAAAAAAAAAAACTATTGGTTGCATGTCTATTTGGTTTTGTTCTTCAGTTTGATCAAAACTGTCAAAAAATTCGTCATTCTCTTCTTCAGTTTCAGATTCTTCAAGTATATCATTTTCGATATTATCTTTGTTGGAAAAATTTTTACTTTTGTTTTGAGTATCATCTCTATTATATTCATAAAAACGGATCTCATTTTCTTCTTTCTTATTTAAATCCTCATTCTCAAAAAATTTAACATCTCTACTTTTTATTACTTTTGTAGTTCCTTTTCTCCATAATATATAAGCTTTGGACTCCTCATCATAACCAACTAAAATATGCTCATAGCTTCTGGGTTCAAATTTGGATTTCCCCAATTTATTATTTAGAGCAAAAGCTCTGCAGCCAATTCTTCTAAAATAACGAACAGTTGGTACTTTTCCTGACCATAATTCTTCAGGCGTTTTATTATTGTTTAAGTGCGTAGGACAACGATTTCTAATATAAGCTGCAGTATTTATTAACTCAGCCCATAAAAATTCAGGTAAATTTGCTTCTACCATAAAACATCTAACCATTTCTACAAGAGTGCGGTTCATTCTCTCGGCTACTCCGTTCTGCTGAGGGCTATATCCTACTGTTAATTGTCGCTGTATTCCTGAATCACTAAGATAATTTGAAAATTCTTTGCTTATGAGTTCTGGTGCATTGTCACTTCTAATGCGTTTAATTTTCTTGCCTGATTCTGTTTCTACCTTTTTCTTAAAATCTTTGAATGCGTTGAAGTATTCACATTTATTTTGAAGAAAACGAACCCATACTTTTCTTGAATAATCGTCTATAAAAACAGCGAAATATTTCTTTTTCCTTGCAGATTGGACTCTCATTGGTCCACATAAATCTGTATGAATCAATTCTAGCAACTCAGTTGTTGACTTACTATTTTTTCTAGGGAATGGTGTTCTGGACTGCTTTGCCTTAATACAGGTCTCACAGTTTAACTTTAGTATTTTGAGTTCTGGTAAGCCATGTATCATTTTGTGCGACCCTAAATAAGTCAAATCTCCTATATTTAAATGTCCCAGCCTTTTATGCCACAATTCTAAACTTGAAATTGAAGTTTCACTCTTTCTACAAATATTTGTACTAAAAGAGTTTGACTTAATTATGTAAAGATTATTTTCCCTTGCAGCCTCAATACATATTTTGTTGTTTCTTAAAATTTGAGCCTTTTGACTTTTCATTATTATGTTATATCCGCTATCTGCCAATTTTATAGTGGACATTAGATTACTTTTCAGTTGGGGAATGTACAATGATTTATGCAATTTCAAAGATATTTTCTGATTATTGAAAATAACGTTTAACACAACCGTTCCTATTGCTTTTACATCAAGTTCTTTATCATCAGCTAATTTAACCTTTCCTTTATAATTACGATTTATTTCAGTGAATAATAAATCATCATAAAACATGTGGGAAGTTGCTCCACTATCTATGCACCATGTGTCATAATTACTTTTTGTGCTTGTGTTTTGTTTAATTTTATATCCTTCACATCGTTGAAGGTTCGCAACAATAATATCATTTTCTCTAACTACGTGGTTTTGATCATTTTGTCGAAATTTACAATCTTTTGCTTTGTGTCCCTTCCTACCACATTTATAGCAATTGTAAGGAAATTTATTTTCTGACATACCTGGTTTTTTTCATTACGTTTTGTTTCTCTTGAATGCCATTTTTTTACCTTGAGTGCATTATCGTCTCTTCCAATTTGGTGCTGTTTATCTCCGATTTCGAGTAATCTTGATTTTAAAATATTCAATGATGGAAATTCATTCGACGTATCAAATGCAGCACGAACTTCTTTATATTCATCCGACAAACCATCAAGTAAGATAACGACTAATAAAGTCTCATCCAAATTAACATCCATTTCATTTAAACATGAAACACAAATATCGAATTCGATTAAATAATTCGAAATTCTTTGATCGGATTGCATTTTCAAATTAAGTAACTTACGGAAATTTTCAGCTTGACCTCTAGTTGACTTTCGATTATAAGTTTCATCAAGAAACTTCCAAACTTCTCTTGCGGTTTTAAAATTTTTTACCATTCTTACAATATTTGGTTCCAGGGCTATTATAATTTCTGAACGAGCATCCAATTCTAAATCATCGAAGATACATTGTTCTTCCAAAGATTTTTCATATAATTTCTTTTGTTCAACAGCTTGATGAGATAGTTCTGGAACTACAGGTCTGCTTAATTTTCCATTTACAAACTGCATCAATCTCGCTTTGTGAAGAATTGCTTCCATTTGCGGTCTCCATGTTCCGTAATTTGAACCATTTAATAATGGAATTCTTCCGTTTAAATTAGCCATTTCTAAATTCTTTAATTATTACGACAGACAGCTTTTGCAGCTTCTCTTTTTTTTTATTTTAGTTTTTGCAGCTAAAACTTTTTATTTTTCAGCAATGGTTACGGATAAGGCCCATAACCTGTTATAAATAATATTATGTTTATTTATCAAAGTTTAAATCAAAAGTAAAGAAAAAATACAAATTATTTTTTATATGCAAATGTCCTTTTGAAAAAGCTAATATGATTTAAAAATACAAAGTATAATATTTAACAAGTAAAATATTTAAGTTGTTTTATATATAATTCATATAATTAAACAGCCTCTAAACGGACCCCCTTCTATGTTGACGAATTTGGCAAACGTTTTAAGGACTATGATTTAAGGATATGCATCTGGAACGTGAGAACCCTGTATAGGGAAGGTGCCTCTATCCAATTGGCGGATGCTCTCAAGAAATGTAGGGCTGACATCACCGCCATCCTGGAAATGCGATGGATAGGACAGGGTTGTTCAAGGCAAGCAACATGTGACATCTACTACAGCTGCCATGATAACAGACGCGAATTTGGCTGCGGATTCGTAGTAAGCAAGAGACTTCGCCATCTTGTCTCGGAGTTCACCCCCGTGAACGAAAGGATACCTACGATCCCGATTGAGACAAAGTTTTATAATATCAGCCTTATCTGCGTGCACGCCCCGACGGAATAGAAGGATGATGCGGCCAAAGATACTTTCTACGCAAAGCTCGAGGATGTATATGAAGGGTGTCCGGCAAATGACGCCAAAATAGTCCTCGGCGATTTCAACGCGAAAGTCGGACGTGAAGGTATCTTTGGCCCCACTGTCGGACAGTTCAGTCTCCAAATTCCACCTCACCGAATGGCTTGAGACTGATCGATTTCGCCGCGGCGCGAAACATGGTAGTTTGTTGCACCAGGTTCCAGCATCTCGATATCCATAAGGCCATCTGGCTATCTCCTGATCGATCTACCAACAACCAGATCGATCACATTGTGATTGATGGAAGGCATGTATCCAGCATACTAGACGCCCGCACATTTAGAGGTCTAAATGTCGACTCGGACCACTACCTTGTCGCAGCCAAGATGCGACTGCGCATATGCGCAGCGAATATGGCACGTTCTTGTGTTCGAGGGAAGCTGGACATCAAAAAGCTGCGATCAAAAGAGACAGCCAGGTCGTTTTCCGATCGTCTTTCTAATGAGCTCCATTGCATCCCATCCTCTCTCGAAAGTATTAGTGGACAGTGGTCTTACATTGCTCAATCTCTGCGCAATGCTGCCGAAACAGTCCTTGGTTTTGAGCGTCCTCCCCTCAGAAACCAATGGTACGATGAAGAGTGTCGTGAGGCCACTGCCGCAAAGAATGCTGCCTATAGAAGAACGTTGCAGTCCACCACTACAAGAGCAACTGTGGAAGTGTACACAGAGAAGAGGAGGGAAGAGAGACGCCTATTTAGAAGAAAGAAAAGGGAGCAAGAAAGGCGTGATCGTGAGGAAATCGAGATGTGCAGGAGTAGACATGATGCTCGAAATTTTTATAAGAAGATAAGGCGTCTTACTACTGGTTTTAAACCCGGAGCAACCTCCTGCAGAGACGAACATGGTAATCTGGTTACAAATGCACATGGTGCACTGAGATTATGGAGACAGCATTTCTGTAATCTACTGCAAAGCGGTGATGATACAAATTCCGCTGCTAGAGATGCTGTGCCGGACCCAATCAATGATGACGTTGTGATCCCGTCCCCCAGCCATGAAGAGGTCAAGGTTGCCATATGGCGACTGAAGAGCAACAAAGCAGCCGGACCTGACGGTCTGCCCGCTGAACTCTTCAAGCATGGAGGCGATGAGCTGGTTAGGTGCATGCACCAGGTCATTTGCAGAATATAGCTGGAAGAAAGTATGCCCGATGATTGGAATCTCAGTGCCCTCTGTCCGATCCTGAAAAAGGGAGACCCCACAATATGCACCAACTGTAGGGATATAAGCCTTCTCCCTATCGCATATAAGGTTCTTACGAGCGTATTGTGTGAACGACTGAAGTCATTCGCCATCTCACTGATTGGACCTTATCAGTGCGGCTTCAGACCTGGTAAGTCCACCATTGACCAGATATTCACACTGCGCCAAATCCTGGAGAAGACCTATGAAAGTCAAGTCGACACACACCACCTCTTTGTCGACTATAAGGCAGCGTTCGATAGCCTGATAAGGGATCGCGTATATGCCGCAATGTCTGTGCAAAGAAAGGCACTATATTTAACAAAAGTGTCCAGCTCCTTGCTTATGCAGACGACATAGACATCATTGGGCATACCAAGCGAGATGTCACCGCAGCCTTTAATGCTATTAAATGGGAGTCTGCAAAAATGGGTCTGGCGGTAAATGAGAGCAAGACGAAGTACATGTTGTCGACGAGTAGGGATGTTAAATGTATGGGCCCCCAGGTTACAGCGGGCAACTATACATTCGATGTGGTCAAGGAGTTCATCTACCTTGGCACCGCCATTACCAGCAAGAACGATGTCAGTCTGGGGATCAAACGAAGAATCACACTGGCCAACAGGTGCTACTACGGTCTCAGTAGGCAGTTTAGTAATAGAGACCTCTCTCGTGCGACGAAGTTAACACTCTATAAGTCGCTTATCCTTCCGGTGCTTCTTTATGATGCGGAAGCATGGACGCTGTCTTGTGCCGATGCAGCGGTCTTGGGAGTATTTGAGAGAAAAGTTCTTCGTATGATCTTTGGTCCTCTAAGGCATGGCGATGAGTTTCGCATTAGAACCATCCATGAGCTGTATGAGCTCCTCGGCGATGTGGGCGTTGTTCAGCGCATTAACATCCAGCGGCTACGCTGGCTCGGCCATATTGTTCGGATGGATGAATCTGCTCCAGCGAGAAAAGTTTTTGATGCGAAGGTCACTGGACGTCGGCGTAGGGGACGACCGTGTTTACGTTGGAAGGACCAAGTTGATGAAGCCCTGTCGTCAATTGGTGTGACCAACTGGAGAAGGCGCGCGCTTAGCAGAGACGCCTGGAGACTAGTGTCAAGGCAGGCCGAAACCCGTTAACGGGTTGTTATGGCCATTTAAGTAAGTAAGTAAGTATTACTTCACATGATGTAAATAAACGACCACAAGTTCTGTTAGCTACAGCTAATGGTTTAATTAAACACAATACAGGAGAACATTTGGTAAAAGCATTAATTGATCCAGGCTCTCAAGCTTCTTTTATTACACTTGAACTAACAGACCTGTTAAAGCTACACAAGAAGAGAATAAAAAATACCTCTGTTAGTGGAATTGGAAAAAACAATAAAACGTCAGTAAATTATTCTGTTAATATACAGCTGACTTCTAATTACAACAAAACCTTTTGTTTACGAATAAATGCACTAGTAATAAAAAAACTGACAGCATATAAACCTGGAAATATCAATAAATATGATTACATACATACATAACTGGCCTTTACAACCCTGTGTCAGAATTACAGCTTAGCTTCTCGCAGCACTCATGTTGTGTGTGTCAATTTTTATCCATGAGTACCGGGACCTACAGTTTAATGTGGCCTCCGATTGATAGACTTTTGAAGCTTGTTCATGGCAATTAGTTACTCTCAGAGCTTTTGCCAGAAGACTGCTGAGAGGTAGTCGCCGAAAGAAATATTTTTTTCATATTTTTTTTTTGAAGATGTTAGAGCCTGGTGTCGAACCCAGGGCTCATGTCTTAGTAAGCCAACGCACTAACCACTAGAACACGGCGACTACATAAATATGATTTACCGAATTTAAATCAATATTACTTATCAAATCCACAATTTTATTTACCAACAATAATTGATATTTTATTGGGAAGTGATGTGTATGGTGAGAATTTGTTATCAAATTCATTAAAAATTCCGCATAGTGTTTATTTACAAGAAAGTAATTTTGGCTGGCTAGTCTCTGAACCTCTTTCTAACAGCTCTACTTTACAGCAAGTAAACGTAAACACTTGCAATCTTGAAACACAGCTACAACTGTTTTGGGAACAAGAGGAACTATGCGATGAAAGAAAACTATCTCCAGAGGAGGAATTGTGTGAGCAATATTTCACGCAGACTTTTACCAAAAATGAAAGCGGTCGTTACACAGTACACTTACCATTTAAAAACATAGTTTTTGGAAAGCCTTTGCCAAAATTCTATAATACAGATTACAGTGCATTGAAAAGACTATAACATTTAGAAGCATCGTTTACAACGAGACCACAATTTGCAGCTGCATATAAAGAATTCATGTCTGAATCTTTTTAATCAAACCATCTTAATCATATGGAAAAAATAGGTAAATATCCACATGATATGCCAAACGAATGCTACTTTTTTCCACATCACGGTGTTTTTCGTGAGAGTAGTACTACTAAAAAATTGAGAGTAGTATTCGATGGTAGCAGCAAGACAGCAACGCAAAAATCTATAAACGAAGAACTAAGTCCTGGGGGTCAATTCTTGTTCTGTGAAACGGTGAAAGGAAAAGTTTTTTGACTGTTACACAGCGTCTTTGATTCTTGTTTTGTGCAAAACTTAAACGATACATATCATTTTTTCATGTAACAACAAGTGGAATGAAACAAAATATTTTCACAGTTTCACAAGAGTGCTGATTCGTGTTTTGTGTAACTATAAAATTAACTGTCAAAATTGTTTCATATGTGTAACAAGTTTGCACAGAAAATGTTTATGTGAAAAAATAACATAGAGGTTTAAAACCATGAAAAAACCTACAAAAGGAAAGCGTGCTAGCAAAAATAAAAAAGAATATTTAATAAAATCGAATAAAATAATTGCACCCATCATATTTTTATTTTAATATAGTATTTAATAATCGTATATTTATATCAAAATCCAAAACAAATATGGCGTCACATTGGTGTTTTGTTTGTACTAGAACAATTATTGCAATTATTTTTAATATAAATTTTGTATCCAGCAAAAATCTGATTAATTTTTTTAACAGAAAAAACAGTACAAAACATATCTTATCAATTTATATTTATGGTAACAATTAGATAAACAAATATACAAATGCTATGTATGCAATTGCGGTTGTTAAAATAAACATATGTACATATATGTACATACATACATACATATTTCATATTGAAAAAGATTGGCATACATACAACTACAAACTTTTTCAAAAAAAAAGAAAAAAAAATTGTTTCAAAACGAACTTAAGTATGTACATACATATGTAGAGGGTGTCCGCCAGTTCATATTTCTCCATAATAAATTTGACACGTCTCTACTTCACGATTGCCAAAAATGAACTGTCAAGACTAATCTTTACCAAAATGGCGGCAAAACAAAGTCGTATACCTTCCCGGTCGTATACCTTCTGTTGTATATGTTTATGCAACACAAAGTCATTTAAATTTTTCTTGTATATACATATACTTATACGTTTAGGTAAATACTTTGAGTACCACGAGCGAATAGTATCAATTATCGCAACTTTTTTATGAATATGTCCTTAGTGTGCGACTATACTTTTAGGTACATAAAAATAGTCCCTTAATTTACCATCATTTCATGTACACTGATAAATTAGTGCAGGCAAAAAAGTCCACATTACAAGTCGGTGTTGATTTAATTTATTTTTCGGTTTGAAAGTGATATACATAAACGCATGTATTTGCGAATGTGTAAAACTGAAAGTGGTGTCAATGAAATACATATTTGAAAGTGATATACATAAACGCATGTATTTGCGAATGTGTAAAACTGAAAGTGGTGTCAATGAAATACATATTTATTTGTAACATTATTATCATTTTATTAATATCTAAAAACAGTATCAGTAAAATTTGAAGCAGTTAAAAAAAATATATGGCGGGTAAGCCGCTTCCTTAAATCGGTTGGCTTCGTACTCTTGCTTTGACATTTTGACATAAAATTTCAATAACATACAAGCAAAAGTTTCACGACTACGGTTGGAATGAACAATTTTTTCATAACATGCACCAGAATCGCAAATAGTGTAATTGTGATATGATAATGCGAAAAGTGCTCATGAAAACGAAAATGATAAAAAACTTTTCGTTTCACTGTTTCACAGAACCAGAATTGACCCCATGTATTCTATTTTTGACAGCTTGTAGTCGATGGTCGGTAGCCTTTGTTGTGTTTATAGCATAAATATTTTGCAACAATGACTCAAAAAAAAGCAAATAAGCTTAGAACAAAAACTTGACATTTTGAAACGTTTCTTATCAAAGCTGTTGATATTGGAAGAAACTTTGGACTAGCTCCTTCTACAGTAAAATCCATTTGTTCAAGAGACGCGTTATGCCTGTTGTTTGTTACTGTTTTTTTTTTTACGGCTTTTCTAATGAATTGTTATATTTTTGCTTTAATAAATACCGTTAAAAAAATGAATATAGTATTTTATTGTTGAAGAAATAATTTTTCAGATAAACCCCGGTTTGTGTATTTTATAATATATTTTTTTTATTACATTTATACTTACTAGCAATCATATTTCTTTATTAAAATTATTGGCAGAAGGCATATATAAATGCATCCTTAAGGCCGTGTCGTCCTTATTGAGTTGTAAGATTAGTCAAAAAAAAAAAAAATTCGTGTGTTAAAAAAGTATAACAGTGTGGCATAAACATGCATCTGTATGACAGATTTTTTGACAAGTCTGTCCGACTTCATAATCTTTTAAAAAAATTCATAAATATCTTTTTCTCCATGCGATCAGGGTTACATTTTATAAGATGTTAGCATCTCTGCATATGCTTTGCATCTTATTTTGTCTGATGGTGTGGCACTAATGTTGCCATTTTTATGCGACTTTTAAGTGTGACAGAAATCGATAAGATTTTCTTGGGTGCTATTCTTGATTCCGCACGGAAAAGAAAGTTTAACGAAAAGAAATATCGATCGATAAGCAAATTACAATTATTCATTCCTGCTGTATGAGCTTTAATATAACATTCCTGTTTTAATGTGTTTAGATTTGATTTTTTTAAGACCAGTGTATACAGTGACGAAACTCCAACAACTATAATAAGAACAACACATAGCAAGATAGCCACAAAAAAATTTTGCACACACAATATCACAGTGTATAATAAGATAGCCACAATAAAACACAGCTGATTTTAAACTTTTTGAGCTGTCATTTCCTTCATCACTGTATGCACTGTGCCAATATTCAGGAGTAAATCCCTTCTCATGCAATGCATTGTATTGGAATATTGAATATAAAACATAGATAGATTTTTTTTGTCAGTTGTTGTTAAATTGCAAACAGTGTGGTAATTTATAAACATTATGATAATTTATAATAATTTTTTTTAGTCTAAAAATATAAAGATTTTTGTAATTTTTGGAATCAAAATATGTATATGTATGTATAACATATAATATTAAAATACATTTTCTTCCGCCGTTTCAATTTCTTCACGTGCAATATTTTCAGTCGGTATGCTCTTCTTGAAAACACCAAAACTGCTCACATTTTGTATATCATGAGCTCCGGTATTAATTTTCAGGAAAGCGCTTATTTCTTCCTCAATATCTGTAAAAGGAATTTTTATTTTATGGATCACAGCCTGTTCCAGTCAAAGGCTGTATATTCTTTGACAGCTTCTTTTTCACTCTGATTTTATAATCAGTACATACCTACAGTGTAATACACAAGAAATCAAAGATCAATGAAAAATATTTTTTCTTAATACTGTTTCAAGTTTTTTCAAACAGCGGTATCTTTTATTGGGGCTCGTTGGCTTAAAATGCATGCAATCACCCTTATTCTATTTGGGGGCGGTAATTGAAAAATACATTCAAATTCAAAAGTTTCAGTTAATGTGTGGTTATGTTTATTTGGGTCTATAATCTTGATGTGGGCTCCGTCCACACGACGAATTACACCTGGAAATCCTGTTTTTTTCGAAGAAATAAAGTTTAGCTTCAATTTTTTCAGCATTTTTTATGCTAAATTTTATCCACTGGGGACAAGTTATGTCTATGGCGTCCAGTGTTTCGGCCAAAACCATTAGCTGTGTAAATCCCAGGTTATAATATTTTCAACACTGAGCTGGTGCGACCCCTAAACCAGGAATCGTAATGTCGCTGCCAACATTATGGTGTTTGGAACGTACGTTGATCGAGTTCCTCTTTCTAAATTGGGCTTTATGGTATCCAACACATATTTAAATGAGGCCTTATTTAGCATGAAATAACTTTTAAATCTTAAAAAATGTAATGAAATTAATAATAAAAATTTGAACATGATGACTTTAAAATTATTTCATACTTGCCATCGGGCAAATTAAAAATATACGTCTCCTGCCTTAGCAGTCTTTTTCTACTACTAAAATGGTTTTAATTTCTTCTTCACTGGAGTCTGAATCCGAAAGGAAAAGCATTTTTATTTAAATTTAATTTCTTATATTTTTCACGAAACTATTTTTTTCTACCAAACAATGAAAAAAATGAAACAGCTGTCTCCAACATTAGAAATGTGAGCTGTATTTTATTAATATTATCGATAAACAGGCAGCGTCGTCATAATACTCTAATACAGGGTTTTTCAACAGGGACGCTACAAAAGTAGAGCGACAGGGACAACAAACGATGCCAAATTTCTGGCCGCTCTTTTGACATTTCTCTTCAGTAAGGTTTGCCATTTCATAATGGAAAGATCCATATACGAGCCAACAACGGGTCGAAATTATTTAAATTTACTACCGAAATTCGGAGTCAGTGGCCTCAACGTTAAGAGCGCTACGTCCAATTTATAGGCTTCATATTCGTCCTAGCAGATCAACAATTGAGCGTCTAGTGGAAATATTTGAATCCACAGGCGCAGTACAAAATGTTCACGTGCCAGTGAGACAAAAAAGCGCCCGTAGTGTCGAGAATAATGCTGCCGCTTAGGCTTCAGTTGGAGAAATCCCAAATGCGTCTTTCACACGTCGCTCTCAAGCTTTGGGCATCTCTGTGACGTCGTTGTGGCGAATTTTGGTAAAAGATCTTGGCCTACATCCTTACAAGATCCAATTGACGCAAGAACTGAAGCCGCTTGACCGCCAGAAGCATACGACGGGCAGGCAGCAATCCACACGTACTCCACGAGTCATCATTGTATCCCGAGAAAATTATGATTTGGTGCGGTTAATGGGCCGTCGGCGTCATTGGGCCGTACTTCTTCCGTGATGATCAAGACCGGCACGTTACTGTGAATGGAAATCGCTACCATTCAATGATTTTTGGCCCCAATTGGATGATATGGACTTGGACGACATTTGGTTCTGTTAATTCTTAAGATGGTTTTTCTTTTCAATTTTTATTCTGTTTAAGAAATGATAAAGAAAAATACATCCCCAAAAAAATTAAAAATATTTTAGTTTTTGGTCAAATTAATAATTAAATTAATACGTAATAAATTGCATTTAATATTTTTTTTGTTTGTTTATGCAAAGCGTGAGAATTCACATATCAGCATAATTGAGTGCGCTGTGAAGTTATTTTTACACATGCTACTCAAATTGCTGTACAGACAATGTGAAATTCAATCACTACTCTGTATTACCTAACGAAAGGCAAATAGTACAATGCATAAAAAAATAAATGAACAATTTGCGGCACGTGTAATTTTGTATGTATTTTTTAGTTATTTTTATTTTTGTTTAATTTTGCTTAGATTGTAAGACTTTGATATAAAAAGAAAATTTATTAATAAAATATCGCCAAGATTGTAAGATTTTGATTTATTTTCAATAAACTGCTTCTTGGTGTACCACCTTGAAGCATAAATAAAATCAACTGTTTTACTAGTTATCTTGGTGTACCACCCTGATAACAATTCCTTACCAATTAAGCAAGGCAAACGAGCTCTGACTTAATATAATTTTACAATATCCGTTATCCTGGTGTAGTCGCCGTGGTCTAGTGGTTAGTGTGTTGGCTTACTAAGACTTGAGCCCTGGGTTCTACACCAAGCTCTGACATCTTCAAAAAAAAGATATATAAAAAAAAATATTTCTTTCGACGACTACCTCTCAGCAGTCTTCTGGCAAAAGCTCTGAGAGTAACTAATTGCCATGAACAAGCTCCTCATGGGTAAAAATTGACACACACAACATGAGTGCTGCGAGAAGCTAGACCGTAATCCTGACACAAGGTTGTAAAGGCCAGTTATGTATGTATGTATGTTATCCTGGTGTACTACCTGGATTACATTACCTTCATTAGTTAAGCGAGGCAAACGAGACCCTGACTTAACAGGTGGCAACAGGACGGCGCCACAAGCCACACAATGAATGTCACAATCAATTTGTTGGAAACAAAGTTTGGAGAACGTGTTATATCACGAAATGGTCCAGTCGATTGGCCGCCTCGGTTGTGCGATTTGGCGCCGTTAGACTATTTCCTGTCGGGCTACGTCAAGTTTTCTCTGGACTTCTGCAAGCGTGCCCGTGGTGGCCATGCAAAAGCAAAAAAAAGCGCCTTTATTGAAAAACCCGATAGAAAACCAAATTAACATTAAATTGATGTGCGGTTGTTTAAAATTGCTATTGCCTCAAAATTGCTATTGTTATTGCCGACACCAAATAGAATAAGGGTGAATATCTTTCTTAGATTTCTTTAAACGTATTTACCACTTGTTTAAACTACTGTTTGTTTTTTATATTTTTCAATTCTTTTCTAAAAAAGTCTGTATTTTGATTATACAATACATATACATAACACAAAATAAATTTAATGTTTTGCCTTACATTTTTCTTTTTCATGTTCAAAGAATCGCATTAAATAAATTAAAATAACAATTATTAGGTTTTTTTTTTTATTTTATCTAAATATATAAAATTGAATGTGTGTTTATTTGTTTGTTTGTACCTTATAGGAGGGCAAACCACTAGACCGATCTTCCTGAAATTTTAACAGCATTTAACTGGGACTCTGGCATGATTAATAGGGTACTTTTGTTTTCGACCACGCCCACTTTTACGCCCATTTTTTTTAAATTATGTAATTGCTTCCATATAGTTTTTAAAAGATATAATTCAAATTGTATACACATTATACTCCAGGCGAGGTAGAAATACATATTTTTTACGTCACGCCCACTTTCACGCCCAATTTTGTTTGAACTTTTAAACTTTTTGTTCTATATACAAATTTTGTGTTTCTTTACTACGTTTATTAACGACTTTACCTCAAATCTAAAATACATTTGAATTAAAATAGTGGGGTAGCCTCACTTTCTTTCTCACACAACTGTCTGCAAAATATATAAATACTTTAAATTATATTATATAACGAGGGGGTAGCGAAGCACACCGGGTTCAGCTAGTTAAAAATAAATGTAAATGTGTTAAAAATTAGAAGCACACAAGTTTTAATTTGTACCTTTTTTATTTTTCTTTAATCTCTTTTCGTGTGCTTTCCGTTGAAAAATTTGCGCTTAAGCAAAATGAAGGAAATTATCTATACTGCGGAATCAATAAGGCAATACAGCAGTAACGATATGATACCGCAGCAACGGAACGATATGGCAACAACGGAATGAATAATAGCAAATTTTGTTCCCGCGCAAAATAAGGCTCTCCGGAGCTATCGAACGGAATCCAGAAGCACCCCTTGTAATGAATGGTACGACTGTGTATGATAGTATATCATGGCCTTCACTAACGTAATAAATTCTAATAAAACTAGAAATAAAAAACGGAAAGATATTTTTATAAATCAATTAAATTTTCCTAAAATTAAACTTTATTAATTAGTTTCATTACTTTGAACTTTCGTTGGCCACTCATCTTTAATTCGTACCACAAATAAACTTATGACAATTTTACGGATTTATATAAAAAAAAAATTTATAACCGCAATATGTGTACATATACATATGTATATACATACGTATGCTTTTATTCTTTTGTCTTTGCATTTTTTTTAACTATGGCCTTTTAATCAAGGGCTGCCTAGTTTTTAAAAATATTTCCCACTAAATTGTTAGTACAACCCTGCGTTCGATTCAAACGAATTACAGCGCACCAATTGGTTTTCGATTTGAAACGTACATACGAATGTTGTTGCTTTTCGAATCGAATTATGGAGTAGACCAGCGTCCGGCAAAAGCCAGCTCCGAGCTAATTTTCTCTTTTGCTCTCACATTGTATGTACGTGCTCACACGTATAGGCAAAAAATAAACAGTTTATTTATTTTATGTATATTACAGTGAGAGAAAATGTTTAATAGAATGTATGCATATCAATTTCAATTTCCAAAAAATTTTTATTTTAGTAAAGCTGAATGCTTGGTGTGTCAACGCTCGGTGTTACAACCAAAAAATAAAATATGGAAAGACATTTTCAATTATCACAAGGAATATGAAAATATTATTATTATAAAATTAACATTGATGGTTTCGTTCAAAGTTTTATTTAATATTAATGCTTAATTTACATTGGGTTTTTATTTTAATTTCTCGTTTTTAGTAGTTTTCCGTTCTTTTCTTTGTTATATCTTTTTTTTACTGGTGAATTTTGATATTTTTGTTATTGTTTTTATGGTCGATATTTGTTACTGTTTTTGTTGTTGATTATTGCTATTATTTTTTGTGGATAATTGTTTTTTTTTTATTTTTTTTTCCTATTTTTCGTTATATTTCTGTATTTTAAAAATTAATTTTAAAATATGCATACATATGGGATATTCCAAGTCAAATCAACCAATGGTTTTAACCTACCCCCTCCGAATTTTATGATTTTTTGTAGAAATATAGTATATCATAGAACTAAATTAAATACAAAGTTTAGAAGCACTGATACATCTGGATCCGGAAATATGAGGTCTTGAAAATCGGAAAACAGTACAAAAATGCACAACGTTACACTTACTTAATTGTAATTTTCTGGAAAAGTATTATAGCTACGCATCTCGTAAAAGTCGCATTTGAAAGTCAAAGGTCAATTTTCTTTATCTATAAGTCGGAAGCCTATATCTCCGAAAGCGACCTTTTTAAAAATTTGAAAAAAAAATATAACAAAGATAGTTTCGTTCTCTACAGTTGTGAAAAATTTCAGAGTGGAGGTATTTTTGGATCAAGAAATAAAAATCAAATCGCAAAAGAATGAGATTAAAACTAGTCTAATAGTGGTGGAATGGTAGAACCACTTATTTTGTAAGTTTCTACAAGAAATACATGAGTCAAAAACAAGGGATGTGGGATGGGGGCAAATGGCTCCACATCGGGGTTAAAGGTTGGGTTAAATGAATAAAAATCTACAAAAAGCTCCACAACTGCCCTGAAGTAGCCCCTAGAGGGATAAAATGTAAGACCGAAGCTTACTAATATTTTGCCTCCAACTTTTTTTCCGAACATGCCTAACCCCTATCCCCACTCCCTAGAGTGGTAGGAGCAAATTTTATAAACTTTGTACTGAAGCCCCTTAGGGAGTGGTGATAGGGGTAGGTATGTAAGTAGGGGTTAGGTAGGGGTAGGTATTTACCCCCAACTTTTTTTCCGAACATACCTAACCTATATCCCCACTCCCTAGAGCGGTAGGAGCAAATTTTATAAACTTTGAACTGGAGTCCCATTAGGGAATGATGATAGGGTGTTGGTATGTTGGTAGGGGTTAGGTAGGAGTAGGTATTTACCCCCAACTTTTTTTCGAACATACCTAAGGGTAAGGGCTCCAGTACAAAGCTTATAAAATTTGCCTTTACCACTTTAGGGAGTGGGGATAGGGGGTAGGTATGTTCGGAAAAAAGTTAGGGGGTAAAATATTAGTAAGGGTCGGTCTTATATTTTATCCTTCTAGGGACTACTCCAGGGCAGTTGTGGAGTTTTTTGTGGACTTTTACTCCTTCAACCCAACCTTTGACCCTGATGAAGAGCCATTTGCCCACATCCCACATCCCCCGTTTTTGTTTCATGGTTTTTTTGTAGAAATTTACAAAATAAGCGGTTCCAGCTAATCGAAATCGAAAAATCGTCTACCATTCCACCACTATTAGACTAGTTTTAATCTCATTCTTTTGCGATTTGATTTTTATTTCTTGATCCAAAAATACCTCCACTCTGAAATTTTTCACAACTGTAGAGAACGAAACTATCTTTGTTATATTTTTTTTTCAAATTTTTAAAAAGGTCGCTTTCGGAGATATAGGCTTCCGACTTATAGATAAAGAAAATTGACCTTTGACTTTTTCAAAGAAAAAATCATGTTGCATATTAAATCAACGGTAATTTAATACCCTTCCAAATGCGACTTTTACGAGATGCGTAGCTATAATACTTTTGAAGAAAATTACAATTAAGTAAGTACAACTTTGTACATTTTTCTACTGTTTTCCGATTTTCAAGACCTCATATTTCCAGATCCAGAAGTGTCAGTGCCCTTAAATTTTATATTTGTCTTAGTGTTATGATATACTTTATTCATACCAAAAATTAGCAAATTCGGAGACATCCATTTCAAAAACGGCATATTTTAAGTTGAGTTGATATGTTTTAACCCATATACATACATATGTATGTACACTTAAGATATAAAACATTCTTTCCAGTGTACGTAGTGATTTATGTAAAAAAAAGTGTAATTTTTTCTTGCAGTGTCGTTTAAAAACAAAGACTCTCAAATTACTAATACAACAGCAAATGCGTTAGTATAAGTGTGCCGGTCGCTGGAGTAGACCCTCTGGTTTCCCTATGCTTGGTTTATAGCAGTGGTCTTCACAAAGAGAGTCACACAAAAATACACTGAGAGATGAGATTGGTTTCATCATTTGTGTTGTTTTTCACAACCTGAATTTATTTAGTGAAAATTTTCGTTTTAAAAACCTTTAATTTTAAAATTTAAACTGATTTATTAAAAATATTCATAAAATAAACAATTTGAAATGTAGTTAAAAGAAATATAAACATTAATAAGTTTATGTTGCTTATTATCATAACTTCTCAGTGTCTGACAAACAAATTTAGCTCTCTTGAAAACTAATAAAACATAAACACATACGCAATTTTTGTCTCACACACATGTTTTTGTAATAATTGTGGTTGTCGTTTAGCATGATGAAAACAAAGCGAATGGAATTCTTTTTATGAAAGATTTTTAACATTGCAAATTTTTTAACAGTTAATTAAGTTTTTCATAGGAAAATAAAATAAAAACCGGTTTCCAAGAATTCTAAAAGTGATATCTGTTAATAAAGTACAATACATTAAATTTGAAACTAATATAATAAGAATTAACGATACAGGTAGTTTTGGTATATTTCAAGAAGCTGTTTGCCAGAATTTTTGTTGAATTAAGCAACCCTGTGCCTCGTTTCTATATTACTCGACTCGAGAAATTACTCACATGTGTGTTGAAACAAAAAATCCCATCGTTTTTCGAATCGTCGTTAAAAAAGTGTTTCTGTATCTGTATGCGAAAACAATCAAAACAAACTCTTTTCCAACTGGAATATTTTCAGTTTAAATGTGTGAAACGAAAGCAAAACGTCAAAAACAAAATATTAATTGTGAAAAACAGTGTTGTCAGATTAGGAGATTTATCACCAAAATAGGGATTTTTTTTCTGAAGTGGGGATAAAAAAATTCATTTTGAGATGGGGATTTTATTGTGGATAGTCGACAAATGTTTGACGATTATTACAATTTTGTTGCTTATTTAACTATATATTATAGATTTCTTTCATTCGGAACACACAGTGAAAGAATTTCCGATGAAAGCATGAATTTATAAGCATGACTTGTTTAAAACTCTTGCTTTTTAGTTTGGTTTATTTTCTCATATAAACAAAAACATCTCTATACCATTATATTTCCTCCACCGATTTTAATGGTTTTATTGCGTAGGAATTTAGTATTAGAGGGTCGCCTTTTAGTTAATCTACTACTGAATGGTATGGGAATGTTTTTCATATTATGGCACAGGACATATATGTAAAATTGAAGGTACAACAGATACCGTATACTATACAAATATTTTAAACGGCATAAAGATGTCTTATTCTGAATATGAAATGGCACAT
Organism: Metopia argyrocephala; assembly: GCA_963576795.1. Taxonomy (NCBI): domain Eukaryota; kingdom Metazoa; phylum Arthropoda; class Insecta; order Diptera; family Sarcophagidae; genus Metopia; species Metopia argyrocephala. The sequence continues at coordinate 19,199,445 of OY756211.1, read as the reverse complement.
CGATGGGTGTTCCACCAAGTTAACAACCCAAAACAGACATCGAAGCGAGCAAAAAGTTATTTTCAAAATATATGCTTCAAAATTTTAAGCTGCTCTGCTCAGTTTCCAGAGTTTTTTGAAAATTTATGCGAAATTGTCAAAGCGGCTCTTTGAGAAAAAACCCTTCTAATAAAGAACTTTGTGGGAATTTGTTAAAGATGTGTGCAAAAACATTGCAATCAATATCTTTTAAAGACTTGTGGACTCAATGCCAAAATGCTTTTGGGACTTTATTTAAAACCAGGGTAATTCCACTAACTACAGAATAGTGGTAATTTGGTGCCATTAATAAAAAACACTTTCTTTTAGGCCATCAAATTTGATGTGTATATTTTTATGTACAGGCAAAATTAGTTAATTTTAACAATATTTTTTAATATGTACATGGTTTTTTAAGTTTTGATCTTGGGAAATTTTAATGTTTTTTATTTTATTTACTTTATAATTGATATTTTATATAGAAACAAACAAAAATATTAATCACTTTGTTCTAAAGTTTTTTGGTCATGATGCTAGATCATGGTCAATCTTTTTTATAGACCACCACTGTAAATAGACATAGATATCAAATAAAATAGTTATACCAATATCAAAGCATATGTATCTATGCAAAATTATTGACACAGTTTCTGTGAGGATTTTTGAGGATATGAATTTTAAAATCGGGGATGAAAATTGAAAACTATCTGACAACCCTGGTGAAAAATGTAAACAAACCAATAAAAAAAATTATATGAAGAGAAATGCAAAACTATAAAAATATGTATCATATATATATTAAAAAAAGCTACGCAATATTATTTTTAATAAAAAAGCCTCACAATATTATTTAAAAAAGACACAAAATACAAAAATTGTTTTTTTTTTGTTTGCAAAACACTTTTCGCACCGTTTTAATATGCGGCTTATTTTGACACTTCATTCGGTTCAGTTTTCACAAAAAAAAAAAAGATACAGAAACACTTTTACTCACATTTTTCCAATAATAATTGGAAAATGGCATAAATGACAGATAGTACTCGCATTATTTTACATACAGAAACACGTATGTGAGAAACAGCAGTTTTTGTGTCAATTCAATTTTGTTTCAATTTTTTCGTTTCATGTGAGATATTACTCGAGTCGAGTAATACAGAAACGAGGCACTGGTTGTAATATTCACGAAGAGAGTAAGAAAAACTAAAAAACATATCCGAACAATTTCGATACCTTAGTAATATGGGTGAAGACCACTGCTTTATAGCAATTTTATCTAACTAACCCGCACTAAGTTATACTAACATAGGTATAAAGTTTATCTTTTTTATTATTATGGAATGTGTTTAATTTATATATGTACATATACAATAGCATTATCAATTATTTTACTTATTAAATAGAGCATAACGACTTTTTAAGGTTTAATTACAAAATATTAAACAAATAATAAAAACGAATAGAAAAAGTTTTTGCTAAGAAATACTTAACTATATAGGTTATAGCAATAAGTGTCTACAAAAATACATGAATGGATAAAAATATAGTCCCGTATTCATAGTCATCATAAATTCTTCTATTTATTATTCTATTCTTTAAATAAAACTTACTTCTTACTTATAGTCAAAATAAAAGTAAACTCGTAGTTTGTGTATGTCCACACTCGCAGAGAAGAGTTGGGCAATTTTTCATCAATTCTCTTTTAAACTTTTTGTCTTCGTGTCCACACTCGAAGAGTTTAGTTGCCCAACTTTTTGTTGTTGTTCAGCAATTTTTGTATTTTCTTTTGCTTGTTTTTCTTACAATTTGACATTTATGCCGTGTTGCCACAGAAATACTTACAAATTACACAAAATTTTATAGATTGCCCAAAATATATTTCATACATAGAATATAATGTTTTTTATTTTTGTATATCATTTTAATATATGAATAAATATTTGTGTATTTATAAATTTCCCTGTAGAAGACAAGGCCTTAAAGTTATTACTAGAGCTATTTGAACAGCCCAAAACAATATTAAAGTATTTATAGTTGAATACTAGTGCTAATGAGGACTAGTACTTGAAATAGTTCGGGAGCACCGCTTAAATTTTGAAGAAGTTTATAAGATAAGACATATTTTATATTTTTATAATTTATCCTAAAATTAAGGTATGTTACATATAAAATAAGCTGCAAATAATGAAAATCGGTTGATATAAACAAAATATTTTCTTTTAATATAATATCATTATGCTACACAATTAAATTTTCTATTAATGAAAAATAATAATGTTTCTCTTCCCATCTCTTATAATGATAGCATCTTTTAACCAAATACCTTTTGAGATACAAAATGAATGTCTTTTAACAGCTAGATTATGTATTCACGTATTATGTGTCGATTCAGTCTTTATTTTCCATTTGAATTTTGAATTAAAATCTATTTTAATTTTTTTGCATACGGGCAGAAGAATTTACATTTCATAATGATTCTTAATATTTAAAAAAGCATGTTGTCCCCACTGAAAGGCAATTTACTTATAGTTTAATAATTTCCAAAAATGTTTGCTTTAGCTTACCAGTGGACATATTTTAAAATTGGTATAAATTTTGATAAAGTCACCTTGAAAATATTTAAATGTTTTACTATTAATGCGTAAAGAATTTTTTTTTGTTTTTGTTGTTATTCTTATTCATTCCTTTATATCATTAGCATATCAAATTTTGATTGATTCAGCATCAGTTAATCATTATTGAGGCGAGCTGGTAAAATATTTACAGCTTTGAATTACATGTATAATTGGGGTATTCAAACGGGGTCCTATCATGTCATATTGTCATAATATCATACAATTTTAAAATAGTTTAAAAAATTTGTTGTTGGTCTTTGAATAAAAAAGTCATAAAACAATAATACTTTTCAACCTATGTTAACCATTTTGTCATAAATTGAAAAATAAAAATAACAAAAAAATAAATTTAAAAATACTATACTAAACTATGACGGGTTGTTTACAGCAATCATATTTTTTGGTTTTATTGTTTTATGATATATGACTTTAAAACGACAATTTGAATCCCCCAAATATTTTATTTAAAGATATTTAATTCTATATATTTATATAATTTACAAAAGAAAGGAAAGAAATAAAAGAAGTAAAAAAATAGTAATATATACACACAAAGCTTAATTATTAATTTATAGGATATTGTATACGATTGCTGTAAATCATATGAAAAGAGTTTCTAAGTCCTGAAGAAAATATTCCTTTATCCTTTTCTTGAAAATTTAAATTCTTTGTACAGTGTCTCAAAGTAATAATGGGACACACTCTTACGTCGACAGTTCTTGTAATAATTTAGTCAATATAACAACTCCAGGAAAAAATTGTATATGGAATTGAAAAGCATATATGGTACTTTATTTAAAACAGAAACTTTGAATTCAATTAATGCTGGCAAAACAAAATAATGCAAAATAGACTTCATAATACGTTAATTAGACCTCAAAGTAATAATGGGACAAATTAAAAGAACAATTCATAAGGTATTGAATCTAATATTACGGATAAAGATTAATATTTTGTTGGCAGCTCTTTTTGTCGTATTACTGACTTCAATCGATTTGGCATCGATCCAACAAGTTTACGGCAGAACTCAGGTGATATCCTTTCCCATTCCTCCTTTAGAGCAATTATTAAGTCGTTTTTGGAATTTATATGACGAACTTTTAATTTTTCCTCCAAATGGCTCCACACGTGCTCTATTGGATTAATATCCGGCGATTGTGGTGGGGTTTCAAGCACATGCGGGCAGTTATAGAGCAACCAGCTTCTGACATTGTATGCCTTGTGCTTTGGGTCATTGTCTTGGTAAAAGTAATAATCATTTGTAAGACCCAATTTCTCCGCTGATTCTGCAAGATTTGCACGTAAAATATCTAAATAGTATTTGTGGTCCATAACTCCTTCAACAATGTGGAGATTACCCGGTCCAGCTGCTGATATTGCACCCCATACCATGACAGATCCCATACCGTGTTTTACCGATGGTCTTAAATTTTCTTTGGCGAGCTCTGTATTCGGTTTTCTCCACACGTAAGAACGTCCATCCGACCGGAAAACATTAAATTTACTTTGGTCGGTAAAGATCACTTTATTCCAGAATGAGGAGTCCTTATTTTTATGTTCTTCAGCAAAACTAACACGTTTACGTCTGTTTACATCATTTATATAGGGCTTTTATCTAGCTACCCGGGCATTATAACCATGCTTTCTCAAAATATTTCTTACCGTTTCAGGGTTAGCTTTCTTTTTTAGATATTTTTCTGCTTCAGCAGTTAATTTAGGGGCGCTTATATGAGGTTTTTTCTTAACTTCTCTTAATAACCACCGTTCATCTGCATCGGAAAATATTTTTCTTTTGCTTGGCTTTGAAGCATTTTCGAAACTTTTTGCATCCGAATAACGTTTTATAATATTAAACACTGTAGATTTCGGTTTATTGACTATTTCTGCAATATTTCGAACAGATTTTCCGGATTTTGAGTGTTCAATTATTAATTTTCTAATTTCAGGCGTTGTTTGTAAACCCCGATTCGCCATAATGAATAATGTATTTAAAATGGTTAAAAAACACTTGTAAAAGAACTCTTAGACCATGTAAATAAAAAATATTTACAAATTGTTCCGTTATAAAGCGCATTCAAAACGAAGTTGCCAGCTGTCCCATTATTACTTTGTGATCTAAAAATGTGTTATTGTGAATTATCGCTTGTAACTTTTTTTGTTCAAAACAAAAAGCGATAAAATTATGTCATAGCAAAATCAGGAACAAAAGTAACATAAAAACATAAAAAACATAAACATTAACGTAACTGTGAGAAAAAAATATGTTAAATAAAAAGTACTTTGGTTGTGTCCCATTATTACTTTGAGCCACTGTATATATATATAAAGCGAAAAAAAAAATATGAAAGGAAATGTCAAACAATCAACTACAAAGAAAAAAACGAATGAGGGAATATAAAGAATCGCCGAGAACGGGCAAGTATTTTTCTTCTTTTATTCCCCTCACCGTAATTGTCCACAAACTCAAAAGTTGCCGACTCTTCTCTCCGAGTGTGGACATACACTTTAGCAGGATATCAACTCTTATTTGATAAATGTTTTCTAATAAAATCGAATTAATTATTACCAAGTGGCAACCTTGAACAGCTGCTTTCATTCTGTTTATATTTATTGTAAACAATTAAAATACATACACAATTAAAATAAATATAAATCAAAGAAGTTTTAACAGTTTGCGTTTTTTTTATAACATAAAATAAATAAATCACAAATAAAAGAAAATAATTGAAAACCTGGAAATGGAAAGTTTTACAGCATTTGTATATTGCTTCATTAGTTATTTATTTAAAACTCCTCATCGCTATTTTAATTATTTTTGGCTTCTTTAAACAAAACAGTCGTCACAATCATCAATTTTTTTAACTTTTTCTTTACTTTAAAATAATCAATTTAACTTTATAGCCGACTCCAAAGCAGAGATCCAAGTCGTAGTATAATCATCGGCGGCGGCGGCTCAAATCCGATATCCAAGTAAAATAATTTTGTATATGTTAATTTTTTCTTGAGTAAAAAAAAAACGCAATTATAGGGTAAAATATTTGCATCGTTAAGGCCATGACTGGATGGATGGGATACTTCGGACAAGGCAAAGTCTCTGATTGGGGTCAACCTGGCGGCCTCCAGAACGATCCTTGTTCCCGTTGTATTCAAGTCGACATACAGCCTCCACGTGGCCCTCCTGGATGACATACTAGCACCCGCTAGCTTGTTAACTAATGTATGCGGCGATTGTCCAATCCCCTGGACTTTAAATTTGGGTTGTGCGTAGGGCTTGAAACCCACCACGTAAAAAAAAAAAAAAACTTCAATGAAAGCAAAAACAATAGCCTCTAAACGGACCCCCTTTTATGTTGACGAACTTGGCAAACGTTTTAAGGACTATGATTTAAGGATATGCACCTGGAATGTGAGAACCCTTTATAGGGAGGGTGCCTCTATCCAATTGGCGGATGCTCTCACAAAATGCAGGGCTGACATCACCGCCATCCAGGAAATGCGATGGATAGGACAAGGTTGTACGAGGCAAGCAACATGTGACATCTACTATAGCTGCCATGACAAGAGACGCGAATTTGGCTGCGGATTCGTAGTAAGTAAGAGACTTCGCCATCTTGTCTCGGAGTTCACCCCCGTGAACGAAAGAATTGCTACGATCCGAATAAAGGCAAAGTTTTATAATATCAGCCTTATTTGCGTGCACGCCCCGACGGAAGAGAAGGATGATGCGGTCAAAGATGCTTTCTACGCAAAGCTCGAGGACGTATACGATAGGTGTCCGGCACATGACGCCAAAATTGTCCTCGGCGATTTCAATGCGAAAGTTGGACGTGAAGGTATCTTTGGCCCCACTGTCGGACAGTTCAGTCTTCATAATTCCACCTCACTGAACGGCATGAGACTGATCGATTTCGCTGCGGCGCGAAACATGGTAGTTTGTAGCACCAGGTTCCAGCATCTCGATATCCATAAGGCCACCTGGCTCTCTCCTGATCGATCTACCAACAACCAGATCGATCACATTGTGATTGATGGAAGGCATGTATCCAGCATACTAGACGTGCGCACATTTAGAGGTCCAAATGTCGACTCGGACCATTATCTTGTCGCAGCCAAGATGCGACTGCGTATATGCGCGTCGAATACGACACGTTCTAGTGTGCAAGGGAAGCTGGACATCAAAAAGCTGCGATCACAAGAGACAGCCAGGTCGTTTTCCGATCGTCTTTCTAACGAGCTCAATTACATCCCATCCTCTCTCGAAAGTATTGGTGGACAGTGGTCTCACATCGCTCGCTCTCTGCGCAGCGCTGCCGAAACAGTTCTTGGTTTTGAGCGTCCTCCCCGCAGAAACCAATGGTACGATTAAGAGTGCCGTGAGGCCACTGCAGCAAAGAACGCTGCCTATAGAAGAACATTGCAGTCCACCACTACAAGAGCAACGGTGGAGGCGTATAGAGAAAAGAGGAGGGAAGAGTGACGCCTATTTAGAAAGAAGAAAAGAGAGCAAGAAAGGCGTGATCGTGAGGAAATCGAGATGTGCAGGAGTAGAAATGATGCTCGAAATTTTTATAAAAAGATAAGGCGTCTTACTACTGGTTTAAAGCCCGGAGCAACCTTCTGCAGAGACGAACATGGTAACCTGGTTACAGATGCACAAGGAACACTAAGATTATGGAGACAGCACTTCTCTAATCTATGCAGGGCGATGGCGACACAAATTCCGCCTCTAGAGATGCTGTGTCGGACCCAATCATTAACGACGACGTCGAGATCCCGTCCCCCAGCCATGAAGAGGTCAAGGTTGCCATATGGCGACTGAAGAACAACAAAGCAGCTGGACCTGATGGTTTGCCAGCTGAACTCTTCAAGTATGGAGGCGATGAGTTGGTTAGGTGCATGCACCAGCTCATTTGCAGAGTATGGCTGGAGGAAAGTATGCCCAACGATTGGAATCTTAGTACTCTCTGTCCCATCCTGAAAAAGGGAGATCCCACGATATGCACCAACTACAGGGGTATAACCCTCCTCCCTATCGCATATAAGGTTCTTACGAGCGTATTGTGTGAACGACTGAAGCCATTCGCCATCTCACTGATTGGACCTTATCAGTGCGGCTTCAGACCTGGTAAGTCCACCATTGACCAGATATTCACACTGCGCCAAATCCTGGAGAAGACCCATGAAAGTCAAGTCGGCACACACCATCTTTTTGTCGACTATAAGGCAGCCTTCGATAGCCCAATAAGGGATCGCGTTTATGCCGCAATGTCTGAGCTCGGTATTCCTGCTTAGCTGATAAGGCTACGCAGAATGACGCTGAGCAACTCCTGCAGCTCCGTCAAGGTAGGAAGAGACCTCTCCGAGCCTTTTAATACCGTGCGAGGTTTCAGACAAGGCGATCCCTTATCCTGCGACCTCTTCAACTTCGTCATGGAGAGCGTTTTGCGAAAGGCAGGTGTGCATCGTAATGGCACTATTTTTAATAAAAGTGTCCAGCTCCTTGCGTATGCCGACGACATAGACATCATTGGGCATACCAAGCGAGATGTCACCGCAGCCTTTAATGCTATTGAACGAGAGTCTGCACAAATGGGTCTGGCGGTAAATGAGAGCAAGACGAAGTACATGTTGTCGACGAGTAGGGACGTTGATCGTATCGGCTCCCAGGTTACAGCCGGCAACTATACATTCGATGTGGTCAAGGAGTTCATCTACCTTGGCACCGCCATTACCAGCAAGAATGATGTCAGTCTGGAGATCAAGCGAAGAATTACACTGGCCAACAGGTGCTACTACGGTCTCGGTAGGCAGTTTAGTAACAGAGACCTCTCTTTCGTGCGACGAAGTTAACACTCTACAAGTCGCTTATTCTTCCGGTGCTTCTCTATGGTGCGGAAGCATGGACGCTGTCTTGTGCCGATGCAGCGGTCCTGGGAGTGTTTGAGAGAAAAATTCTTCGCAAGATCTTTGGTCCTCTAAGGCATGGCGATGAGTTTCGCATTAGAACCATCCATGAGCTGTATGAGCTCCTCGGCGATGTAGGCGTTGTTCAGCGCATTAACATCCAGCGGCTACGCTGGCTCGGCCATATTGTTCGAATGGATGAATCTGCTCCAGCGAGAAAAGTTTTTGATGCGAAGGTCACTGGACGTCGGCGTAGGGGACGACCGTGTTTACGTTGGAAGGACCAAGTTGATGAAGCCCTGTCGTCAATTGGTGTGACCAACTGGAGAAGGCGTGCGCTTAGCAGAGACGCCTGGAGACTAGTGTTGAGGCAGGCCGAAACCCGTTAACGGGTTGTCATGGCCAGCTAAGTAAGTAAGTAAGGCCATGACTGACTATCTTACAAAGTCGTGCGATTATGTCAAAAAAAAAATCTGATAAATTTCTGTCCTACAATAGAAAATCGCAACAAAATGTGTGTTTGGATGCCACACTGTCATACAAAAAAGATGCAATAACATATTTACCAATGAAAATAAATAGAAAAATTAATATTGTTTTCAATTTCGAAAGTAAAAAATGTATATTTATGTTTGCCGCGTATACAATATAAATAAATAAATGATTTGCATTTTTTCTGTACAACTATTCCACAAAAAGCAACTCTGATCTCACAGAAACTCTCATTTTATGAAAAATTTCAAAAGATTATAAAATCGTACACACTTGTCAAAAAATCTGTCACACTTATATAATTTTTGTCCACACTATCACACAATCTGAACACACATGTAATTTTTGACATATCGAACGACTAAATCTGATAGTCAGTCATGGCCTTTAGTGGCACCACAGTAGCTTGAGTGTTAAGTCGTATAGAACCCCTATAGTCGAACAGCATGTATAAATTGTAATGAATCTTAAACACAAATGTTCTTTCATATAAATTTTTACAATACTCGTAATAATAGAAAAAAATTAAAACTACTGAAATTATTTTTTTGATTTTATTACTGTATTTTTAGGTTGCCACCAATCCCTTCAAAGACTGGATTTACTAGCCAATGCTAAAGATATATAATAAAGGTCTGCATGAATGTTTTGCTTTTCTGCCAGTTTAGAATGATTCGAGAAGTGTACTCTAATTGAGAGTATATTCAAGCATAGAAACAAATATTCATTCTATTCGTTTCGCAGCCAACGAAACGAAACGAACAGCCTCAATAAACGAATAGAATAAAAAAGAATAAATCTAAATTTACTCTCATAATTCTAAATTATTATGGAGACATTCGAATATCTTGAAATGTCTTGAATTTCCTTTGTGAATGAAAGCATGTATTGAAGTAAATGCAATATTTTGTAGTACAAACAAGCGAATGAAAACAAACAAAGTGAAATCTAGCAAGAATAGTCTGTGTGTATATTAAAGCATTTAAAGGCAAAACAAAAATTAATCACTTTTTGAATATGTAATTTATTTATAATTTTTTTAAGTTTTTGTAAATATGTATGTATGTATTTTTAAAAATTAAACCAAAAATATAAAAAATAAAGAAAAATAACATAAAAAATTATTCAGTTCATACTTTTATTATTCAGTTCTTTAGTACTTATAATACCAGTACAAGAAATTCTTTTCTATCATATTACAAACTCTGTGTTTACACGTAGAGATTCTTATTTTTAAGATTTTGGTTTATTCTTCTTTGAACTATCTTCGGCGTTCAGACAAAACAATTCTTATTTTTGACGTCACGTATGTTACTTACAATTGTGTGTATGCATGTGTGCAATTACGAATGAGAGAGTAAAGCGTATTGCCAGTACAAGACAGAGTGTACTCGTCTCTTTACCCCTCGCCGCCTTCGCCTATAAACATGCAATCTTAAAAATAAGAATCTCTACAGTCAAACAAGACATTCTATTCACTCTATTCATTCCATTCTAACTCTTATGTTTCATGTCTCTCATGCTATAAACACAACAAAGGCTATCGAACACCGAAACCCCACGACTACAAAAATCGCTGGCTACAAAAGTAGCCAAGTAGCCAGCTACTTAATTATAATAACGACTACAGCTACAAAATAAACATCTGTTTCGACACTTTGAACATAACCTAAACAAAATATATTTTTTGTAAGTGAAATTGTGAGGAAATAAAAAACAACAAATGTCTGAAAAAAACTTATAAAAATTTAAGAAACTAAAAAGGCAATTAAATAATAAATTAAAAATAAAATAAAAACTAATGTGTATAAATGAAATAAGTAAATGAAAACTAAACAAAAAATGTAAACAAATGATTATTTATTTTCAGTGGTGCAACTCAAATTTTTTTCGCATTTTTAATGCATATATTTCATATATTGCGTTTTTTAAATACCTTTTTCATGCATCTTATTGTATTGGCAGCACTAAACTGTTTATTGTCGCCAAGAAAAATAGAAATTAGCCTAAGTTGGCTACGGGCTACAAAAGTAGTCGTGTGTTCGGTAGTCGTGTAGCCGTTAAAATAATTATTCTCATATGCACACATGCATTCTATTTTTGACAGCTTGTAGTCGATGGTCGGTAGCCTTTGTTGTGTTTATAGCATCATGTCTCCATACTCTCTTGTCTCTATTCTCCCATTATTTACATTCTAACGACAACAACCACTTTTTATCTTTGTTTTATTCGTTTCGCTTTTACGAATTAGAGTTGGAAGTGTGTTTGAAATTTTTAGAATGTCTTGAATATCGTTTCAAACATACCCGTGCAGACCTTTAATATATAAGCAAATACTAAATCAAATTGGCAACAGTAATAATTTTTATTTTGGCATATTAATTTAGGAATCATATTGCAAAATAATAAGAGGCTATTAAAAACATCAAAAAGAATAATCCAGATTTATTTGTTTAGAGAGTGTTGATATTTAAAGGAATAAAATAAAATTTATATTTCATGGGGGACGGCCCCTACTCATGCAGTACATTGTGCTGGTCTAGGAAAATATGTTCTGGGAAGGGGGAAAGAGGGAGTAGTGTTTGTGGCCATTTGATTTAAACCTACCGATATCGTAATTGGCAGGAAAAGCATTCGCCGGAAGATTGTTCTACAAACGAGCGGGGCGGCTAAAGAACGAATTCTCTGTATAATGCATTGTGCGATTCGCTGAACAATCAACCACAAATGGGTGCGCTCTGAGAGAGGTACGTGTAGTCCGCAAGAATATGCGACCACTCGGAATCAAATCCCTTATCTCATCAGAGCACCTCCCATGGTAGTATCGATAGAACAATGAAACGCACGCCACATTGCGCCGATGCTCCAACGAATCGATAAAGTTGGATACCCTACCGTCGCTGATAAGCACCTTCGCCCTCTCCTGTACGCGATCGACAAGCCCCAAAATTGATTTTGAAGCACCGGCCCATACATGGGAGTTGTATTCCATCCTAGGCCAGATAAAGGTTTTGTAAATATTGAGAAGGTCAGATGGAGTGAAGTATTTCCTGCACCGTTTTAGAAAACCGAGGCACTTGAATGCTTCTTTCGACACTCGAAATATGTGATCATTCCAACGGACATCACAATTAATTTTCATGCCCAGAACATCAAGAGCGTCAGCCTCCTCAATATTTACATTACCCATAGTCACAGATGGCAGGATTAAATCATCACAACGCCTATGCGTTATAAAACAACATTGGGTCTTGCGCGCATTAAATTCGACCCTGTTTGCGAGACCCCACTTGGAGATCCTTTGCAGGTCATTTGAGGGTGTGTCATTCATATTCTGCTTTCTCACCCCGATCTCCAAAAGGCTCGGCCTACGATCGAATGAATATGAGTGACAAATGCTACTGTCATCTGCTAAGGAGTAAATGGGATTTGAGGTTAAGAGGAGAAGATCGTTAGGAATTTACCGAACTTAGGTATTATTTATATCATTTATTGTACAAATTGTAAAAGAAATCTCAAAAAAAATTATTTTTAAATCCTTAAAGATGTGAGAATAGGGGGCTATTATTCAATTTAAGGTCTTTCTGTAAATAAAAATCTTGTAGATATTTATTTAGAGATATTTCGGTACGTACCGTTCAGGAAATATTTAATTTACCCTTTATTATTTGGCGAAGCTACTCAAAGGAGTAGCAAAATATCGATTAATAAATAAATGATTTTTTAAATAATTTTAAAAATTTATGGAACTTATAGCATTTTAGTAATAATGTTTAATTAATCAATGTTTGGCTACTCCTTTGAGTAGCTTTGTCAGGAATTAGTTAAATGAAAAAAGATTTTTAACCTCAATAAATTTGTAAAAAATCTTATAAAACGAAACAGGTCAATAAAATTATTTAATTCATAAAAGGTTATAAAAATACCTTGAGCTTGATTAATTAAAATAAATTAAAAATACTACATGCTGAAGGCTCGAGTTCGAGCCCCTTGAATTATTACAAAAATCTAAATTTTTTATAGAATTTAACTTTGATATAATTAAAGCGTTTTCTGACAAAAGTAAATTAAAAACTTCGAAAATTCAAGATAATTAAATATGCATATTCTTAAGAAAAATGCTGTCATAATATAAAAGAAAACGCAACCAAAATCATGGTACAATCATTTACAAGGTAAACTCAGTTTAGCAAAACAAACTCATATGTTATACCTCCATGTGTCAAAGTTTTTCGTTTCCGTTGTTTCTGGCATTCTTTTTATTTGAATGTTGATTTAAAGCAAACGTTAAATCTTTTCTTGTAAAAGTTATTCTGAATAAAGTGATTGTGATAAGTGATTTTTAAAGTTTTTACAATTTAAAAAATATTCTAATATATAAAATTCACACGTCGCGGTGTTTGTTGCCAAACTCCTCCGAAATGGCTCGACCGATTTTCATGAAATTTTGTGTGCACATCATACCCCTAAATGTTAAGGTGACCCGCTTCAAGGGAAAATGTATGCCTCACCTAAATAACGTACCGACTTCGATGAAATTTTTAACTAGATAGATCTGCGTACCGTAGGGCTTATATGGGTTACGTTTTTTTTTTAAGTATTCAGAGGGGGCGGTACAATGGCTATTTTCCCTATCCCCAACTAACGAACTGATTTTGATTAAATTTTGTTGGTGTCTTAACACAACTTTAGATTAACAAAAGTAAATTTTCACATCTATTTTTCATACCCCTAAATGTTAAGGCAGCCGCCCAAGGGGAAATTTATTCCTCACCTAAATAACGTACCGAAGTCAATGAAATTTTAAATTAGAGATGTGTATCTGCGTACCGTAGAGTGTAGAGCGGGTTTTACGTTTTTTTTAAGAAGTACTCAGAGGGGGTGATATAGGGGATATTTCTCCCTATCCCCAACTATCAAACAGGAATACCGAAAATGGCGGATATTAATATTATTAGTAACGCAGACATTGATTGCTCATATCGATCTTGACTTTTGCAGTTCGGTGAAGAGTATCAAAAGTATTTGAACTAAAAAAATGTTTCCTAGAGCATATTTATATGGCAAATATTGCTGGGCTAACTAGTAAGTTATAAATATTTAAGTAAGTTATAAATATTTATATATTTTATTTAATAGGTGTACATTTTTTTACCTTTTGCATGTGTTTTATTTTTGTAGTATTTTGTTTTGGCTGCTGTGTTGCATTTTTTTGACGTCTTGGGTCATATATACACAGTGTTGTATCAGATTTCAAACCAGTTTCACCTTGTAAATGATTGTACCATGAGCAGAATAAAGGAATTTATTTTCTTAGTTATCAAAATTTTAGCCGATGAGAGCCGCTACAATCGGCGGACGGCGCCACTACAAAAGTTAAGGAGGCGGCGGCTTTAAGCCGGCTCGGGTCCGCACGAATTGGATCTCTGTTCTAAAGACAAAAGTATACTTTAAAGTTGGTATGAATGAGATAGAGTCGACTTGTACTAAAGTGGACTCATTTTTTTTAAGTCGACTTTATTTCTGACTATGAATAGGGGCCAAAAATTATATTCGACACAAAAATTGAGGACTATTTTCAACTATTGTTATATCTTCTCATTTTAAACTATTAATTAAACCACACTGGGATCTAAGATTTGTGATATACTTGCATATGTGCCAAAAGTAAATCCACATAACCCAAATATCAAAATACTAAAATCTTTCCACAAAATCCAATTGTAGGCTCCAAAACCAACATTCCAAAATGTAACAATTTCAATAACTGGAGGAGCAATCAGCGCTAATGCAGAACTGCTGATAGCACCCACAAGGGAAATTATTGGGCCTAAGTTTGGTATACACGCAGCCAATATAACTGAGAAAGAGACAGATAATATTCAAAAAGTTATAAAAATATTTAAAGCAGAATTCTTACAAGTGAATGTGACCAAAACTATGCGAAGAACAGTTGCAGCCAAATCCTTTCCACGAGGTGTTTCAAATTGTCTTTGTACAAATGGTTCAATAATGTTCACCGGAACGTAAAACTGTAGGGAATATGACAGGAAAATAGCAAAAGCCATAGCTACGCGAACTAACTGAGATAATCTTAAATAGTAATAAAATAAAAAGACATATTAATATAAACAACAGAACATCATAATATACATATACATACATATCATCTTGGGGCAAATTTAAAGTAATGCTTCCTTTAACATCATCACCGTACTTAAGATATCCAAAAAAGCCAACTGAAGTATATAAACAGGCTACGATGACCATCCCAGTGTTAAGAACACCTGTTGTTCCTCCAAAGTCTTCTGGTGTTTTCATATTATTTTCTAAAGGTAATATAACACCAATACCTTCAAAAGCATATATAGCTGTTCCAAAGTACAACGGTAGTGTTGCCCAAGATGCAATTGGTTTTACTGTATCAGTATGTGGCAAGTCATGAAGCATGTAAAAAAAGGATATTACCAATCCTGTCAATGTTAATATTGCAGCGAATAATGAAACTGGGGTCAAATATTTGAGGTTTTTAACTAAATTTAAAAATATCATCGGAATAAGCATTAACATTAAGTAAACGTGCACATCCAATTTAATAAAATAATGATCTACCACTTCTTTAACATTAAGAGCCACAAAAAGAAAATAAACACAACAAAATCCCATTTGTGTAATGAATAGAAATGTTGTAATTATTTGCCTAGAAAAGAAGACATAATTTAATTAACTTTTTTTTTATCAAACAAGTAAAAGTTAAAACTAAAAATTTTTTATAATAATTTAGCATTATGGTTAAGAACCTATAAAATCTTTCGACCGTATGCAAGGGGGATGAAGTAGACTTAATATCTTTGTTTGCAATACAGATTTTGAACCATAGTCTACGTACATAACTTTTTTTGCGTGCGGGCGTATATATTTTATACTATATGTATATAAGGTGTGCGTCACTATAAACTGTAACACATCAAAAGTCAAATAAAAACTGACTGGAGTAAACTAGAGTTAAAAATAAAACAGTTTTATTTTGCATTTTTATTACAGATTTATATTCTGTATTATTTTATTTAAAAATTAATTTAATTTTATAAAATTTTTTATTTTATTCATTATGCCATCCATAAGCAATGTTATAGTGTTTTCGGTGATTTTTTTGGTACCAGCTGTCCATTTATATCGAAAACTAGTAATGGTTTTGGGAACAGATGTACTCTTCTTTAGTTCTCTTTTGACCAGAGCCCAAAATCTTTCAATAGGCCGCAGCTCTGGGCAGTTTGGTGGGTTAGCCTCTTTTGGAACAAAAATAACATTATTTTTATTATACCAGTCTATTGCGCTTTTACTGTAGTGACATGTTGCCAAATCTGGCCAGAAGAATGTTGATATGTTGTGCTGTCTTAGAAATGGAAGCAACCTCTTTTGAAGACACTCTTTGATATAAATATCTGAGTTTATTGATCCCAATGTAACAAACGATGCACTTCTGTTGCCGCAGCTGCAAATAGCCTGCCAAACTAGGAACTTTCTGAAAAATTTTGATAGTTTTTTAGTTCCGAACTCTTCAGAAACATTGCCTCTACTATCCGCTACATAAAACTCTTGGCCAGGAAGCTGCGCAAAGTCTGCAAAAACGTAAGTTTCATCATCCATTACACAACATTCGAACTTTTGAAAAAATTCTTTTTTGAGGAGTTTTGCTCTTTTTTTTTTGCTCCAATATTCTTCTTAGCATTTCTATCCGGAACTTTTTGGACTTTAAATGTTTTAAGGCCAGCTTTAGCTTTAACTCGGCGCACAAAACTTTCCGAACATTGCACGCGCCGGGCAACTTCGCGACCAGAAATGTTTGGAAGAGCCAGCAAAAGCTTCTCAACCTTTTTGGCTTTCGCGTCGTTCGTTACCAGTTTTGCTTTACCTGTTCCAGGCTTTCTTTCAATTTTTAGGTCTTTGTTGAACTTTTTGACCACTCTGGAAACACATTGCCTGGTCACGTGGACTTCCCTAGCAACTTTTGTATAACTCCAATATGGTTTTTTTGAATTATTTGAATAATTTTTGTATGCACTTGTCTTTGATTATCCATTGTGAACTAACTAACAGGTCAAATTTGACAAACTGATACATTTTAAAATCTGACACATTTTTCAAAGATATTGTGATTAAGAAAAATAATTTTGATTAAAGGTAAAAAAAGTTATTAAGAAAAATGGGTGTTACACTTTATAGTGACGCACACCTTATGTACAATATAATTATAATTTTTTTATTATTTGTGGAATTTGTTTCTTTAAATACCTTTTTATACTTAGGTGTTATTGCTAGGTAATATGTAATTTTGGCCTTGAAAGCTTGTATTACTTGAATAAATAAATAAATAAATAAATAAAAACAAGGAATATTTTTATCAGAGTTGCGTTTATTGCATTGAATTTATAATGCACTATCGCTTCCACTACCACTAAACGACTTAGTATTAATGAAGCAATATTGCAGCCAGAAATAGGTGCAGATAGAAATAATTAACCCCTAAATAAAACCATTTTAGTGGTAGTGGAAATTTAATGCATTAAATAAAATGAATTTAGTGCAGTAAATAAAACGAATTTAGTGGTAGTGGAAACATAGTGCATTAAATAAATCGAATTTAGTGGTAGTGCAAATCTTTCCACAAAATCCAATTGTAGGCTCCAAAACCAACATTCCAAAATGTAGTCACCGAAAGAAATATTTTTTCATATTTTTTTTTTTTTTAAGATGCCAGAGATGGGTGTCGAACCCAGGGCTCATGTCTTAGTAAGCCAACACACTAAATACTAGACCACAGCGACTACACTAAATTTACATTATCACTAAAATCAATTCATTTAGTGCACTAAATTTTCACTACCACTAAATGTAAGAGGCGATAATGCACTATTTTTTTCACCACCACTAAATTTCGTGGACCACACGACCAAGGTTCAATCCCAGCGAAGGGCAAAATTATAAAAATAAAAATTTGCGGTTTTCTAAAATTATAATTCAAATTAAATTTAAAAAAAATAAGAGGACCTCCCTCCAAGAAGTCCATCTTCAAGGAACCGCTCCCTGACATTTCCAATCAATTCCACTAGAAACCAATGATCAGAAGTACAGCGCCACCTCCAGGGAAGATAACAGCTAATTTACTGAAGACGCTCACCATTCACATTCAACATCCACCGACAGATGAGGCAAATGCTGTTTGATCATTCAAGGGTAAAGGTATAGCACTGGCTCTTGAGTGGTCAAATTGACAGAAACTTTTCCCATCAACAAAAAAGGCGTATAATATACCAAAAAATCTCTATCTATTAACTATCTTTACATTCCAATAGAATGCACTGCATGAGTAGTGTTTACCCCTGAGTATTGGTCTTAAAAGAAAAAAAAAACCCAACTCTAGGTATAATTTATAGAGAAAAATATAAATTAAATTAGGATGATGCATGTTAAGTGAATAAATAGCAAACAACAAAATTGCCGTTAAATGTTGGTTTAAGTACATTTGTTTTTGTTTTTGTTTTTATTAGCCTTTTGTAATATATCATATTACAATATATTCGCCCGTATCATGTTTGGCGTAATCGTTGTCGTATTTGGACATTTTTGTCGTAGATTAAAGAAATCAAGTAAAATTTTCAATTAATCTTTTCCAAAAATATCGAAATACGACAATAATATGCCAAACACGATAAAGGTGATTGTTACGAATTGTCCTTTAGAATTCGTTTTATATTCAAGGGGTCCGATATTTGTAAACTAAAACACGGATACTTTTCGATTAAAAGCTTTATTTACACTCAATAACGTCTTATATACAATTAACTCAAAACCTTAATGTGTAGCCCTATTATAGTTCGAATGTTTAGTTATAGTAAGTTCTATCGTTTTTATGTATTAGTTTTTACGTAATTCTACAACAACTCAAAACCTTAATGAGTAGCCCTATTATAGTTCGAATGTTTAGTTATAGTAAGTTCTATCGTTTTTATGTATTAGTTTTTACGTAATTCTACAACAACAATTTCATTTTTAATTTTATATAATTTTAAACATACTCGTACTTGACTCTATACACGGATTTTGTTTTCGTACTTTTTACATAACTTACATATACATATTAAACTTATATGTATTTTTGTTTTTGTAATGATTTATAATTTTTATATACTATAAAAACTTACTTCAAGGGAATGTAATGACGATTTTGCTATATAAAATAATTTCTTCGAAACAATATTGTTATTGGATATAATCCTGAAAAATAAACAAAAATTAAGCTGATAAATGTAACAGCACTTTTCCGCTCTTATCCATGGGTAGTTCAGTTATGTCCAGTGTTAGAGAAAATTTTTTATATTAATAACACAGTTTGTTTCTCCGTTATACAATAAAATCCTTCTATTTATATTATGTGTATCAATGTTGCCAGAAAGTGATGAGGAGAGAATGCTAATTCCGTAAAGAAATTCTGCTAAAATGTTCTACAGGAGAAAAGTAAAATGCTGGATTTTGATTTTCAAAAAATTTCTTCAAAGTAATGGACTTGAGAGCAGAACTGGAATAATTCAGTGCGAAACCACAAAAGGGTTCTAGCAGACGTCAACATACACAAATTTTTTGGGCCAGCACCGGTCTTTAATGTTTGCCCGTCCATTGGCTAACCTTTTCAGTGCGGCTTATCGTGCCGGTGTATTTCCATCTACTTGGAAGGTTGCTAATGTAACGTCAATCCCTAAAAAGGGTAAGGATAGCAATCCTTAGAATTACCGCCCAATCGCAGTATGCTCAACATTCTCCTCGGTGTTTTAAACCGGTGCAAGAAATACTTTACTCTATTTGACTTTTGTAATATTTACAAGATCTTCATCCAATCCAAGATGGAATACAACTTTTTGTATGGGCCGGTGCTTCAAAGTCTATTTTGGGGCTTCTTGACCGTGTACAGGAAAGGGCGAAGATGCTTATCAGTGACGGTAGGGTATCCAACTCTATAGATTCGTTAGAGCATCGGCGCAATGTGGCGTACGTTTCATTATTCTATCGGTACTACCATGTGAGCTGCTCTCGTAAAATAAAGGACTTGATTCTATCAGTACTACCATGTGAGGTGCTCTCATAAAATAAAGAACTTGATTCCAGATAATCGTACCGACTAATCGTACCTCTCTCAGAGCACATGCATGTACTGCATGAGTAGAGATCGTCCACTGACTACTGGCCTTAAGCAAAAAAAAACGCCCTAGAATGACTAAAGACTCAATACGATATTAGCTTACTTATTTCTATGGAGAATATTACTCGTACAATCCTTTTCTAACTTCCTGCCATGTCCAAATTGCGCTCAATTATATACGTAGTCTCGTTGATAATGTTTCTGCTCTTTGTAGTTCCCTGCAATTAATTTTCCAGCTGGGGTATGACTTAGTCTGTCAAGGTTCGAATTTAAAGGTATGCTTCTTTAAATGGCTAATTTCATGGTAATCTACATTGTGATGGAAAAGGTGAATGAGGATACCGGAAGAAAATGAAAGGATTCCTTAGATTTTACTAACTCAGCATCTTTGAATGATTGATTGAAAAAAAAAAAAACAAATGCAAAGAGAGGACAAACTGAAGGAGCGTAAGAATATATGTGAACTCTCTCAGGTCAACTGAGCTATGAAATGATGATCTATGAAGTAGATATACATAACAAGCGATGACCCAATTGTGTGTTTCGCACGTCTGTAAAAAAAGTTAAAATACCAAATTTTCTTAAAGCAAGTTACTGGTAAAATTGGAAACGCAACTAGCGTATAGAAGTTACACATTTTTAACTTATAGATGAGTAAACGCTTTTTACAACGTAACGCATGCTGTGTATCTCTGCCTTAAGAAATTTATTGCCCCCAATATTATCGACCCAGAAATTTTCAACAAAATATGAAATTAACTTTGCTCCAAAACGTGTCGATAATTGTTTTTACAACACAGGCTTGCTCTTATGATCACAAATGCAACTATGGATCATTCATTCAATGTGATTAAGTAGGTAGGTAGGTCAGATGGCTAGTTAACCTAATCGTGATCAGCTACAATTAGCACAAGGTGCCATTTTGACATTATTACACGACTGAACCGAACTCATCTAAATCGGAAAAACTACTACAGCCAACCAGAGCTGTCTATAAAGTGAAGAAAATCGAGGGCGTCCAGGCTTGAGCACTGTGCCAAGCTATCAAAAAAAGTACCCCAAAAAACTTCAAACGTCTGATTGCCAAACCTGGGCAATCACAAAGAAAATGGCCTATTGTCACCCTCTCCGAAGTATTCCCGCAACTTCTGCAGTGATAGTTAAAGGGCAAACCCACCCTTTTAGCGTGTTTACCGATCATCCAATGACCCGTATACACAGCTATAAGCTTAGTCAAAGATTGACGAGGGATCGCCAAAATTTTCAGAGTCCTGTACCGATTATATTGAGACCAGAGAGTCTTATAAGCAACACAGAGAGATGGAACTTCATCTGTTCTGTGCTTTTTCACGAAAAAAAAACTGAATAGGTTTTCCTTAATGAGGGTCATAGGGCAGCGAACATCCGAGTAAAAAGTAGCAGACTCCCCTCTCGAATAACGCAGTTAGTAAAAATTTTTTTTTTTTTTTTACATTTAATATTAAATAGCTTAATTTTATAGAATAGATTGTAATTATCAATATACATACAACTAACGTATATAATAAGACAAAAGACACTACGAATGGCTGCCAACACAAATGCCACATTCCCATGGGGACAAATTGCCAAACCCCCTATAGAGACAATGAATTTTGCAGCCATAGTGAAAAATCAAAAAATTGAACAAGAAAGTGAAAAAGAAAAAAATAAATGTCGTGAGGAAGAAGAGCTGGCAGAAGCTCTATCACGTAGTTTAGAAGATGCAACAAAATTGGATGACGAATGGGAAATAATAGGAATGGAGGATTTTGATGCCAATTTGCCACCAGAAGTATTGGCATTTCTCAAAGATGAAGAAGAGCAGTTGATGGCTGAAGAAGCTGCAGCATTAGCTGGCTGTGAGTCGGATGCAGTAATTGCTCAAATGTTGCAAGCTCAGTTTGACAAAGAGTACAATGAAGATCTGAAACGGATTGAAAATGCTTATAATAAGCAATCAAAAGTTACTATATGTTTAGATAAATATCGCAAGACATTTTTAAAAGACGTCGGTGAAGAAAATGGCGATGATTATGTTGAAGAAGATGAATGGTCATGGGATAAACAGGACTGGGACCGTTTTGAGTCTAATGAACGTGTATTGGATAAAATACCAAAATGTGGTTACACTGTTGACAAGGAGGGAGAAATGATAACAAAGCACGATCTGGATCTTTGTGGTGTACGTAATGTTTGTAAAATGATGTCATTTCCTACTGAATTTGCTACTGGAGACGGAGCTGGTTTTGAAATGAAGTTATCTAATAGTGTTTTTAATCAACTTAAAACACATTCACGTAAGAGTTATAAGAAAACTCCTCGTATGCAGGATCGAAAGGATAATGAGGCTACGGCTGAGATGGGTATCGATGGCCGCACTCGATTGTTGCTATACAAATTAGTCAGCAATCGTATATTAGAACAAATTAATGCTATTATTTCAACTGGCAAGGAAGCTGTTATTTTACATGCTGACACAGATCCCAGTTGTATGGGGGATAATTCAAACGATGCTCAGTTGGTACCTAAAGAATGTGCTGTAAAGATTTTCAAAACGACATTAAATGATTTTAAACAACGTGATCGGTACATCAAGGATGACTATCGTTTTAAGGATCGTTTTAATGTTCGCTTTAGTAAACAAGACAATAAAATTATTATAAATATGTGGGCTGAAAAGGAAATGCATAATTTAATGCGCATGCAAAAAGCATTCATTAATTGTCCTGCAGTTATTGCACTGAAAAATCATGTTTTGGTAATGTCTTTCATTGGCAAAAATGAAATCGCTGCACCAAAATTAAAGGATGCTATTTTGACGGAAATCGAATGGGAAAGAGTTTATGAAGAAGTCGTAGAAACAATGCATAAACTGTATAATGAAGCCAATATAATTCATGCTGATTTGAGTAAATACAATATTCTATTGCATGATGGTAAATGTTGGTTTATTGATGTTGCCCAGTCTGTAGAGCCAACACATACTTCGGCTCAAGAATTTTTGATGAGGGATTGTAACAATATAACTAACTTCTTTAGCAGAAAGGGTGTTTCTAATTGCCGATCTAAAGAGTCATTATTCGAACATATTACATCTTTGAATGCTGAAACGCACAATGTGGGTATGATAGAGCGTATTCAAACTAAAGGGGCAAATATAAAAGAGGCTACTGCACCAAATTTAGATGAATGTCCTTTGGAATTAAGACCTTTAGAATATCCATTTGAAGTTGCTTGGGAAAAGAGTATTGACGCTAGTAAAAATTCAGAAAAAAATATAATTGTTGACAACGCAGCTAATACTATGACTGTTATAAAAGAAGGATTTTTACATTCAGATTTGAAGCAATCTATGGAGCGAAATACGCAGCAAGAAAAATATTTAGCTATCGAATCTGAAACGTAATTATATATATCAGAGACAGATATATCTATGGAGCGAAATACGCAGCAAAAAAATATTTAGCTATCGAATCTGAATCGTAATTATATATATCAGAGACAGATTCAGATTCGATAGCTAAATATTTTTCTTGCTGCGTATTTCGCTCCATAGATTGCTTCAAATCTGAATGTAAAAATCCTTCTTTTATAACAGTCATAGTATTAGCTGCGTTGTCAACAATTATATTTTTTTCTGAATTTTTACTAGCTATATATATACACCAATACCCCGATTTGCGTCGCTTCAGTTTGCGTCGCTTCGAAGTTGCGTCTTTTTTTAAGTTTCTGGAATTTCAATGTTGCGTCGTTTTTGTTTCAGTTTGCGTCGCATGGCTTCGAAGTTGCGTCGTAAATGCTTCGATTTGCGTGGTTGATATGAAAATGTTTTTACAAAGTTAAAGCAAAAAAAGGGGATTTCCCGTTTAGTAGAAAGCAAATTTGCAGGTGTGCGTTGTTTGCATGTTAAGAGTAGTTATTAGTTTCGAATTATAACAGTGGTCTTCACAATTGTTATATTTTTATTTTAATAAAATCTGTTATTCAAATATAATAAAAAAAATGTATTGATTGAAAAACCCTTTTTCTAAGCTAAAATGTTTAAAACCTGTATTGACTAAACGAAAATCAAATACGTAAACAATTGAAAATTCTGCTTCAGTTTGCGTCGTTTCGGTTTGCGTCTCATTTTTTCAGTCCCAATTAGCGACGCAAACCGGGGTATTGGTGTATATATATATACATATTGTTTCTTTTAACAATTGTAGATTTTTAGACTCTAGATTAGCTAATTAGAATATTGTTAAAGGATTTATTCTAAAACAAACAATTGTAAAAAATATTTCCAAATAAGTCAGAGCGGATTTCTTCCATATTCGTAATTAAGAAAAATTGGTAATAAAAACGATTTTTTTTAATAGCCCATTAAAAAAGTTCCAGCAAGAAGTTTTACAAATTATTATTGATTTCAAGTGAAAACAGATACGCTTATTGTTCATAAATAATTACTGGTATATTCATAAAAAATACAAACGTTTATTAGGTTTTGCCTAGAAATTTGTCAAATAAGTGTTCAATAAACGTTATATAAAATTACCAAAATAACAAAAAAAAAAAAAAAAAAGAGGCGTACCTAGAAAGCCCATCCGCCTTCTCATTCCCCATGATATCCCATGACCTGGAAACCAGGCCGAGGAAATGCGGCAAGTGTACGAAAGAAGCTTCAGCTCCTCTTTACAGGGAAGACCAAGGAAGAGTTACCAATAGGCGACGCCAAGGCTTTGATAGCAGCCTGACTATCAGAAAAACCCTAATATCACTCTCAAAGCATCGCTCCCTCAGAATCCTCAAGGCCTGCATAATTGCAAATACATCAGCCTGAAAAGTTCTAGCCGTGTCCGGCAATCTAAATGACTGCCAATTTGGCAGATTCGGAGAAAACACCAGTCCCCACGCCGCACACAGGGTTAGAATAAGCATGTTTTCTTGGATTAATTAAAAAAAAAAATTTAAGTATCGTAAAAATTTGTTGTACCCGATTAGAGTATATAAAATTCTACATCACTTGTCGTTAGAATAAATGTCAAAAGTGCTCTGGTGTTTTTGTAGTGAAACTTCAAAGTCAAACTTTATAAAAATTTGTGTGCAAAAAAAGGCTAAAAAAAGTGAAAATTCTCCCGTTGAAAATTTTATTTATTTTTAAAAGTATTGCAAAAGTTAACAATTTTTCAATGGAACCATCAAGCTCAGGTTATTTTCCAAATACTTTGTTAGCACTTGTTTTTCAAATTGTGTGTGGAAGTGTTTTAGATTTAGTTATTTATATTGGAAATGCCAAAAAAATTAGCATTTTTATATTTTAAATGGATATATAGTTATTATTCGTCCACATTCGTGTCATAATTTTTAGTTTATATTAAAGAGGGCATAAATCTCTATTATATTGCAAAATTTTACGCTGAATTTTTGTGCCTTTTAGAAGCTATGCATTGTTTAATGCAAGTGTTGCAGCAGTCAAATAGCTATAAATCACATTGATCTCCCGACTCTGCTTCTGTTTTGTGTGTTGTGTTTTGTTGTTTTTCATGTTACTTTTTTCTTACTGATCGAAAGACCTGTACATGTGGACAATTTAAGATTTGGCTTTTCCATTCTTCATGGCTGGATTCGATTTTTTAATGTCTTTTGCATGTCTTATGCACACAATACAGGACGACTTTTTATTGAAACGTGTCCTTGGTACAATATGCCTCCCACTTTACACAAGTATTTTATTCACGGACCTGAAATTGTGTCAAATGCCATTTTACCTATTGCGCAGTTATCAGAAGAAGCGCAAGAAGCTCGAATTAAGATTTTAAAAATATAGGGAGTTTCATTCACATAAGTGCAGTCTCATCTGAAAATCTGGATTGATTATTGAAATAATATTGAAATCTGGAAACGGTTTTCTTTTCCAAGAATTCAAATTCTTGCTTTGCTCCGTCAGCCGAAATAAAAGATTTTTGCCATCTCCCTCTAGTGGCACATAAGGTTCAAAAATACTTCCGGTAATATTTACATAAAAAGGTCTCTCCAATCACGTTTCCTCATTCTCTTCTTAAACTCTTCTTGAGGAAGTTCTGATAGTTTTTTATGAAAGTTCGGTATATCCATTTTGATAAATTAAAATTTTTGCAAACCTTGGCTTTATATTAAGCTTTTACACCAGGTGAAAACATGACCGGTCGAAGACACTAATTGTAGCACAAAGAAAAATTTACATGAATGAAATCTAAAGAAAATTGCATTCATATACATATGTATGTAAATATACCTACGCTAGTGGAATAAATGTCCATAGTTACGTAAGTTTTTGGTAATATATTTTTGAAATTCCCAAAAGAATTCTTTACACAATTCATTTTAAAATTTTTTTTCCCAAAATTTAATTTAATATTTTTCAAAACACAAAAAGTTGTTTAAATAAAAATATAAACATAAACACATTTGACATTTCAGCGATCTAAAGGAAAAAAAACCAGCTGCCCTTGCGAGGCTACCTGTTATTCTTGTACCATGGTATGAGTTCTATCGAATGTTTATATACAAATTACCAAGAACAAGCGCACAACTTTTGTAGTGCGATACAATCTAACAACGAATACAATGAATACAAGGCTTTTTGAATTCGGCAAATATTTATTACTAGATATAAACAACATTTTTTACAGTATTCTGAGTTGTGTTTTTTCAGTGTACTAAGCTTAGTACAGCAGCACTTAATATGCTATAGCCCAAAAAATTCTATACGAACTAAACCGTTTTATATGTGAATGTGATGTTATCGCCGTGGTCTAGTGGTTAGTGTGTTGGCTTACTAAGACATTGGTTGTAAAGGCCAGTTATGTATGTGATGTCATCAAGTAAATGAACTGCTATTTAACGTTCTTCAAAGTTAACTGATGTAACCATGTAACTACATAACCATTCACAATCTCACAAGAAATAAATCACTAGCCAAAATGGAGATTCCCATAATTGATATTTTTCAACTATGATGTACAACAGCTACGTGGATGTTGCATGTACTCTTATTGACTGATAAAAATCGTTTCCCGAGTAAAAAAACTGCATTTTATAATTTTTACTTGAACTTTAAGTTGTGTACTATATATATGTAGTACAGCGGGCGGAAATGGGTTAATTTTATCTTCTTTTTGTTGTGTGATAAAAGTGAAGAAAAAGCCAGAAAGCTGAAAAAGTGTAAGCGACAATAAAAATAAAAGTTAAATTATCAGTGTTTTTTATAAAACCCACCCCACCCCTATTTTTGAAAAAAAAAACAACAACAACAGTGCATAAAGTGAAAGTCGACAAAACATAAAATCAAATTTTGAAAATATAACCTCGTGCCTTCACTATTTGACGGTGACATTTTTTTTACTCAATGCATAAATTTTTATTTTTTTTATAAATAAAGTGATTTAAATTTGAATTAAAATATATTAAAATTATTTTAATATTTCTTAAAATATTTGTTGCTTTATTTTCAATTACAACCTGTGTTTGTATACAATTTCTTTCCAATAATATTCCTTTTCAATAATATTCCTTTTATTTTATCCCTTTAAACATACGTACATTCTTATAGGCTTTTCACACCTGAGTATATTTTGTAGGAACGCATGGAAGATGTTGAAAATGTGAATCATGCGTTCCCATTTGCAACATCTACCATCAATTCAGCTCCAAAAAAAAAGATGCATGTAAAAGATTTTAAACATAAGACTTAAACATAAAAGAAATAAAACAAAAATTTTTGTTCAAAGGACACAGTTATAGTTTTTTCTTTAAAAATAAATTATTAATAAAATAAACCTAAGAAAACAGAAAAAGTTTATAATTTTATTTTCGCCCAGAGCATACATACATACAAAGTGTCTTGTCAATAAAATAATGCTTTTGTTTCTTTTAAATGTATGCATTTTTAAAAAAACTGAAAATAAAACGAAATTGTTTATAAAAAGAATATTAAAAAAACGATTCAATTTTGTGACAGAATAGAATAACATAAGTAGTGCCAGATTCGAAATAACCGATGGTTCAAATTTAAACAGATAGATGGCCCACCCAATATATACATGTAAATATATGTATATGAACTTAAATCTTGTAAACCATCATTAATTATTAAGAAGAAAGAGTTGTGCAACCCGAACTACTAATTTGTATATTGTTTTCTTATGAAAAGAATATATAAAGAAAAATAAATATATTATAATAATATCTCCTTGATTATATTTTGTTATCAATTTACTTTTTATGTATACATACTAACCTTGATACATTTCCATAGCGTCTTAAAGAAACAGGCCCTGTTTCAAAAGACCAATATCCGACATCTGAGAAATTAAGAGATGGATGCTGTAATCTTCGACATAATTCGTGAGAGCAACGTACTAACATGTGCATGCAATGTGTACATATTGCACCCATTATTAAGGTTCCAAAGAGGCCCACATATAACCCTGCATTTTTAAAGGCATCTGGCATGGCTAAAATTCCTGTCCCAATATTACCTTTAAGTAGATGTATCATTGTGTCCAAATTTGAAGTTGGGTGGTCCAACGTTCGATGTAAAGATGGATTATATTCATTTTTATTTTCGGTTTCTGAACAATCTTCTGGAAATAATAAAGCTATATAAACATTTTTAGACAAATTTCGTGCCATTTACCAACGCATTCTTCACTTTGAACACTGACTAACATATTTTCTGGAGAATTTCGTACATCTGGTGCCGGTACGGATCGCCCTTCAATTTCCCCACGATTAGTTTGCAACAAAGGTTGTGTTTCAGTCATCTTTTTTTTAGGCTAAAAAACGTTTAATTATTTGTTTCAATGACTACTATTTTTTAATGACATGTTTTTTAAGATAATGCAGTATTAGAAGAGTTGCAGAAAATACCAGAGAATTATAACCTAAAGATATGAATAGGTTCAATGAAAAATCGTTTATAGTATGCTATAGATGCTAAAGGTGCGTTTAGACTGTGCTAATATTTGTGCAAAATCATAAAAATTTTGTTTGTCCTAGTGTAAACACTCAAATTTGTTAGCCACCAAATATTTTTCGACTGTTTGTTGGCTAAAAAAATATTTGTTTGTGAATAAAGCTTTGCATAGTGTAAACAC
The DNA here is from genome assembly GCA_963576795.1 of Metopia argyrocephala. Classification (NCBI taxonomy): domain Eukaryota; kingdom Metazoa; phylum Arthropoda; class Insecta; order Diptera; family Sarcophagidae; genus Metopia; species Metopia argyrocephala. The sequence continues at coordinate 19,170,082 of OY756211.1, read as the reverse complement.
TTTGTCAGCACGTCGTTACAAATATTTGGCTCGATATTTTGTTTGTTCTCACAATATTTTTGGTGGAACAAATAGCGACAAATAATTGTAGAAACGTGAGTTGCCAACAGTTATTTTTGACAGTGCTTAACATATAAAAAATGAATTAATTGAAATGGCAATACTGGTCAATTCGTTTGACAGATTGGTAAGTAAAAAGCGCTTTTTTGTAATTCTTTATTATAAAGCATATTTTTCTGAAAGAAAATGGACAACATCAATCTATCATCTATCTGCCAAAAAAAAAACCAAAAGGAAAAGGATGACGCTCGACTGGAGTGAAGAAAATATATTTAAATTGATCGGCGAAGTGGAATGCCATCCTTGCATTTGTAATGCATCAAGTGCTGACTACCATAAAAAACCCATGCGGGATAGCGCATGGACTGAAATTGGCGATATGCTTAATGTTACAGCGGAGGAAGTTTCCACAAAATGTTGTAATTTGAGGATTCTGTACCGGTGCTACCTCAACAAAAAAAAAAAACAAATGCTGACAATGCACTAAAGTGGAAATATTTCGACTCCATGGCTTTTGTTGGACGTGCGGAGGTTAGCCAGCGGCAACCAACAACAACAAATTTAGATATTTTATCTGAAAGCGAAGGTAAACTAATGAGCTCCAGCAGTTATTAATAATAAATCTTCAATATCACTGTCACTAAACATTTTAACTTTTCACGTTGCTTAAAAAACCTTTGACACTATTTGGCAGATGGATTTCATAAACATAACAACAACATTATTTCACAGATGTTTGTCATACACACCGGAAAAATAAAATTATTAGTGCAGTGTAAAGGGGTATACATATATTTGTACCAAACATGGCTGACACAAAATCTTCTGTTATTTGTGCAAATAAAATTCAAACAAATATTAGTGCAATCTAAACGTATGCCCAAACATTAGTCACAAACCATACTATTAGCCCAAACCATTATTTGTTGTGTTTGGACAAATAGTCTAAACGTACCTTAAGGCTTTCCGTACAAAGTATTTAAATAGTCTAAAACCAAATACTAATATAAATTCTATTTGCATTTAATTATTTTTTCTTTCTTCATACATATTAAAATTAACGACTTCATTTGCGCAGTCTTTTGCGCATTGCGCAAAAAAAGAGAGTTGCGCAAGAAAGCTCAAAATTCAAATGCGCCTTCTATGCGCAAAGCAAAAAAATGGCGCAGAGCAAGAGCAATAAGAAGTTTGATCTGCTCTTTGCGCAAAAAGCAAAAAAGAACCAAAAGAGCGGCGCTGCGCTGCGTTTTTACTTACTCTGGAAAAATGTAAACAAAACAAAAAAAAAACATTTACGAAAATTTTAATGTGTCTGAAAATTTGCAAATTTTGGAATTTTTCTAAATGAAACTATATTTTTTATTGAAGAAATATATAAAAAAAATAAAATTATATGTCTCTTTCCCTTTTTTCGGCGAATTGTAAGCAGGCAAAATAGTGTTTAAAAAGGCAAGTGATTTGAAATCGACAAGCATTTATGTGACCGATTTAAAATCACAAAATCTCAAACGATTTTGGTGTCAGGACACCTTTTTTGTGTCGCACACAGGGTTAGAATAGCCTGTTTTCTTGGATTAATTAAAAAAAATTTTTAAGTATCGTCAAAATTTTTTGTACCCGGTTAGAGTATATAAAATTCTACATCACTTTTCGTTAGAATAAATGTTAAAAGTGCTCTGGTGTTTTTGTAGTGAAACTTCAAAGTCAAACTTTATGAAAATTTTTGTGCAAAAAAAGCTAAAAAAAGTGAAAACTTTCCCGTGGAAAATTTTATTTATTTTCAAAAGTATTGCATAAGTTAACAATTTTTCAATGGAACCATCAAGTTCAGGTAATTTGGAAATACCTCGTTAGCACTTATGTATCAAATTGTGTGTGGAAATGTTTTAGATTCAGTTATTTATATTGGAAATGCCAAAAAAATTAGCATTTTTATATTTTCAATGGACATATAGTTATTATTCGTCCACATTCGTGTCATAATTTATAGTTTATATTAAAGAGGGCATACATCTCTATTATATTGCAAAATTTTACGCTGCCTTTTTGTGCCTTTTAGAAGCTATGCATTGTTTAATGCAAGTGTTGCCGCAGTCAAATAGCTAAAAATCAAATTGACCTCGCGACTGCTGCTATTGATGTGTGTTGTGTTTTGTTGTTTTTCATGTTACTTTTTTCTTACTGATCGAAGGACCTGTACATGTAGACAATTTAAGATTTGGCCTTTCCATTCTTCATGGCTGGATTCGATTTTTTGAATGTCTTTTGCACGTCTTATGCACACAATACAGGACGACTTTTTGTTGAATATGCCTCCCTTGGTACAATATGCCTCCCACTTTGCACAAGTATTTTATTCAAGGACCCGAAATTGTGTCAAATGTAATTTTACCTATTGGGCAGTTATCAGAAGAAGCGCAAGAAGCTCGAAATAAAGATTTTAAAAAATATAGGGAGTTTCATTCACGAAAGTGCAGTCGCAAAAAATCAAACCAAGACATTTTTAATATGTTTTTGATAACCTCTGACCCAATTATTTCAAGCATGCAAAAATTGCCTACAAAGAAGGTTCAAAGCTTGCCAGAAGAGGCTGCTGCTGATGATGATAACGATGATGATGATTATGATGGTTGTGATGATGATGATAATGATGATGATGATGTTGATGATTAACTTTAACATGTATAAAATGTAATGTTTAAGTTTTCATATTGTACTCCTTGCGCTATATACCTACACTGATATTTGGCATTATTTAATAAAATTATACTCAAATATACTTAGAAAACATTTTGTTTTACTTATGGTATTAACTGAAAAATAAAGACAAATTATCCGAACATAGCTTCCCAGATTTGATCCAAGAAAACATGCTATTCTAACCCACTGTGCGTCGTTAAAAAAGTATTTCTGTATCTGCATGCGAAGAAAATTAAAACTAACAGCCAGGCCCACGATATCGAATCGTGTAGTTTTAAGCGACAAACAGCTGATTTGCGGCACACTAATTTTTCTGTCGCCAAAAATAAATGTGATTGGTAACACAAAATTTTTTTACACACATATACATAAATAAACAAAATCGGAATAAGTTTGTTTACTACATTTCTGTCAAGTTAACTAGCACACGGTTGCATTTTTTACTGTACAACTTAAGCATTTCAGCGATTTTTTCGTGTATATTCGCGATTATTTTTTGAAATGTTGATATGGCAGCTTTGTTGTTTATTTGCATTACGTTGGTAACGTAAAGCAAAGCGAACGATAAAGTGACAATTTGTGGGCCGCAGTTTAGATTCACAGTGAGTGACTGAGTTTCTTTCGCTTAAGTTTTCTTTCGATATCGTGGGCCTGGCTGTAATTCTTTTTCAACTGGAATATTTCTAGTTTAAATGTGTGAAACGAAAGCAAAACGTAAAAAAATTAATTGTGAAAAACAGTGTTGTCAGATTAGATTTATCCCCAAAATGGGAATTGTTTTTTTCTGAAATGGGGATAAAAAACTTCATTTGGGGATGGGGATTTTATTATGTGTGTGAAGATAAATTCGAATTTAACTAGTCGAGACATATACCAAGTAATTTAGTTCAGCCGTATTTTACGCTAACAGAGCTCTGTTAACACGTTAACAGTGGTTATATGCCAAAAGGGTATAATTACTGAGCCGATTTAGGAGAAACAGGACATGGTACACATATGTGACTATATACGAATGGTAGTCCAGAGAGTCCTCTATTGAGTTCCATAAGTAGAATTAACCAGCGGTACTTTGGGATTTTGTAAATTTGGATTCAAAAAAACCACTTTATGCGAAATATGAGAATTCTGTAGAGGATAAGTGGCCATTTCTGAAGAAATACGACCTGGTACACATCTGTGACTATATACGAATGGTAGTCCAGGGAGTTCTCTATTGAGTTCCATAAGTAGAATAACCAGCGGTGCTTTGGGATTTTGTTAATTTGGTTTTGAAAAAATCGCTTTATGAAAAATATGAGAATTCTCCAGAAGATTAGTGGTCATTTCTGAGGAAATGGGAAATAGTGTATAGTATATAGTGGCATATGTGTACTATTTTCCATTTTTCCATAATGACCCCTAATCTTCTAGAGAATTTTCAATTTTTTTTTTTTCTTAAAAAGCGATTTTTTTTAAATTTAATTTTCTCAAATCCCAAAATTGCGCTGGTTATACCAATGGTATGGATCGAAAGGGGACTCCATGGAGCACAATTTGTATATAGTGGCATATGTGTACTATTTTCCATTTTTCCATAATGACCCCTAATCTTCTAGAGAATTTTCGATTTTTTTTTTTTTTTTAAAAGCGATTTTTTTAAATTCAATTTTCTCAAATCCCAAAATTGCGCTGGTTATACCAATGGTATGGATCGAAAGGGGACTCCATGGAGCACAATTTGTATATAGTGGCATATGTGTACTATTTTCCATTTTTCCATAATGACCCCTAATCTTCTAGAGAATTTTCGATTTTTTTTTTTCTTAAAAAGCGATTTTTTTTAAATTTAATTTTCTCAAATCCCAAAATTGCGCTGGTTATACCAATGGTATGGATCGAAAGGGGACTCCATGGAGCACAATTTGTATATAGTGGCATATGTGTACTATTTTCCATTTTTCCATAATGACCCCTAATCTTCTAGAGAATTTTCGATTTTTTTTTTTTTAAAAAGCGATTTTTTTAAATTCAATTTTCTCAAATCCCAAAATTGCGCTGGTTATACCAATGGTATGGATCGAAAGGGGACTCCATGGAGCACAATTTGTATATAGTGGCATATGTGTACTATTTTCCATTTTTCCATAATGACCCCTAATCTTCTAGAGAATTTTGGATTTTTTTTTTTCTTAAAAAGCGATTTTTTTAAATTCAATTTTCTCAAATCCCAAAATTGCTCTGGTTATACCAATGGTATGGATCGAAAGGGGACTCCATGGAGCACAATTTGTATATAGTGGCATATGTGTACTATTTCCCATTTCCTCAGAAATGACCACTAATCTTCTGGAGAATTCTCATATTTTTCATAAAGCGATTTTTTCAAAACCAAATTAACAAAATCCCAAAGCACCGCTGGTTATTCTACTTATGGAACTCAATAGAGAACTCCCTGGACTACCATTCGTATATAGTCACAGATGTGTACCAGGTCGTATTTCTTCAGAAATGGCCACTTATCCTCTACAGAATTCTCATATTTCGCATAAAGTGGTTTTTTTGAATCCAAATTTACAAAATCCCAAAGTACCGCTGGTTAATTCTACTTATGGAACTCAATAGAGGACTCCCTGGACTACCATTCGTATATAGTCACATATGTGTACCATGTCCTATTTCTCCTAAATCGGCTCAGTAATTATACCCTTTGGCATATAACCACTGTTAACGTGTTAACAGAGCTCTGTTAGCGTAAAATACGGCTGAACTAAATTACTTGGTATATGTCTCGACTAGTTAAATTCGAATTTATCTTCACACACATGATTTTATTGGGGATAATCGACAAATTTTTGACAATTTTTACAATTTGGTTGCTTATTTAATTATATATTATAGATTCCTTTCATTCGGAACACACAGTGAAAGAATTTCCGATGAAACTATGACTTTGTAAGCATGACTTGTTTAAAACTCTTACCTTTTAGTTTGGTTTATATTTCCCCCCACCGATTTTAATGGTTTTATTGCGTAGGAATTTAGTATTAGAGAGTCTCCTTATAGTTAAACTACTACTGAATGGTATGGGAATGTGTTTCGTACTATGGCATAGGACATCTATGTAGAACTGAAAGTACAATAGATACCGTATACTATACAATTATTTTAAACGGCATCAAGATGTCTGTGGTGAATATGAAATGGTACATCAATAGGTGTTTCACCAAGTTAACAACTCAAAACAGACATCGAAGCGAGCAAAAAGTTATTTTCAAAATATTTGCGTCAAAATTTTATGCTGGTCTGCTCAGTTTCCAAATTTATGCCAAATTGTCAAAGCGGCTTTTTGAGGAAAAACCCTTTTAATAAGTAACGTTTGTGGGAATTTGTTAAAGATGTGTGCAAAAACATTGTAATCAATAAGTTTTAAAACTTGTGGACTCAATGCCAAAACGCTTTTGGGACCTTATTTAAAGTCTGGGTAATTCCACTAACTACAGAATATTAGTAATTTGGTTTCATTAATAAAAAACTTTCTTTTAGACCATCAAATTTTAACAATATTTTTGAATACATGATTTTTTAAGTTTTGATCTTGGGAAGCTTTATGTTTTTTATTTTATTTACTTTATAATTGATATTTTATATAGAAACAAACAAAAACATTAATCACATTGTTCTAAAGTTTATTGGTCAAAAAGATGCTAGATCATGGTCAATCTTTTTTATAGACCACTACTGTAAATAGACATATATATCAAATAAAATAGTATATATCTGTGGACATTTGACAAAACGTCTTCTTTCAAAATCAACAACTTTTCAGTAGAGCATAAAAACAGTTTAAAAGGCTAACAGAAGTTATTGCTTAGAAAATTAAAGAAATTTTGAACTTGGATATTATACACAAAATGCGACATTTTTTTTCCCTCTAGAAGCAATAGTTTTCTTTAAAACGACAAAAAATTAATTTAAGACCTTTTGTTAAATTTTTTTTGTTTAAATTTTAAAGAAAAAAATTAGCTTCCACCATACAAGTCGTTTTGTCAAAATTTTTTTGATTAAATTTGAAAATTATTTTAATCGCTTAAGTCAAGACAAGTTGTTTTGTTAAAATGGAATATGAAAAAAAGGTTGAAAGAAGTTGATCTGGAAAATATATTTGGGTTCTATTTTTCCCTTCAATATGCAGAAAATTAAAAAATAATAATAAAAATGAAATACAATTTTTTATAGACATTCAATTTTTTAAATTATTCTTAATTCTCTGAAAGAAGTCGTTTTGCCAAATTGAAATTGGGGGAAAGTCTGAAAGAGGTCGATAAGTCAACTGCATATCTTGCGTTCCAAAGGTCGTAAAGGGTGTTTTTTATTGATGTATAGAACTTTAAGTTGGCATCACTTTTTTAACTGGCGGCCATTTTGTCAGCTGTCAAGTGATTAATATTTAGTTTGGTTTGCCATTTCATCATGAACAGGTTGACAAAAGAACAACGCTTGCAAATCGTGCAAATTTATTTCGAAAATAATGGTTCAGTTCGCGAAGTTTACCGCAAGCTCCGTCCATTTTATGGTCGACATAATCGTCCATCAGAGCAATTAATTCGGTTAACCATGGATCGTTTTCGCACTACGTTTACTCTATGTGATAATACGCATCCGCAGAGACGTCGAACAGTGCGCACCGAAGAAACAATTGCCGCTGTAGAGCAAAGTGTTAAAGAGAACCCGAATGAATCTATTCGCCACCGTGCACAGCAATTGGAGCTTTGTCCATCAACTTTATGGAAGATTTTGCGCAAAGATCTTGGCTTGCGACCTTACAAGATCCAGCTTGTGCAAGAATTAAAGCCGCGAGACCATGCAATGCGTCGTGATTTTGGTGTATGGGCCGAAAATGAGATTGATCTCGATGCTGATTTTCATCGCAAAATTTTGTTCAGTGATGAGGCTCATTTTTGGTTGAATGGCTACGTCAACAAGCAAAATTGCCGCATTTGGAGTGACGAGAATCCACATGAGACCCTTGAGACGCCATTATATCCACAAAAACTGACTGTTTGGTGTGCTCTATGGGCTGGTGGAGTCATTGGGCCATACTTCTTCCGAAATAATGCTGGAGAGTCAGTTACCGTTAATGGAGACCGGTATAGAGCCATGATAACCGACTATTTTGTTCCCGAATTGGATGGCATGAATGTGGATGAGTTGTGGTTCCAACAAGACGGGGCTACATGCCCACGTCACAATCGATTTATTGAAGGAAACATTCGATGAGCGCATAATTTCGCGGAATGGACCTGTCAATTGGCCACCAAGATCGTGTGATTTGACACCATTGGATTATTTTCATTGGGGATATGTGAAGTCGCTCGTCTACGCCAACAAACCAGAAACGTTAGGGGACTTGGAAGCCAACATCCGTGGCGTTATTGCCAACATACGGCCCCATATGCTCGAAAAAGTGGTTGAAAATTGGACCTGTAGAATTGGCTTTATTCGAGCTAGCCGTGGCGGCCACATGCCCGAAATCATATTTAAACATTAATGGTATAAAATTATCCTTCCAATAAAGCCAAATTGATGGACATTAAAACGATTTTCTTGTGTTTTATTTCAATTCGAAGTTCTATACCTCAATAAAAAAAACACCCTGTAGAAATATGGGGATTAGAGCAAAAAAAGGACAAGGAAATTCTATATTAACTATAAAAATCTTGGAATCATTAAAGTTAGTTAAAGTGCCTTTATTCAAGTAAACCAAAAAAAAAAATACCACATTTTTAGATTTTTTTTTATAAATTCCTAAAAAAAGGTTCCTTAGTTAAGAAACTACCATTGTCATGATTTTGTTTATATCTCAAGATGTCTACCTTCCATTTCTATTTTAATATTCTGGAATCGGTTAAAAATTGCAAAAGATACCGGGTCTCCTGAATATGGGATTTTTTGTGCCTTAAATAAGTGAACCGGAGTGTATGTATGCAAAATTATTGATGCAGTTTCTGTGGGGATATTAGGGGATGTGAATTTCAAAATCGGGGATGAAAATTTAAAACTATCTGACAACTCTGGTGAAAAATGTAAACAAACCAATAAAAAAAAATTATATAAAGAGAAATTGCAAAACTATAAAAAGGAAAAATATATAGATTTTCGCTAAACAGAACTTAATAACAAAATTAAACTCAAAAGGAATCAAATTTAAAAAATTCAAGTTAAGAAAAATGTATAGTGTTGTGATAATTGCTGCTGAAATAAATGAACGGCGTAATATATTGCAAGTTCTTCGTCGCCAACTAAGGGATACTACCGATCCATTTAATATTCTGGAGCAACGATTTAGGGAAATTTGCTTTGAAATTCTTTAGATTTTCTAAAATAAAACAAATTCATATTTAAACACATTTTTTAACAGAAACATAATGATCTACTTATGAGCACTTGCCTTTTCCGTCGATTTAGCTTGCATTATTTATGTATTTTTTGTTCTTTTTTGAATAAAAAAAAGCCACAAAATATTACTCGTAGTTTTAATAAAAAATCAGCCATACAATGTTATTTAAAAAAAAGCTACGGAATATTATTTTTAATAAAAAACCCACACAATATTATTTAAAAAAGGCACAAAATACAAAAAATGTTTTTTTTTTTTGCTTTTCGCACCATTTTAATATGCGGTTTATTTTGACACTTTATTCTATTCAGTTTTCACAAAAAAAAAGATACAGACACTTTTACTGACATTTTTCCAATAATAATTGGAAAATAACATAAATGTTAGATAGTTTTCGCATTATTTTACATACAGAAACACGTATGTGAGAAACAGCACTTTTTGTGCCAATTCACATCGTTTTTGTTTCAATTTTCTCGTTTCATGTGAAAAATGTTTTTATTTGTTTATGTTAAATGTATTCACAACGCATGTAAATTTTATGTGCATGTGTATGTGCATTTTATGTTTTCATTTTACTTTGTTTTGGTATTTTACCAACCGTGTAATAGGCTTTTCACACTTATCAACCAGAGTTCAGATTTTTCCATTCATGAATACTCAAAAACTAACATTTATGAATATTATCAAGAAACCGATTTTTCAAAATTTTTATTTTTCTTAAAATCGCACGTGCATTCATTTTTTGCCTAAAGGCCCAACCATAATTTACTTTCGTAGACGTATTCTAATGTCAAAAATCAACGAAACGTCTGTCAAAAATCTAACGAAGCTTTAGAGTGGCTATAATGTACTTTTTGAACTTAAGTGCAAGCTGTTCTTAGTTGCAAACATTAGAACTTATGTAAAACTTGATTTGTCTGTATATTTCATAAATATACAGATTTTTATCACAAACTGTTATTTAATATCTACAACGGTTAAATATTTTACCGAAAACACGTCAGTTATATTTATTTTTGTTAATTAAAATGCAACCCTGCGTTCATTCCAATTGTAAACACAAGCACATTTGTTTAAATTTTGTTTTAATGTGATACAAAATGAACAGAAAAGAAAAATATTTAAATGGTTGAAAATGAATAAGATACACATTTGTCACAGAGAAATCGTTTTTTTATATATATTTTCAATCAAATTTTCAATAAAGTTATCCTCGGTTTCCATTGCACACTGCGGTCTTTTGTTTAGTATTGTTTACACAAAAACAGCTGTTTAGGTACATTTGGTGCGAACGGCTTCGCTCCAAACGTAAAGAAATGAAATTCAACGAAACTCAACGAAACGTTTGTTATGTACATTATGGTTATACAAATTAAATTGCATGCATTCGCATAGTTGTTTAAGTTAGCCTAAGCACATTATGGTTGGGCCTTAAGCGTACATATATGAAGAGTAAAGAAATTTTTTTATTTTCTTCATGCACATAAACGAGAAGCACAATTCTTTTTTCACACGCGAACGTTCATATTTTTCTAAGCAAAATTGTTTCATGACGTTGTTGTTGTAATGCATTCATAAATTTTTTACGCCTGCCTGTCGCCAACACACACTACAACAGTTACATAAAACAAATCCCAAATAGAAGAGTATTGTTGTTGTATATATATACGAGTACATACGTACAATTGTAAATTTGAATTTGTCACTTGAAAAGCAAAACGAGTATACATGAGCGAACAAGTGTGTGAAAAAAAATATTTACGCTCATAAAAGAGTATTCGTCAAAATTTTAATTTTTCATACATGAATATGCGTCCAAAAAAAGCAATATTCACACATGAAAAAGAGCAAAGCAAAATATTTTCTGTTTTTTCAAACATGTGTAAGGAGAAAAAAAATAAAAACTGAAGGCACACGTCCACTCATAAGTGAAAAGTGAGTAAACGATTTGGTACTCTGTTATCAACATCTAACATCTACCATCAATTTGCGAAGATGTTGAAATTTTTCCATAAGAATTGTACAGGGCTAAAATTCAACATCTTTCAACATCTCCACGAAGTATTCCTAAATCATTTTGTTCCACTTAACATCTCTCTTAAATTTGAGTGTTCCAACTAGAATAACTATCGAAAAATCGATTATTTTTGTGTCATCACTAATGAAAACATATTTAGTATAAAAAATTGTGTATTTCTTTTACATTGTGGTATATGACAATTTTTTATTTTTCTTATGTTCAGTTCTTGTCAAAAGTGAATTGTTTTTTTAATGTTCTTTTTATAAACAATTTCGTTTTCTTTTTAGGTTTTTTTTTTTTAATGCACATATTTGGAAAAAAAATATTATTTTATTGACAAGACACTTTGTAGAAATAAATACGTGCATATGTACAGTTACGAGCAGATAAATAGGTTCACATCACATTTTTTGATAAATTCGCCTTCAAATAACTTAAACAGCGGTAATATACAATAAAGCGATATTTATTACATTAAACATAAATAATCACATAAAATGTATTTAATTATAATTAAAAAAAAAATGAGAAAAATTGATATATTTAATATATTAATTGATGCCTGTCGAGCAAATAAATAGGTTCATTGAAAAGAGAATGAAATTTTTATACAAAAAAAGTGCAATTGCAAGAAAATTTCTAATGTTTTGTTGAAAATCCCTTATTTTGAATCGCCGCCGAACATCTCCGGGGCATTGATTCGACAAGTGACTGACAAGTCTCTAATGGAATTGAGTACCAAGCTTCCTTCACTTTTGTCCACAAATCTTCTTTATTTTTAGCCTTGAGTGGTGCAATTTTGTCCTTAACGATTCTCCAAAGATTCTCAATGGGATTTAAATCCGGCGATTGTGAAGGCCACTCCATTAACTTTATATTTTTCTTTTGGAACCATTCTTTTACGATCTTAGAAGTATGCTTGGGGTCATTGTCTTGCTGGAATTCATACTTTAAAGGCATTTCCTACTCGGCATACGGAAGCATTACTTCTTTAAGAATATGCAGATAAAGATGTTTGTCCATATTTTCCTTGATCCAGAATATTGGCCCAACACCGTACCAGGAAAAACAACCCCATATCATTATGTTGCCGCCGCCATGCTTTATTGTCTTCGTGGTGTACTTTGGATCATATGCTTTATTTTTTGGACGCCTTACCCATGTTCTTCCATCAGGTCCGACTAAGTTTATCTTGAATTCATCAGACCATAGTGTGTTTCTCCATTTTTTTATACCTTCCGGGCCGGCCCATTCAGCATGTACTTTTGCAAACTCAATGCGCTTTTTTCTTTGTCTGTTATTAGCATTGAAACCTTCTGGGCCGATCTTCCGAATAAATTTTTTTCTCTTAAACAACGTCTAATGGTCCACTCTGATACGGGAAGCTTTAACTCATCCGCTGAACTGCGGACATAAAAGGATTACGAGTTGACAACATCTTAATGCGATCATCGTCTCTTTTCGAGGTTTTTCGCTGTTGACCTCTTTTAAGTTTTTGTTTTGGAGGCTGCAATGCATTTCTTATCATATTCTGCGATCTCCCAAGAATTTCAGCAATTTTCCGTTGGCTATAACTTCGGCTGTGTAGATCCTTTATAATCTTTTTTTCCTCTTCACTACAATGTTTAGAACGTCCCATTTTTTAAATTTTTAGAGGTATTTGCTTTAATAAGCTCTATTAAAAGGCTGAATCTAAAGTTTTCTACAATAATTTTTATAATTTTGGCGTTTAACATTTTAAACTAACAAATTTTTCAAAGTGAACCTATTTATTTGCTCTTTGATTTTATACGGTATTTTTTTTAATTTTGGGCAATTTTTTACATAATAATTTAATTATTGTGATGCAGTATTAAAAGTGGGTATTTGCTTTAGTAATTAGCGACTTTTACTTTTTTATTGCTGTAATGTAAACTATAGTCAAACAAAATTGATTTATCATTTTGATGTGAACCTATTTATCTGCTCGTAACTGTATGTAAGTATGCCCTGGGTGAAAATAAAATAATAAACTTTTTTTGTTTTCTTAAGTTTATTTTACTATAATAATTTCTTTTTAAAGAAAAAACTATAGTTATGTCCTTTGAACCAACATAAATATTTGATTTATTTTTTATGTTTAAATCCATTTCCTAGTCCGATTTTTATTAAAAATCTTTTACATGCATCTTTTTTTTTGCAGCTGAATTGATGGTAGATGTTAGATGTTGCAAATGAGAACGCATGATTCACATTTTCAACATCTTCCATACGTTCCTACTCTCATTTTTAAAATACGGATGGAATTTCATATTATTTTCTCTTTGATTTTACGTACGACTTGTATTACTGTCTAAACCCGTCTTAAAAGTATAAATTTCATATTAATATTAAAAGTTTTGTTTTAATAATGACTTTGAAACAGAGTAGGAAAATAAACAAAACGAAACGTTTGATCTCATTTTGTTTTGTTCTTTACAATGAGTAAAACAAAAACAGTGAGAACGACTGTTCCATTTAAGTAGTTTTGTATATAATTTTTGTTTTGAGCACTACAAATACACTAACTCAAATGTGCCTAGGCAGAACAAAAAATGAATGAGAAGAAAAAGAAAAGAAGAAGAGAAAAAAGAGCAAATTATACAAATGTAACGGAATAACAAAGCAAGCACAAGAGCGAAAAGCGAATTGTTTCGTTTGCGCTCTTTCTCATTTAGAAAGTATTTGTTTTGGTTTTGCTCATGTACAATACGATTAAAAAAAATTGAAAATTTATGACTTTGTAATAACGTTTGCTTAATATTTTGTTTGTTTGCCCACTCTGCTTTGAACAAACGATTTCAATTTCGATCGCAATCGTTTTTCATCACATACCGGATAATCTAAATATCAATCAGAATGTAGGAAAAAATATTTTTGCGAAACCACGGTAAAGTAATTAAGTTATAAGTAAATAGAAAAATATTCAGAAAAATAAGAAAGTGATGGCAATTTTCCTTGATTTTAAACGAGCATTTGAAACTATTTAAGGCAGAGAAGTTCAGTCCTTTTGCCTTCATCGTCAACATATACACCGAAAAATTAATTATCCCTACTGATTCTCTGAAAACTATTTACAAAACTTTGGAGGCCTAAATACTAAACTATCAACTGTTCTACTAAACCTTCATCGTCAACATATACCTCAAAAACTATTTACCAGAACGTTAGATACATATGATGTGATTCTTTTTACGGAAACCTGGCTAACTGACGATGTTTTTAATGCTGAAATTCTGTGCAACAGTTATCAATTATATACATACATAGGTATAATCGCAACGATCGTAGAGGTGGTGCTGTTTTAATTGCGGTATCGTGCTCTTATCCATCTGAAGAAAGAGATTTTCCTTTTACTAATATTGAATTTATTGCTTTTTTACTTTTTCTTACGTACCTCCGAACTCAAACTGTTCCGTTTACAATGATCATATTAAAGCAATTGAAGCAGTAACTTTACTTCCAGGAAAAAACGATTTAGTTTTTGCTATTGGTGATTTTAATCTATCTTCGGTTACGTGGAAGCAACCATCAGATACATCATATTTAGTTCCAGTGAAGAATAGACCTTGTTATGATGAGTGGTTGAATAGCATTTTTGATTTATCTTTATATCAAATGAATTCGGTATAGAACGATTTTGACAAATTATTAGAATTAGTTTTTATTAATGATTTAAATAATTGCATTATTAATCTGGCTAATCTTGTAACTTTGCCTGAAGATCGATTTCCTCCTGGGATTTGAGAAAATTTAATTTGAAAAATTAAACTTTTTGCAAAATGACTGGAGAAGATCAGTGGCCATTATGGAAAAATACGAAAATGCAGGTATATCACACTATATGGGGATGACAGTTCAAGGGGTCCCTAATGGAGCAGTATTAGTGGTATTCCTGAAATAATTTTGGGATTTGAGAAAATTTAATTTGAAAAATTCAACTTTTTTGCAAAATGACTGGAGAAGATCAGTGGCCATTATGGCAAAATACGAAAATGCAGGTATGTGGATGACAGTCCAAGGGGTCCCTAATGGCAACATCATGAGCGAGTGAACGTGGTTTTTTGTGGCTGTCAATCTTATAATAAAATAATATAAAGGAAAATTAGTAATATTCTCTCGCGTAAATTTATTTTTAAAGAAATAAAGTTTAAAACCTTTATCTAAATTTATATATCATAAATTTCATAAAAGTAAAGTGAAGTGCACACATTTTTTATAAATAGAAACTTTTTAATTCGACGCTCATTTACCAACCAGTGTATTAATTGTACGCCATTTTATATCATGGCGCCTTCAACAAAATGTGGTTCCTGCAAAAAGGCTGTAAATAAAACTGATATGGGAGTGGAGTGTGATATGTGCAATTTGTGGTATCATGCGGCATGCATGAACATATCCAATGATCTCTATGCTTATTTGTGCAAAAATGAAAACCTAAGCTATAACTGTACAGGCTGCCTGGCTAATGCAAGCACAGTTAAAAATAATTCCTTTATAGCTAAAGGTGATATACCTAAAATGCAGGTATATCACACTATATGTGGATGACAGTCCAAGGGGTCCCTAATGGCAACATCATGAGCGAGTGAACGTGGTTTTTTGTGGCTGTCAATCTTATAATAAAATAATATAAAGGAAAATTAGTAATATTCTCTCGCGTAAATTTATTTTTAAAGAAATAAAGTTTAAAACCTTTATCTAAATTTATATATCATAAATTTCATAAAAGTAAAGTGAAGTGCACACATTTTTTATAAATAGAAACTTTTTAATTCGACGCTCATTTACCAACCAGTGTATTAATTGTACGCCATTTTATATCATGGCGCCTTCAACAAAATGTGGTTCCTGCAAAAAGGCTGTAAATAAAACTGATATGGGAGTGGAGTGTGATATGTGCAATTTGTGGTATCATGCGGCATGCATGAACATATCCAATGATCTCTATGCTTATTTGTGCAAAAATGAAAACCTAAGCTATAACTGTACAGGCTGCCTGGCTAATGCAAGCACAGTTAAAAATAATTCCTTTATAGCTAAAGGTGATATACCTAAAATGCAGGTATATCACACTATATGTGGATGACAGTCCAAGGGGTCCCTAATGGCAACATCATGAGCGAGTGAACGTGGTTTTTTGTGGCTGTCAATCTTATAATAAAATAATATAAAGGAAAATTAGTAATATTCTCTCGCGTAAATTTATTTTTAAAGAAATAAAGTTTAAAACCTTTATCTAAATTTATATATCATAAATTTCATAAAAGTAACTGAAGTGCATACATTTTTTATAAATAGAAACTTTTTAATTCGACGCTCATTTACCAGCCAGTGTATTAATTGTACGCCATTTTATATCATGGCGCCTTCAACAAAATGTGGTTCCTGCAAAAAGGCTGTAACTAAAACTGATATGGGAGTGGAGTGTGATATGTGCAATTTGTGGTATCATGCGGCATGCATGAACATATCCAATGATCTCTATGCTTATTTGTGCAAAAATGAAAACCTAAGCTATAACTGTACAGGCTGCCTGGCTAATACAAGCACAGTTAAAAATAATTCCTTTATAGCTAAAGGTTTTGAAGAATTAAACAAAAAATTTATAAGTTGCTTTGATACTTTCACTGCTGAATTACGTGCCGAACAGCAAGTGCTGAAAAATTTAATTGAAAATAAAATCTCGGATATAAGATCCGATTTAACCAATTCACTCTGTGATTTAAAAAAAAATATAGATGAATGCAATGAAAAGATAAAGAAAGTAGAGGATAGTACCATATCTAAGCTTAGTAAACTCAACCTTGAAAATAATAAACTACAGAGGAGATTAAATCGAGGCGACATAATAGTTTCCGGACTGCCTGCAAAAATTAGCCATTTGATTGATCCTGTTTTAGCCATATGTTCATACTATAAGGTGGATGCTGTTGCTCAAGATGTGAATCACTGTAACTACATACAACGTGGAAAATCAATATTGATAAAATTCAACAATGTCTTTGTAAGAGATAAGGTTTTAAGAGCTTATTATAGGAACCCCATTATTCAACTAAAAAATATTATTGAGACTGATTTAACTACTCGTGTATATCAATGCCAACTTAACACCTGAGGAAACCAAATTACAAAACCTATGTAGAAAAATGCGCAAGGATGGTAAAATTTCACGATTCAAAATATTAAATACGGATGTTCCCATGGCTAAACTTAAGTTGATTGATGATTCTGAAGAAACAGTTGATTTGGTGCAAGCTCTCAGTTTACGTGATAAACTATATAGTAATCCCGACTAAGTAATTATGTGTATGTAAACATATGCTAAGGTGTGCGTCACTATAAACTGTAACACATCAAAAGTCAAATAAAAACTGACTGGAGTAAGCTAGAGTTAAAAATAAAACAGTTTTATTTTGCATTTTTATTACAGATTTATATTCTGTATTATTTTATTTAAAAATTAATTTAATTTTATAAAATTTTTTATTTTATTCATTATGCCATCCATAAGCAATGTTATAGTGTTTTCGGTGATTTTTTTGGTACCAGCTGTCCATTTATATCGAAAACTAGTAATGGTTTTGGGAACAGATGTACTCTTCTTTAGTTCTCTTTTGACCAGAGCCCAATATCTTTCAATAGGCCGCAGCTCGGGGCAGTTTGGTGGGTTAGCCTCTTTTGGAACAAAAATAACATTATTTTTATTATACCAGTCTATTGCGCTTTTACTGTAGTGACATGTTGCCAAATCTGGCCAGAAGAATGTTGATATGTTGTGCTGTCTTAGAAATGGGAGCAACCTCTTTTGAAGACACTCTTTGATATAAATATCTGAGTTTATTGATCCCAATGTAACAAACGATGCACTTCTGTTGCTGCAGCTACAAATAGCCTGCTAAACTAGGAACTTTTTGGGAAATTTTGATAGTTTTTTAGTTCGGAACTCTTCAGAAACATTGCCTCTACTATCCGCTACATAAAACTCTTGGCCAGGAAGCTGCGCAAAGTCTGCAAAAACGTAAGTTTCATCATCCATTACACAACATTCGAACTTTTGAAAAAATTCTTTTTTGAGGAGTTTTGCTCTTTTTTTTTTGCTTCAATATTCTTCTTAGCATTTCTATCCGGAACTTTTTGGACTTTAAATGTTTTAAGGCCAGCTTTAGCTTTAACTCGGCACACAAAACTTTCCGAACATTGCACGCGCCGGGCCACTTCGCGACCAGAAATGTTTGGAAGAGCCAGCAAAAGCTTCTCAACCTTTTTGGCTTTCGCATCGTTCGTTACCAGTTTTGCTTTACCTGTTCCAGGCTTTCTTTCAATTTTTAGGTCTTTGTTGAACTTTTTGACCACTCTGGAAACACATTGCCTGGTCACGTGGACTTCCCTAGCAACTTTTGTATAACTCCAATATGGTTTTTTTTGAATTATTTGAATAATTTTTGTATGCACTTGTCTTTGATTATCAACTGTGAACTAACTAACAAGTCAAATTTGACAAACTGATACATTTTAAAATCTGACACATTTTTCAAAGATATTGTGATTAAGAAAAATAATTTTGATTAAAGGTGAAAAAAGTTATTAAGAAAAATGGGTGTTACACTTTATAGTGACGCACACCTTAATATTGGCTTACAAAAATGATTAGATGGCTTTATGTTTTTTTATTCCTTTATATAATCTATCTTAATTTCTATGAATTTCTCTTATATAATAATTTTTATTATATATAACTTACATTATTTGATTGACTGTCCTTAATTTTAATTATGATTGGATTTATTATTATTAAATTCATTGTTATTAAATTCATTATAATTAAATTCAGTATTAATAACTTCCTTGTTAATACTGAAATGATTAAATTATTTTTATTGAATCTCCTTTCCAACCTCTGTATTGTCTCAATAACTTGCCTCTTAGTTCTTTTATGTCTAGTGTTAATTTAGGACCTATAATTGGTGACTATTCCATTAAAAATCTCTTCTCTGGTGATACTGATAATTTGAAAATAGCACACTTCAATGCCCAAAGTCTTTGTCCGTCCGATAGATCACACAAAATTGATGAACTGATCACAGTCTTTAACAATGCTGGTTTACATATAATTTGTGTTACTGAAGCCTGGCTTAGTCCTACAATATTTAATCAGGCAGTAGATATACCTGGTTATTCACTATGTAGAAGGTTTAGCAATCTATGTCAAGGATGGTATTAAGTATAGGGTAATTTTTAAAAGTGATGATTATTATACATGTGAGGGACTCTTCCTTGAAATTGAATTAGGTACGTATATATTATGTCTTGGTGGGGTATATCTCCCCAGAGGTAATCTATCTTCGTTTGAAAATAAGTTCAGTGAGATATTCGTTAGGTATAATAATATGATTATAGTCGGTGACTTTAATATTAATCTTTTTAATAACCATAGGTCTGCTGACGTTCGTTCGCTTTGCAGACGTTTTGGACTTATTTGTTGGCATAATTCTCTTCCTACTCATTACGACTCTTTTCATGAAACATCTACTCTCATAGATTTTTTTCTTGTCAGTCATGACATTGGAGTAAAAACCTCTGGACAGTTTCAGATTCCCCTTATATCGGATCACTCACTTATTTGTGCATCATTTGCATTCCCAGTGACTGCTTCAGATAGTTATGAATATAAATTTTTTAGGGATTTTAGGAATGCCGACATTCAGGCTATAGCAAGACATATTATGCTTACCGATTTTTCTGGGCTCTACCTTACCTGTGACCCCAATGTACAACTTACCCTTTTTGAGAATTTACTTAATGAACTTATGCAATATATACCACTTGTTATTGGCGCAAGCCAAGATTTACTAATAACATAAACTACTATAGATCATTAACGAATATTGCATTCAGGGCATTCTACAAAAATAGGTGTGATGATAACTGGAACACTTATCGTAATCTTGGTAATATTACCAAGTCACTAATCCGAAAATTTAGGAAAGCTTACAGTTGTCGCTTATTTAGAACAGATGATTCTAGGCAAGTTTGGAATGTTTTACACAGAGCTGGTGTCTCTGAGAGATCTAATGGGGATTGTGATTTGGACGTTAATGAAATAAACGAAAGATTCCTTAATAATCAATTATGTTCTGGTAGTGTAGACAACAGTTTTTCCGATTTTCCTAATGTGGGTTTCTCCTTTTCTAACATTGATGAGAATATTCTATTTAATGCTTTGCTTAAGATTAAATCTCGCTCCTGTGGAGCAGATGGTATTTCTATAAAATTGCTCAAGATTGTTTATCCGTTTGTAAATAGTCATCTCCTATATTTCTTTAACTCCATTTTAACTTCTTCAACTTTTCCTGATAATTGGAAAATCTCGCGTATTATCCCTATACCTAAAAGTGGAGTCAGGTTATCTATGGACAATATGAGACCAATTAGTATTCTACCTACGCTGTCTAAAGTTTTCGAGATAGTATTAAAGGAACAGATGGCGAAGTTTATTTCTGACAAAGGATTGCTTAATGAATGTCAATATGGTTTTCGTAGGGGATATAGCACGGTTAATTTGTTAACTGAACTCACTGATACTATTAGGGAAAATTTTAATTATGGTAAAATTAGTGTGTTGGTCTCTGTTGATTTGTCTAAGGCATTTGATCAAGTTGATCATTCCATTTTGGTTATGAAACTCAGTATGCACTTCGGATTCTCAAAATCAGCTTGCCGATTAATTTGGTCATATTTATACCACCGTAAGCAATTCGTTTCTATAGCTGGTAAGGTTTCATTAATTAAACAAGTTAGATCGGGTGTTCCACAAGGTTCTGTTATTGGTCCAATTTTATTTACCATGTTTCTTAATGATCTATTTTGTAATCTCAGTTTTGCCCATCCATTTGCCTATGCTGATGATATTCAATTGCTTTGGTCTGGTCAGAGCCAATTCTGTGATGCTTTACAGGCAACTGTTAATTTTGAATTGAATATTTTAGATGAGTGGATGAATGAGAATAAACTTTTAATCAATGTGGAAAAGACTAAGTCAATTGTTTTCAAACCAAATCCTTCGGCTTTTCCAAATTTAAATTTAGATTTGAGGATCTCTGGAAAGTCTATTATGATTTTGGACACGATTAAATGCCTTGGAATGATCATTGATGAAAATCTATCCTTTGAACCACATATTAATACTATTTGTTATAGGATTTGCTCTACATTACGCAGATTATATCACCTGAATCTTTACTTACCGACTAATGTAAGGAAAACATTGGCCCATGCTTTGCTAATGAGCCAGCTAAATTATGGAATTATGGTTTATTCTGGTTGTAACATGAGTAACAGGATGAGGATTAGATCAATTTTACACAAGATTGTGAGATTTATATACCGTATTAGACTTGGGGCTCATGTCTCAAATCACCTGAAAAGCTTTCTGAATCTTACCTTTGATAACTATCTAAAATTCCGTTTATTAAATTACCTCTACAGTATTGTAAAGACTCAGAAACCTACTCATATTTTACGAATGATTACTTTTACTAGATCTACACGTAATCCTCTAATTTTTATTTCAAGAATTCACAATGCACAATTTGAACGTTCTTTTGTTGTTCGAGTTGCACGTTTATGGAATTTACTACCTATTAGGTTACGCACATTCGCAATGTCTAATTCTACATTCAAACGAAAACTATTAGACCTTTTAAATGGAACTAGATAGTCACCTTTTATTAATATTTTAATGCTATGTATATTTTCTTTATATATAATCTTAAATTTTAAAGAGGCGTTTTGTTGAGGTTTTAGGTTGTTGGATAGAGATATTTTAGTCATTACATTTTAGATATTTTATTAATATTTTTTGTATATATTTTTATTACCATATACTTTGTATGTAATCTTATTATCATAATTTTTTCAAGCTCATTTGAAACTTACTTGTAATATTCTTATAATGACCAATAGGTCACATGTATTACATTTGAATTGAAATAAATAAATAAAATAAATAAATAATGGAGCAGTATTAGTGGTATTCCTGAAATAATTTTGAGATTTGAGAAAATTTAATTTGAAAAATTCAATTTTTTTGCAAAATGACTGGAGAAGATCAGTGGTCATTATGGAAAAATACGAAAATGCAGGTATATCACACTATATGGGGATGACAGTCCAAGGGGTCCCTAATGGAGCAGTATTAGTGGTATTCCTGAAATAATTTTGAGATTTGACAAAATTTAATTTGAAAAATTCAATTTTTTTGCAAAATGACTGGAGATCAGTGGCCATTATGGAAAAATACGAAAATGCAGGTATATCACACTATATGGGGATAACAGTCAAAGGGGTCCCTAATGGAGCAGTATTAGTGGTATTCCTGAAATAATTTTGAGATTTGAGAAAATTTAATTTGAAAAGTTCAACTTT
This sequence comes from Metopia argyrocephala, assembly GCA_963576795.1. NCBI lineage: Eukaryota > Metazoa > Arthropoda > Insecta > Diptera > Sarcophagidae > Metopia > Metopia argyrocephala. The sequence goes on along the minus strand of OY756211.1, from coordinate 19,147,478 downwards.
TTTGCAAAATGACTGGAGAAGATCAGTGGCCATTATGGCAAAATACGAAAATGCACGTATATCCAGTCCAAGAGGTCCCTAATGGAGCAGTATTAGTGGTATTCCTGAAATAATTTTGGGATTTGAGAAAATTTAATTTGAAAAATTCAATTTTTTTGCAAAATGACTGGAGAAGATCAGTGGCCATTATGGAAAAATACGAAAATGCAGGTATATCACACTATATGAGGATGACAGTCCAAGGGGTCCCTAATGGAGCAGTATTAGTGGTATTCCTGAAATAATTTTGGGATTTAAGAAAATTTAATTTGAAAAATTCAATTTTTTTGCAAAATGACTGGAGAAGATCAGTGGCCATTACGGAAAAATACGAAAATGCAGGTATATCACACTATATGTGGATGACAGTCCAAGGGGTCCCTAATGGAGCAGTATTAGTGGTATTCCTGAAATAATTTTGAGATTTGACAAAACTTAATTTGAAAAATTCAATTTTTTTGCAAAATGACTGGAGAAGATCAGTGGCCATTATGGAAAAATACGAAAATGCAGGTATATCACACTATATGGGGATGACAGTCCAAGGGGTCCCTAATGGAGCAGTATTAGTGGTATTCCTGAAATAATTTTGAGATTTGACAAAATTTAATTTGAAAAATTCAATTTTTTTGCAAAATGACTGGAGAAGATCAGTGGCCATTATGGAAAAATACGAAAATGCAGGTATATCACACTATATGGGGATGACAGTCCAAGGGGTCCCTAATGGAGAAGTATTAGTGGTATTCCTGAAATAATTTTGGGATTTGAGAAAATTTAATTTGAAAAGTTCAACTTTTTTGCAAAATGACTGGAGAAGATCAGTGGCCATTATGGAAAAATACGAAAATGCAGGTATATCACACTATATGGGGATGACAGTCCAAGGGGTCCCTAATGGAGCAGTATTAGTGGTATTCTTGAAATAATTTTGAGATTTGAGAAAATTTAATTTGAAAAATTCAATTTTTTTGCAAAATGACTGGAGAAGATCAGTGGCCATTATGGAAAAATACGAAAATGCAGGTATATCACACTATATGGGGATAACAGTCCAAGGGGTCCCTAATGGAGCAGTATTAGTGGTATTCCTGAAATAATTTTGAGATTTGACAAAATTTAATTTGAAAAATTAAATTTTTTTGCAAAATGACTGGAGAAGATCAGTGGCCATTATGGAAAAATACGAAAATGCAGGTATATCACACTATATGGGGATGACAGTCCAAGGGGTCCCTAATGGAGCAGTATTAGTGGTATTCCTGAAATAATTTTGAGATTTGACAAAATTTAATTTGAAAAATTCAATTTTTTTGCAAAATGACTGGAGAAGATCAGTGGCCATTATGGAAAAATACGAAAATGCAGGTATATCACACTATATGGGGATAACAGTCCAAGGGGTCCCTAATGGAGCAGTATTAGTGGTATTCCTGAAATAGTTTTGAGATTTGAGAAAATTTAATTTGAAAAATTCAGTTTTTTTGCAAATCCCAAAATTATTTCAGGAATACCACTAATACTTCTCCATTAGGGACCCCTTGGACTGTCATCCCCATATAGTGTGATATACCTGCATTTTCGTATTTTTCCATAATGGCCACTGATCTTCTCCAGTCATTTTGCAAAAAAATTTAATTTTTCAAATTAAATTTTCTCAAATCCCAAAATTATTTCAGGAATACCACTAATACTGCTCTATTAGGGACCCCTTGGACTGTCATCACCATATAGTGTGATATACCTGCATTTTCGTATTTTTCCATAATGGCCACTGATCTTCTCCACTTATTTGGTTTTTTTTAAAGAATTTGTTTCGGCTTTTTTTTAACCTAAAACTAAATAAATATGAATTTTTTTTACGAGATACAAAGTGAACAATATAGCTTCCATATGGGAGTACCTTTTCTTCCTAAAATTGGAATGTGTTTCCATTAAATGCCTAATAAGTCCTGAAATACCCGTACATAGTCGTTGTTAAACTATTAACAGAGCTCTGTTAACGCAAAAAATGTGTTAGCTAAAGAGAGATGGTTTATGTCTTTGCTTTTCAAATTCGAATTTATCTTCACACACATTTTTAACTTTTATATAAGTATATATATTTTTTTTTCTTTTTATAAACTTTATATATATTTAGCACAATGTACACTGTGATATTTAGTTTACTTCTAAAAAGCGAAACACTTTATTAAAATAGTCAGGGTTGTTATATAAGCACATGTTGTTTGAATAATCCTGTTTTTATGTTTTGACAAAGCGTTGCCGCTTTTATTTAGGGATGGCGGTTCAGTGTAAGCGTTGAACATAAGAAAACGTTCCGCTTGCCGCTTATGTTTAGGGATATCAGTTAGAGATGAGCAATGAAAAAAAAACATACTTTTTATTTTAGATTTTCTATTAAAATTAATTGTAAAATATTACTTTTTTTACTTTGTATTTATAAAAAACATATTAGATTTTATTCATGTATGCTTTTATGTTAAATTATATGCAAATTTTTAAGAAAATATGCAATTTCACTTATAGATCACATGCATAAAAGTTTGTGATTTGAAACCACCTAATTTCTGGCGATTGTGAACTCTAGCCTATTTCATGCGATTTGCGATTTCCAGCACATGGGCGATAAATTTTAAAAATACTTTAACGGTTGTCGAGTTCAGTTTGTGTTTACTTGATTCAAATGCTTTAACAGAAAGGGAGCATAATATATGGACCAATGAAAAAACTCAAATGAAAATGGAAACCATCAAAAACCATTTTGGTCACTTAATTAAACTATGATTTTTTAGAGTTTAAAAAACATTTAAAGGTAAAAGATAACTTGGTGAAACAAATTTATTCATCACAAAAATACCAAAATTAGTTTTAATTTGTATTACCCTTTCAATGCACCTTTCTGTGGATCTACTTAAAATTTTTTTATAGTTAACTTTAACTTTTATTTGAAACTAATAGTTTTTTAATTTCTAATTTTTATTTTATGGTATTGAAAAATTATGTACATATCGCCATATTAAATGCAAACGGACATAACTACACTTTTTGTTTTTTTACAGGAGAAGCAAAAAACTTCAAAATCAAAAATTTTGTAAATCCTGAAAATCAGGATCGAGATATGTATAAGGATTGGCATACCTATATACAACAAATGAGTTTGTATGTAAGTTTTCATATAAATATGTATGTAGTTATATCTTCTTGCAGATAGAAATACACGCACTTGTAGTTACGTCCGTTTCAATTTCGAAATTTTGGGCAGTTGCGTCCGTTTGCATTTAATATGGCGATATATATGTATGTAGGTTATGTACTCATTCAATGATATCACGAAGTTTTAATTATTTTTGAATTTTTGGTTAATTTAATTTATTTTAGTTTTTTGTTTAATTTTGTTAATATCATGCATAGGCATGTATTAAGAACAGAACAATTATATTTCTTAATTCGTTACACTGGCATTTACATATGTTTCAATTTTATTACTTAAGCATTATACATATGTATTGTTATTAGTCTGTGATTACTTAAGCATTATACAAAATTATTTTGGACTCGGGTACGAACAAAGAGAATGCCGAGGACCCGACAGGAAGGCAAGGGGAATATGTATCCGGTGTGGCGAAGTAGGCCACATGCTGAAACAGTGTTCAAACCCAGTCAGGTGCTGTATCTGCACGGAACAGGGAAAGACATTGACGGATCATATTCCGGGCTCGAGAAGTTGCAAAGCTGACAGACAATCATGAAGATCCTCCAACTGAATATGCACAGGGGTAGAGTGGCAGACGCGCTGCTACCACAGATCATGATAGAGGAAACAGCTGACATCGCCATTATAAGCGAGCAATATAGCAAGAAAAGCGGGCTATGGATTGAGGACGATACCGCTACGGCAGCAGTATGGATTCCTGCAACAAACAATTACACTCCCGCTAAAAGCGGGAAGGGAAACTGTTTCGCATGGGTGCAAATCAAAGACGTTACCCCTGTCCGCTGCTACCTTACACCGAGCGACAACATCGAAGATTTCGAAAGAAAATTGAGCAGTATCAGAATTTTATTCGCACTATACGAGGCCATTTCATAGTAGCCGGAGATCTGAATGCCCGAGCTGTCGACTGGGGAATGCAGATTACTGATGCAGAGGCAGGAGAATCGTCGAAATGATGGCCAGATCTGGCTTGGTTGCAGTAAACAATGGAAACACTCCCACTTTTAGGCGACCCGGATGCCAAGGCACTATACCTGATGTCACCCTTGCATCAGAAAGGACACTGCGCCAGATAACGGACTGGAGAGTACTAGAGAATTACACAGGCAGCGACCACCAGTACATATCGTACAACCTCGGAATACATGCTATAAGAGGCGAAGCTACGAGGCGAGAGAATACGACGACACGCAAATGAAACGTTGGAAAGTTAAACACAGAAATACTTTTAATGGAAGTGGAACAAAGGAAAGACGCGGTCCCGGAAATGCTAAGCGCCTCCAGAACTACAGAGGTTCTGATGGAAATAATACACCAAAGCTGTGACAAAGCGATGCCCAGAATCAGAACGGCGAGACAGAAGAGAAAAGCGGTACACTGGTGGAATGAAGACATCGCAAAGGCAAGACGCGAGTGCCTAAAATGTAGGAGGAAACTAACTAGAGCTAGGCGGCGAGGAAACGCTGAAAATGAGATGGACGCCTACAAAGCGGCAAAGAGGAACCTGAAGCATGAAATTTTTAATAGCAAGAAGATACTATGGGAGTCGTTGCGTGAGGACATTAACTCTACTCCCTGGGGAACTGGCTATAAACTTGTTATGGGGAAACTCTGCGCCAAAGACTCCACCCTAATAATGAATGATGACCAAATGACGAGGATTATAAGATCACTTTTCCCAGCGCATGAAAGCTCAATAGAGAAAATGGCAACCACGGAGGATACGGCCATGCCGTTATTCACAACGGAAGAACTAATCGCAGCTGCCTTGAAGCTACAGCCTGGAAAGTCGCCAGGTCCCGATGGTATACCATCAGAAGTGCTAAAGGAGATTGCACATAAATGCCCTGAAATACTTTTGGGCGCTTTTAATAAGTGCATAATAGAGGGCACATTCCCTAGAATCTGGAAGGTCCAGCAACTAGTGCTTATACGTAAGGGAAAAAGTGCTGGATACGGCTGGCAAGCTACTGGAAAGGCTCATCAAACCCAGATTGATGGAGGCCGTAGACGCAAAGTATGAACTTTTCGAGTTGTTACTAAGAATACGAATTCATTTGAATATAAATCAAATCTTCTGTAAAGAATTTCAGCCAACGCAAGATATGCTAAAGAGTTTTAATTCGAAAGTTATGTATTGTGAAAACTCTACAAATTCAGAAGATGGTGATTCAGATGTTTACGAAGTAATGACTTTGTAAATTTTATACGCCTGTGCTGTAGTATCAATGTATATCAAATATACTTATATACTATATTCAAAGTGATCTCCAATAATACAAAGTATAAAAATTATTTTTCAATAAAATAATCTAATAATAAAAAATCGCAAAAATTCACCATTTTGTTAAAGGGTATTGTTTTTAGGGAAATTTTTTTTCAAACGGGATTTTTGAGGAACTTTTTTTTCAAATTTGGGGAGGAAGTAAAAATTTATCTGCCAGCCCTAATTACCGTCTTTATAGAGTGAGAAAATGTTAAGAAAAAAGCTTTACATGTACGGAATACGAGACATTGAACATTTGAATCATATTTAGAAAATAGAACGCAATTCACTAAAGTGAATGACATTTTATCCAAAGAAAAATCAAATAATTTTGGTGTACCACAAGGTTCTATTCTAGGAACTTTATTGTTCATAACGATATGCAAACATATTTGATAAATGTGAAATGATAATTGTTGCGCCGTAATCTGTATCTTTGCTTTATCTATGCTTTGTATACTTAATGTAAAGAATAATAATATATTAATTAATAATAACCATAATAATAGTGATAATAATAATAACTATAATAATAATGATAATAATAATGATAATAACACCAGAAACATTTAAAAAGGCAATTACCAGGCTTCATAATTGGAAACAACCAGGCAGTGATAAGATCCACAATTACTATTACAAGTACTTAACAACGACGCATTCCCTTCTTATCCAAATATTTAATAACATAATCACAAATCCGAGCTGTATACACCCAGAGATGTGCGCAGGAATCACTTACCTGAAACCAAAATATCAAGACCCAACATCTGCCTCACAGTACAGGCCTATAACATGCCTTAATACTGGATACAAGCTACTCACATCATGTCTTACCATAATTATCAGTGAATTCTGCGAAAGTAACAACATATTGGCAGAGGAACAGAAAGGCTGCAGACAAGGTACCAAGGGATGCAAAGATCAGTTAATAATAGATAGTATCATTACTAGGAAGGCGATACGGAACAGAAAAAACTTATATACGGCGTTCATAGACTATCAGAAAGCATTTGACTCTGTACCTCACTCATGGCTGCTAAATGCACTTCGGATATACAAAATCCATTCAACAGTAATACATTGCATAGAAAGTCTGAATAGCCATTGGGAAACTACCCTACATATAAGGGAAGCGGACAATAATATTACTTCCAAACCAATACGGATATGCAGGGGTATATACCAGGGTGACTCCTTAAGCCCTTTATTATTCTGCCTGGCCCTAAACCCTCTCTCCTATCTACTAAAACAAAGCCAATACGGATATAAACTAAAGACATCCGAACAATTTAGAATATGTCACTTCTTCTTCATGGATGACCTTAAGCTGTACGCTAATACACAGCAAAATTTGAGAAGCCTAGTTAAAATAGTAGATACCTTCACGAGAGACATACGAATGAAGTTTGGAATAGATAAATGTAGAACCCAAAATGTTACTAAAGGTAAATATTCCTCCACTGAAAGCCTAGCTGTCACAGGAGGAGAACAATTCGAGCCACTCCGAAGAGACGAATACTATAGATACCTTGGGATCAGACAGCATATACATATATGGTATATGTTTATACATATAACATGGCGACCGTGTTTTTTTGGACAAAAAAAAAAAAGTGATTTGATTTGTATTTTTCATTTTGAGTTTCAAAAAATTTTTGAAAGACATATAAAAACTCAATTCTTGATTTCTAGTAAAAAAAAAAAAAAGTAAAGTTATTAAAAATTGGAAATATTATAACTTTTGTATAGTTACTTCTTGATCAATTGCAATTTAAAAAAAAAAAAAAACACACATACTTAAGCAATTACTTAATAAGAAAATAAAATTGTGTTGTTAAGCCAGAGTGACCAAAAAAAAAACAAAATAAAAACAAAAAATTTAAATTCAATTGGAATACAAAAAAAAATTATGTACATATAAACTAAAATTATAAAAAGAAACTTGAAAAAGGAACAACAAAGATAAAACCGGTGTTTTAAACAAAAAATCCTTTTGAAATTTATTAACATTACGTGTGTGTGTGAACGAGCGTATTTCGGTACTTTCTCAAGGTTATAACAAGAAACCACCAATAGTCTACAAAAAAAAAAAAAAAAAACATTTTTTTTTAAAGAGAAAACTGTACAAGTCTCTAGACAAAAACACAAGGTATCGTGTACTACATCTGCAGTTTTAAAGATAAAGGCAGGTTTCAAAATTTCATTTTTAACTTCATCTTTAAACTCGTTTAAAAATATTGAAATCCTTGAGAAAGACTAAATATAAAAAGTAAAACATGCCGAAACATAATAAAAAAGGAGGAAAAGCGAGCAGACGTGGTTTTTACTCCAAAAATAATAAAATTAAAAATTATTTTCTAATAATACAAAAATAATAAAATAAACTGTTAAATATCCTGGTGATCTTTACATAAAAAAAAAAAAACTTTAAGATTACATACATACCTAGAAAGAAAACAAAAAAAAAATTGCTACAAAAAAAAAGTTTAAAAATATTTTTTTTAATCAATATTAAATATTAAACACAAAATGAAACAATATCAGGTACAGTCACCACAAAAACTTTTAACCTTTTTTCCTCTCAATATATGTACCTAGAGTTGAAAACGGGAATTAACATCACAAAAAAAAATAGAAGAAAAATAAATTTACAAACAACAAAACCAGCAATATCATAACGGACAAATAAACTCAAGTGCATAATTAAAAGAAAATATATATATACATATAACATATATATATACAAATAAACATAATATGACATATTATAACGGTCACAATAACAATAAGTACGAAAAAAAAACGCTTAGTTACAAAATAAAACTCAATACGTATTTAATTACCAATATACATACACGTACATACAAGAATTAAATAGAATCAAACAAGAAAAAAAAAAAGAAAAAGAAGAAAAAAAATACTAATAAGAACAAAGTAGAAAAGTGTATGTTCAACAATTTCGAACATAAAGCAAATAACAGAACAAACAAAGAAAAAAAAATATATATGTACATGCAGTATATCATACAAACATCAACCAAAATAATAGCGATCAACAACCACAACAAGGACGACAGCGACAAGCGGCTTGCAGCAAATAATAATAAACATACAAAAAATATATATACCTATGTAAAGTATATAATTATTAATATAAATAAATTTTTAATGTAAACCTACATTTCTAAATCTTACAATTGTATTTAAAAACACATTTATTTACCTAATAGTAATATAAACAAATTTTTATTACATTTCTAAAACTTACATTTATACTTAAAAATACACTTAAGAAATAAAATATAAACAAATCAAAACTTCAGTTTCTCTCATTCATTATTAAATTTGAAAAAAAAAAACAAAAAAAAAAAAACAAAGAAAAATGATAAATTCTTTGTGATCTTTGAAAAGAGATTTTTTTTTAGAAATTAAAAGCAAAGTTTGTTTGTCAAAAACGAAATTGTTTTGTTTTTTTATGCAGAATGTTGATACACAAATATATGCCCTTTGATTAGTTCTGGAGAGATTTATAAAGTTTTTTTTTTAACAAAAAAAAAAAATTTTAAGAAAAAGAAAAAATGCATTTTGAGCTATGATTTATATCTTTAAATTCTCAGATCTTTAATAATTCTGGTTAATTTCGTTAAATTAAGAAAGTTATTTACTCTATTAAAAATATTTTCGATTTACTAAAATTTGTATGAAATTTCTTTGCTTAAATTCGAAAATATTTTTTTAGAATAATGGCTTTAAAATAATGTATTTCAGACAACTATGTGATGGAAATATATCATTTATGAGATTGTTAAAAACCAGTTAAAACAGTTATTTTTTTAAACTTATTTTATAACTTTTTAATATTCATTAAACAAAAGAGATTTCAAAATTAAAAAAGTAATAACGCTTTTGTCTCACTTTCTTGTCTTGTTACTAATCTTTTGAGCAACAGAGTCAAATTTCATTATATGTACAGCAAAAAAAAAAATCTTTATAAATGATATCATCTCACTGCCAAAAATATTTAATAAGTTTAAGTAAGTAACCTTCACTATTCGTTTCAAACTTATAATTTGCATTTTTTAATTACTTGTTTTGTTTTATTTTCTATATAAATTTAGTGATTAAATATTGCAAGTTACTGGTAATCTAAATAAGTTTTCGTTAAACTTTCTTTTTATAAGGCAATACAAATTCAATTACTATATGTGTATCAATATTATATAGCTTACATTTACATATCAAATCGATTTAAAAGAAGAAATATCTTTCACCTATATAAAAAAAAAAAAAGAATCTAAGTGTAAATCATATTAAAAGCTGAATACCCAATAAATTATTAAATATAAAAACTTTTCTTAGAATATAGAATTAAAAAGAAAAACAAATCAAAATGAAAAAAAAAACTACTAAATAATATAAATTAAATTGATGTAATTGACAATTTTCTTTTGTTTCTGTTTTTTTTTCTATTGAAGAAACCATAGAAAATAATCGCGAAACACAAAACTAAAATTAAATATCTCATAGTGAATGAAAATGTTATTACTGGCTATAGAAAAATTTTCCAAATAACATGCAGATCCTTTTGTTACAAATTCTTAAATTTGTATACTATTTTTGATATACTATTTTTATCCTCCACACTGTATTATTTTCTTAATATTCTTGAATATGTCTTAATAGCTATATTCTTTTACAAAATTTTAGATCCATTCGGAAATTAAATTCGAGTTGAATTTTATAACGTTTGCCAATGATACATTTATTTACCATCAATTTAAAATTAATAATTAAATTATTAAATACAATTTACTACCACGTTTGTTACTTTACAATGGACCCATCCAGTGTATACAAGATTCCAAATTTTTGTTTGTGTGCATTATGCTTATTGTGCAAATACTTCTAAACATTGACTTGCATATTAACATAAAATATCTTTAAAGTTATTTGAGATCCATTTCTGAATTTGGCTACTATTGTTTTTTTTAAGTTGTTTTTTCTTCCATGGGTGTAGAAGAAGAAGAGGAAAAGCCTATATGGAATGAGATTTTAGCGCAACTGCAGGACGATAAAAACCTTTTCGATAAATCCTATAAATGCTTAAATAAATCAAATCTGCCAAGCAGGCAAACAAGATATAAGCATTTAAATTTATTAACTATTCATCATAACCATATAGTGGCAACAGCCAAGAATTTAAAACATTTATTGAACGCAAGCAATAGTAAACAGGTTGAGGAGCTTATTTATAGTGTGAAATCAAAATTGCAGAACATCCTTTTGAAATTAGATTTTGTAGACAAAGTACCAACATCTTTGGATGAGACTTTTACGCTTGACTTAGGAGAAGATAGTGAGGAGGACTCTCCTACATTGAAAGATTACAGCATCCCTACAGGTACTAGTTTGAGCGAAAATAAAATGGCTGAGCAGATAAAATTTATTGAATTGGCATGCAAAATATTGCCAGACTTTGACGGAACAATCGAAAATTTGCAACGTTTCATTGATGCGTTACAATTAGTAGATACATTGAAGGGAACGAACGAAAATGTAGCCATTTCATTGATAAAAACTAAATTGATAGGTACAGCTAGAAACTATATAACCGAAGAAAATACGATTGAACAGGTAATAAATAAACTCCGATCTTCAATTAAAGGCGAAAGCGCGGGATTGATCACATCTAGAATTCTAAACACAAAACAATTAAATAAGAGTGCCACCGATTATACGAAAGAAATTGAGCAACTATCAAAGGCGCTAAATAATGCGTATTTGGCAGATGGTTTAGGACCAGAAATGGCAAGTAAATACTCTACTCAGATTGCGGTTCAATCAATGGCTAAGAACGCTAACAATGAAAAGGTTAAATTAGTAATGGAAGTAGGTAGATTTGACAATATTTCTGAAGCGACAACTAAATTTACGACTGTGGCGAACGACAACGCAAGTAGCCAACAAATTTTTCACGTAAGAACCCATAATAATAGATACCGTGGCACAGGTTATAACAGATACAGGTACAGGAACCGAAATAATTTTAATAATCATGGTAACAATAGTGGTGGCAACCGTAGCCACGATTCACGTCAATCTCGAGATTACCACAGCTCTAACGGTAACACTAGGGAATCCCGCAACAGTAATTATAATAATCGTCAGTTACATCATAGCAATCGTCAGTCACAGCCTAATAATTATAGATCGAGTAATAGAAACGTACGCGTTATAGAACAGGATGCGGAAAACCAATAGAACCCCCGCAGGGGAGGGGGCCGAAAATTCACAAGAATATACAAGATTATGAAAATACAGATAACACTAAACGTGTCACCCCTGGAAATAAAACAATTTACAGTTTAAATTTAAATTTTTGTAGTTATATTAAACTCAATTTATCAGGCATCTCAGACAGCACTTTTCTTCTCGACACTGGTGCTGATATTTCGTTAGTTAAAGTAAATCAAGTACAAAACAATGGCAAAATAGATAAAAATCAAATCGTTTCAATAAAAGGCGTTGGTGATGGAGTTTTCAGTAGCCTTGGGTCTATCCATAGTAATATTTTTATTGATGACGGTGTAATTGAACATAGGTTCTTTGTGGTTGACAATACCTTTCCTATCCCTTGTGATGGTATCATAGGTCTTGACTTTTTGAAAGCTAAAAATTGTATTTTGAACTATAGTGAAGAAAATAGCGTTTTAGTAATCCGCACTAGAGAATTACCTTATGATGTCGAAATACCAATCACTGATATGCAGACAGCCTATGAATTTACTGTACCTTCACGCTGTGAAACTTTTCGAAAAATATACAATCTCGACAATACTCAATCCTATTTCGTTCCAAATCAACAGATAGAAAATGGCATTTTTATACCAAATTGTATAATTTCTGGGTCAAACCCATACATAAAAATTTTAAATACTACTGGCAATAACATAACTATTCGAAATAAACAAATTCGTTCTGAAAACTTAAATGACTACAACATTTTTACAATACAGCAGTCTAATGAAGATAGAAATAGTGAAGTAATTCACACGTTAGAAAAGAATTTTCCAAAATTTGTTTCCGACAACTTAATTAAACTCTGCAAAGAATATACAGATATCTTTGCATTGGAACATGAAAAAATTACAGCCAACAATTTTTATAAGCAAAGACTTCACGTCAAAGATCCAACACCGACATACATTAAAAACTACCGTATTCCGCACACTCAGAAAGAGGAAATTGATAGACAAATCAATAAACTACTGAAAGATGATATTATCGAACCTTCGTTATCCGAGTACAATAGTCCACTTCTTCTCGTCCCCAAAAAGTCACTGCCTGGGGATAATAACAAAAAATGGCGGCTAGTTTTTGATTTTAGGCAGGTGAATAAAAAGTTGGCAGCAGACAAATACCCGTTACCTAGGATAGATGACATCCTTGACCAACTTGGGCGGGCAAAATACTTCTCATGTTTAGACCTCATGTCAGGATTTCACCAAATTGAATTGGATGAAGAATCCAGAGACTTAACGTCATTTTCAACGCAGCAAGGCTCATTTCGTTTCAAACGTCTTCCTTATGGTTTAAAAGTGGCACCCAACTCATTCCAAAGAATGATGTCATTAGCTTTTTCTGGCCTCAAACCAGACCAATCATTTTTGTATATGGACGATTTAATTGTTATAGGTTGTTCCGAAAAGCACATGATCAACAACTTGCGTGATGTTTTCGAGACATGCAGAAAATACAATTTGAAACTTCATCCACAAAAGTGTAATTTTTTCTGCACTGAAGTCGTTTTTCTCGGGCACAAGTGTACCAATCAAGGTATTCTCCCCGACGAATCTAAATTTAAAATTATTCAAAATTTTCCAACTCCAAATAATCCTGAAGAAGCTAAACGTTTCATTGCATTTTGCAATTATTATAGAAAATTTGTTCCCAACTTCGCAAAATATGCATTACATATCACACAACTTACTCGTAAAAACGTTGAATTCGTTTGGTCAAAAGAATGTGAAAAATCATTTCAATATTTAAAAAATGCGCTACTTAAACCAAAAATACTAAAATATCCTGATTTTGACAAACTTTTTTACATAACGACGGACGCAAGCAAAATTGCTTGTGGTGCTATTCTAAGCCAGGAATATGATGGTAGACAATTGCCTATCGCTTTCGCTTCACGTTCATTTACAAAAGGGGAATCTCATAAATCAACTATTGAGCAAGAGTTGACGGCTATTCATTGGGCCATTAATCATTTTCGACCCTACGTTTATGGTAGAAAATTCGTTATCCGCAGCGACCATAAACCATTATCGTATCTTTTTTCTCTTAAAAACCCATCGTCTAAATTACTTCGCATGAAACTGGACATAGAAGAGTATGATTTTGAAGTCCAGTATATCAAAGGTTCTGATAATTGCGGTGCAGATGCACTTTCGAGAATTGATATTGGGGCTATCAAGACAATAAGTGAGGCAAATGTGCGCATGGTAACAACAAGAGGTCAAGCAAAAAGGCAAAATTCAAGTCAAGCAAACAACAAAGTTGTTAATAAGGAAAATTCAAATAGGGTAGGCAAACCAAAGGCATATGAAATAACCAATTTTAGGGAAGCAAGAAAAATTCCATTAATTAAATTTGAACTCCGTAAACAAACTGCAGCAGGAACCTTAAAAAAGGGTAATATTATATTGCGTAAATTTAATATCGACAATAGTATTTTAAATGATAAAATTGTTCTAAAACAGTTAATGTCAAAGCTAGAAATTGAAGCTAAAAATTCTAACGTCGATAAAGTCCAAATATCTCAAAACGATGACTTGTTCAACTACGTGTCAGTCGAAGATTTTAAAAGTAACGCAGAAAAGTATCTAGATACATTGATAATTATAATTACGCCAAGAATTAAATTTGTTAGTAGTAAAGCAGAAAAGGAGAAATTACTGAAATTTTACCATAATGAACCCTTAACGGGAGGACACTCAGGCGTAACAAGAACATTAAATAAATTAAGAAATTATTGTTATTGGAAAAACATGACAAAAGACGTAATTAAGTATGTTAAATCTTGCCTTCTTTGCCAGAAAAATAAGTCCTTGCCAAAAAATATAGAACCCTTACGAATAACACAGACACCAAATAAAGCTTTCGATACCGTCATAATTGATACCATAGGACCTTTCATTACGTCAAATCATGGAAACGAATATGCTGTTACAGTCATGTGCGATCTATCTAAATATTTAATAGCCATACCAGTTCCATCGAAAGATGCAAAAACTATAGCCAAAGCAATTTTCGAAAATCTCATTTTAACATACGGACCACCAAAGAAAATTTTAACGGATAAAGGTACAGAATATAAAAACGAGCTAATGACCAACTTGTGTGTATTACTTGGAATCAACCAAGAAACTTCAACCGCATACCATCATGAAACGCTAGGGACTGTCGAAAGATCACATAGGACTTTCAATGAGTTTGTTAGAAATTATCTAAGTACAGAAAAAATTGATTGGGATGACTGGTTAAAATATTTTACATATTCCTTCAATACTACTCCATCCACTGTTCACGGATATTGCCCGTTTGAATTAGTTTATGGTAAATTGCCAACAACACTCTCATTTTTAGAACCAAACGTAATAGAACCAATATACAACATAGACGCGTATGAGAAAGAAATTAAGTTTAGACTTCAGACAGCACAAACGCGAGCAAAAGCACTAATTGAAAAAGCAAAACTAAAGCAAAAAAGTTATTATGACGAAAATGTGAGAAGTACCTTAATGCGTATTAATGATTTGGTCCTGTTGGAGAACAGTGCAGGACATAAATTGGAATCTTTGTACACTGGCCCATTTAAAATAACGGATATTGATGAATATGGTAATTGTACTTTAAAAATATCAGACAATAAATTACAAAAGGTGCATAAAAACAGATTAAAGAAGTATAATGACCATCAGTATTAATTGCTGACAAGCGTAAACAAAAAAAAAAAAACCAAAATTCTTAATTCATGTGTATCAAAAACATTTTGACAAACTTTCATTTTTCCATTTTTAAACACTTACGCCCAGATAACATTTGAATATTAATATATTAATAAACAACCCAAAAAAAAAAAAAAAAGAAAAGGCAACTACATTAAAACATTTATATCATGCATACTTAGCAATCTTTATTACAAAACTTTCGTTTTCAAAATTTTGAATTCAGTTTTCAATTTGTCCAACAAAAGAAAATTGTAAACAAAAATATCCAAAAGCAAAAAAAAAAAAAAACTCGAAATATTTTAGACTTAAAATATTATATTATATCAAATAATTATATAATGTAATGAAATTTTCAATTATAACTATATTATTATCATATTAAACTTAAAAGTTAATTTTAAAATTTCAAAAGAAAATTCAAAACAAAAACAAGAATTTCCAAAGTATTTACATGTTTAAAAATTATTATGAATTAAAACATTATAAATTTTTCAAAAATCAAATAAAAATTTATATATATTAAAAACAAAAAAAAAAGGGGAAAATATATGTATATGTATACAAATATATTAAAAACGAAAATTAAAAAGTGTATGCAAATATATATAAAAAAAAAAAAAGAAAATATATATGTATATATGTATACAAATATATTAAAAACAAAAAATTAAAAAATGTATACAAATATATTAAAAACAAAAAATTGAAAAATGTATGCAAATATATTAAAAAAAAAAAAAGAAAAACTATATATAAGTATATATGTATACAAATATAAATTATTAAATATAAGTAATCATTTAAAATTTAAAAAGGGGGGAGGTGTAGTGCCATCACTGTTGGCACCAATTTATACAACGCTGGCACACACTCTCTCTACTTCTCATTATCTTTTAAGTATAGAGTTAAGCTAATAAATAAAATAAAAAGCAGTCGCTAATTGTCTTTCACCTACTCAACATCGTCTTTCAATTTAAAGTTAATAAACACCACATGCATATACATATATGGTATATGTTTATACATATAACATCACCATAGACCATACCATACAGAAAAAGGAAATAGAAAATCGATTCTCGAGTTGAATATACGATGTAAGCAAGTCTAGCTTAAATGTTAGAAACTTGATTAAAGCGCTAAATACATACGCAATCCCTCTGCTAACGTATACATTTGGCATACTACACTGGTCAGAAACAGATCTCAGCAATATGGATCGGAAAATTAGAACAATGCTTACTAAAACAAAACCACCATCCAAAATCATCCAAAGAAAGAATAAACATCCCAAGAAAACAAGGAGGAAGAGGCCTACTCAACATTAAAGTACTACATGATACGCAAATACAAAATTTGATTAAGTACTTCATCACAGCCGCAAACACATCCACACTGTACAGATATATTGTGAACGCAGATGATAACCTAACGCCCCTAAATTTAAGAAACAACAACAATATCATTCCAAATACAACCCAAAATCTTCTAGAGATATGGAAGTCAAAACCATTACACGGTAGATACCCTAATTATATATACCAACCACACATAGATCTGGAAAGAACGAATAATTAATTTTAATAAAACGCATAAAGATATTCACGGGTGTTAATAATATTAAATCTATATTGATTAATTTAATAATTTTATCCATTTTATGTGAGTTTTCTTTGGTTTTAATTATTTATTTTCATAAAATAAAAATAATCGGTCCGATTCCATTTGTTCCTATATACATTGTAATACAGACTATTTACATTACAGCGCGTTTACACTAGCAGTGAAAATTAAATTTCTTGAAAATTGTTAGTCGATGTTATTCATTGTGTTCACACTAGCATCGAAAACATTTAACATAATTATTTTAAAATTTTAAATATTATTAATTTTCAAATTCTTGGTGAAAGTGATTAAATTTTATAATTCGAGTAACCAAAGGTCTGTAAACGATTCAGATATATAATTATCCTAGTCTATAGGGAAGAATTGTGTGGAATTGTGATAATTAACCGAACGAACAAAAACCGAATATCGCGTTTTATTTCATTTTATTGGAAAATTAGTTTATCCAAAGCACAATATTATTTGATATTTGTCATTTATTGCTTTGAGGAATTTTATTCTGCTAATTTGAGTTTGATAATTAATAAGAAATGGCTACTAGAAAACGTCAAGTTTCTCCTTCCAAACCAGATATTGGTAAATTACTTGCTACAAAAGCAAAGGTCGTACAGAATATCACAAGAATTAATCGGTCCATTACGGAGAAAACAATTTCTTTTAATCCAATTGAATTAGAATGCAGATTAGATATTCTGAAAAATTATATAGACCAAGCGATGATGCTTCAGTCAGAAGTGGATAATATAAGATGTGCGTCACTATAAAGTGTAACACCCATTTTTCTTAACAACTTTTTTCACCTTTAATCAAAATTATTTTTCTTAATCACAATATCTTTGAAAAATGTTTCAGATTTTAAAATGTCTCAGTTTGTCAAATTTGACTTGTTAGTTAGTTCACAATGGATAATCAAAGACAAGTGCATACAAAAATTATTCAAATAATTCAAAAAAACCATATTGGAGTTATACAAAAGTTGCTAGGGAAGTCCACGTGACCAGGCAATGTGTTTCCAGAGTGGTCAAAAAGTTCAACAAAGACCTAAAAATTGAAAGAAAGCCTGGAACAGGTAAAGCAAAACTGGTAACGAACGATGCGAAAGCCAAAAAGGTTGAGAAGCTTTTGCTGGCTCTTCCAAACATTTCTGGTCGCGAAGTGGCCCGGCGCGTGCAATGTTCGGAAAGTTTTGTGTGCCGAGTTAAAGCTAAAGCTGGCCTTAAAACATTTAAAGTCCAAAAAGTTCCGGATAGAAATGCTAAGAAGAATATTGAAGCAAAAAAAAAAGACCAAAACTCCTCAAAAAAGAATTTTTTCAAAAGTTCGAATGTTGTGTAATGGATGATGAAACTTACGTTTTTGCAGACTTTGCGCAGCTTCCTGGCCAAGAGTTTTATGTAGCGGATAGTAGAGGCAATGTTTCTGAAGAGTTCCGAACTAAAAAACTATCAAAATTTCCCAAAAAGTTCCTAGTTTGGCAGGCTATTTGTAGCTGCGGCAACAGAAGTGCATCGTTTGTTACATTGGGATCAATAAACTCAGATATTTATATCAAAGAGTGTCTTCAAAAGAGGTTGCTCCCATTTCTAAGACAGCACAACATATCAACATTCTTCTGGCCAGATTTGGCAACATGTCACTACAGTAAAAGCGCAATAGACTGGTATAATAAAAATAATGTTATTTTTGTTCCAAAAGAGGCTAACCCACCAAACTGCCCAGAGCTACGGCCTATTGAAAGATATTGGGCTCTGGTCAAAAGAGAACTAAAGAAGAGTACATCTGTTCCCAAAACCATTACTAGTTTTCGAACCCAAAAAATCACCGAAAACACTATAACATTGCTTATGGATGGCATAATGAATAAAATAAAAAATTTTATAAAATTAAATTAATTTTTAAATAAAATAATACAGAATATAAATCTGTAATAAAAATGCAAAATAAAACTGTTTTATTTTTAACTCTAGCTTACTCCAGTCAGTTTTTATTTGACTTTTGATGTGTTACAGTTTATAGTGACGCACATCTTATATCCCGATAATGATGATAGAGCTGAGCTTGAGGACATTTGCGTGACTACGAAAGCAATGTTTTTAAATCTTTTGGCTAAAAATAAAGAATCACACATTTCTGAAAATTCGTTTATTTCACAGCCACATCATTCAAGATTACCAAATATGAAGCTCCCTAAATTTAGCGGAAAATATTCCGAGTATAAAAATTTCATGAGCTTGTTTGAGAATTTGGTCCACAACGATCCGACGTTGACAGACATAGAAAAATTCAATCATTTGATATCATGCTTAACCGATGAAGCTTTGGGTACAGTCAGAGCGTTTCAGATTTCAGCTGAAAACTATCCAAAAGCGTTGGCCAGTTTAAAGAAGGTATATGATAATGAATGTCTGATGTCGTTTCTACGACATCTACAGCGAAGATTCAAATCCATGGATTCGCTGATGCGTCTATGAGAGCTTATGGGTGTTGTATATATATTAGAAGTTCTGACTCAGACAAAATTGTGTCAATGCTGCTTACAGCTAAATCTAAAGTAGCACCACTCAAGACTAAATCTCTCCCACGACTTGAGCTATGCGCAGCACACCTATTGGCTAAATTGTGGAATCGAGTTAAGTTAATGATAAACTTCAGTATTGAGAATGTCTATTTCTGGACAGATTCAGAAATCACATTATACTGGATAAAAACTCATCCATCCTCTCTTGCGACATTTGTTTTGAATCGAGTCTCTGAGATTCAGGAATGGTCGCATCAGGCTTTGTGGCGTCATGTGCCAACAAAGCAGAATCCAGCTGACATTATCTCAAGAGGATGTGATGTCGATGAACTAAAAAATTCAATTTGGTTTGAAGGACCATCGTTTTTGTTAAACGATGGTGCAAAATGGCCTGTTAACGAACATTTTGAGTTAAGAGAGAATCAAAAATTATTGGAAGTGAGAAAAGCTAATGTATTTCTTGCAGTAGAGGATCCGCAAAATATTTTGATTGATCTAATTGACAAATATTCATCATATGAAAAATTATTACGAGTAATATCGTTCATATTCAGATTCGTTGGCATTCTAATGAAACGAAAGGTCAATAAAACTATTATACCTACTGCAAAAGAAATGTAGTAGTCATTTTATCGACTTGTAGATACAATCCAGAAATGCAATTTTTCTGAGGAGATTGCAAAAATGCATAAGTCTGAAGTCTTGCAGTCGAATATTCAAAGATTGACACCATTCATCCATACATTTGATGATGAAGGAAGAAAGTTTTCAGTTATAAGGGTAGGTGAGAGACTGCTAAATGCAGATTTGGATTATAATGCCAAATTCCCACTGTTATTACCAAAAAGAGATAGCTTTGTCACACTATATTTGCAAAATTTTCATATTCAAAATTGTCATGCTGGCACTAAAGCTCTAATAGCCCTTTCGAGGGAAAATATCTGGCTCTTAAATGCCAAGGAAGAGTGCGGTAGGATAGTTCGCAAGTGTGTACATTGCTGCCGCTATAAGCCGAAACTAATGTCCCAAATTATGGGAAACTTGCCCACTAATAGAGTGAGAGCTACTCGGCCATTTTTAATAGTCGGTGTAGACTTCTGTGGTCCTGTAAACGTTTCATTGAGAATTCGTGGTAGACCACCATTAAAAATTTATATAGCGGTTTTTGTGTGTTTCACCTCTAAAGCAATACATTTAGAATTAGTCTCTGATCTGTCTACTGATTCGTTTATTCTCTGTTTTAAAAGGTTCGCTGCCAGGAGAGGTCTTCCACAGACGATGTATTGCGACAACGCGACAAATTTCGCAGGAGCCAGCCGTGTAATGAAAGAGCGGCAACAAACGTACGACAAGAGTCAACAGGCCATCGAGTCGTACGCAGCGTCGTCCGGGGTGAAGTTCAGCTTCATACCACCTCGGGCGCCTCACTTCTGAGGACTGTGGGAAGCAGCAGTCAAACAAGCGAAGTTCCTACTTCTGCGCGCCGTGGGCAACGCATCACTCAACCAAGAAGAAATGGAAACAATGCTCGCAGAAGTAGAGGCGGTGCTCAACAGTCGCCCAATTGCACCGCTGTCCCCAGACCTGAATGACGGAGAAGCATTAACCCCAGCGCACCTTCTAATCGGGGAGGGTCTGCGTTCGCTGCCGCCAGAATCCGTAGAAGGATGGAAAGACAAAGAGGCGAAGTTATGCAGGCGATGGCGTCTGCTCTGCGGTCTCAAGCGGACATTCTGGCAGGCTTGGTCACGAGACTATATCCTGGGGTTGCAAGGCAAAGCCAAATGGCACAACGGAATGCCCAACTTGAAAGTAGGTTAGTTGGTAATCGTCCACGAGGACAGTTGCCCGCCACAGCATTGGCTGATCGGGAGAGTCGTCAAAGCTATAGAAGGAGAAGACGGCAAGGTCAGAGTGGCGGACGTGAAAACCCGAAGCGGCGTATATAAGCGCCCAGTCCATAAATTGGCTCCACTGTCAGATATTTGAAGACGTTCAGTCCTTCAATGGGGCCGGAATGTTGCGCCGTAATCTGTATCTTTGCTTTATCTATGCTTTGTATACTTAATGTAAAGAATAATAATATATTAATTAATAATAACCATAATAATAATGATAATAACCCCGCAGGGGCATTCCAAGTTAAGGAATGACGGGCTTAACGACCCCGCGGACCCCACGTGAACACTGGAAGCGTCTGCCTCGGATCGAGCGGCAGCCAGGTCAGCGTCTGGACCCCATGTTAGGGGCGGCTGTTTGAGAACGTCTTTAGGGTAGGCAGATGTGAACAAAAATACCCAAAACCCAAAAATTAAACAATATGGAGACACAAGAAAATAATAGAAACAATTCATACAATCAACAATTAAACACACAAGGACAAAGGACTGATTCCACCAGAAGTCCACCTGTCGAAGGCGCTTCCTTCGATCCACAGGATCTAAGGACCGCAGAAACAGGGCTGCCAAGGCGTAGGATAAAATGGACCCATGATATGAATGTATCAGTCCTAAGGGCCTACTACAAGACTACACGCATAAGTAGCCTAACAAGCTACAGGCAGCAGATGCACAGCATATTCCTATTGGAATTCCCCGAACTAAGCCATCTAACTCAACAGAATCTAGCCGACAGAAGAGCCGCAATTATTCGAAATAACCTAATCCCACCAACATTACAGGATGAAATTCGACAGATTGTAGAATGAATGAACTGAATCAGCAAGATAATTCTAGTCAAACGCATCATACCCAGTCCAACTCAGGCGAAACCACAATCCATCCCGCACAAATACTATCACATTCAAATAATGAAGCAACACCACAAGAAGGCCATACAACACCACAGGAACATGAAAATCAAACAATACCACAAGAACAGGTACAAATCCCGAACACACCAGATGATAATGTAACCTTGAAAGTAACCGAAATAATCAACGAAGCAAAGATCAAGTTCATGGAAATTAACCCAGAAAACAGACCACACATCCATAAACCAAAACTCTCAGAAAAATTACGATATATAACATCAATAGTAAACACCCAAATACTACCTAACGAAATCCAACCGGAAAATAGCTACAACTTCATAATTGACCTTATACACTGTAGCTCATATCCAATAACGCAGACACTGAAGCAATTAAAAAGAACTACTAGTAGAAACAATACCCAACACCAAGAAACCACAAACTCAAGAAATACCTCACAACACCAAAACAAAAGAAGGCTCAAACAACAAGAACATAAAATACCCAAATGGCAAACTAGATTACAGAAAAAAATAGAAGAGATTAGAAAAGACCTAGGCCTAATCACTAACTATATCAATGGGAAAACAGGCAAGAGAAGTAGAAATAAAATAAACAAGATAAAGCACAAACACCGTATTCATACCAGATTTGAACCACCAAATCAAACTGTAGATCAAATCCGTGACACCATACGTCAGAAACTTTCAAAATATACTCAAAGATTACGAACATATATGAAAAGCTACAAAAGATCATCGCAAAACAGACATTTTAATACAAATGAAAAGAGCTTTTACAACACAATAACAAATACAACAACCAATAGACCCAGTAACACCATGAATATAGGGGAAATAGAACAGTTCTGGAAATCAATATGGAATCAACAAACCAATCACAACACTAACCCTTTATGGATTAATACTGTCTTAGAGACCACAACCTCAAACCCGATAATGAATGATCATATAATCACACAAGATATATTCCGCAAAGTCATTCAGAAACTCCACAACTGGAAACAACCAGGATACGATAGAATACACAATTATTACTACAAATACCTCACTACCCTACACCCATACATTATTAATACATTGAACAATATAATAAATAACCCAGAAAATATTACACAGGCTATGTGCGCAGGAATAACATATTTAAAACCCAAGATAGAAAATCCAATATTACCATCACAATATAGACCGATAACCTGCCTCAATACGGGATATAAAATACTCACGTCATGTATCAGTCTGAAAATCAACAAATATTGCCAAACGGAAAAGATAATCGCAGAAGAACAGAAGGGGTGCCGACAAGTAACAAAAGGATGTAAAGACCAACTTATAATCGACAGTGTCATAACAGTTCAAGCTATAAGAAACAGGAAAAACCTATACACAGCCTTCATCGATTACCAAAAGGCATTTGACCTAGTACCCCATTCTTGCCTGTTGGAGACTTTGAGAATATATAGAATAGATCCCAAATTGATAAGCTGTATTGAACACCTAATGAAATTCTGGGAAACGACACTACACTTAAGGGGAGAGAACGAGAATATAAAGTCCAATCCCATCAGAATACTGCGAGGCATTTACCAAGGTGACTCACTTAGTCCGCTTATGTTCTGTCTAGCACTGAACCCTCTATCAACTCTCCTAAGACAAAGCCAATACGGCTACAAACTAAGAGCAATGGACAATGAGAAAGTCTCGCACTGTTTCTATATGGACGATCTAAAGTTATATGCGAGCACAAAACCTAATATTAACCACCTCCTGCGAATAGTGTAAATATTTTCTGAAGACATAAGGATGCAATTCGGCATTGATAAATGCAGAACACAAAATATCATCAGGGGTAAGTACACAACATCCCAAAACTACTATACAACCGAGGGCAACCAAATAACACCACTTCAGAGAGGAGAATACTATAAATATCTAGGCATAAAGCAAAACATTACAATCGACCACACCACCCAGAAAAACGAAACTAAGAAGGAATTCACAAACAGGCTCCACGCAATCTGCAAAACAAAACTTAATGGCCGAAATTTAATTAAAGCTATCAACACATACGCAATATCACTGCTGACCTACACCTTCGGAATCTTGTCATGGTCCACTACGGATTTAAAGGACATGGATAGAAAAATAAGGACAATAATGACAGAAAACAAATACCACTACCCAAAATCATTAATAGAACGTATCAATATCCCAAGAAAACTAGGAGGAAGGGGTCTTTTAAATATCCACAACCTGCACGACCGTCAAATACAAACACTAACCAAATACTTTAACAAAGTAGCGGAAACATCAACACTCTACAATAGCATAATAAACGCAGATGACAATCTAACACCATTAAATCTTAAAAACAATAGACCGATCATTCCAGTAACTTCTCGAGACCCAACACAAACTTGGAAATCTAAACCACTCCACGGCAGATACCCGAACTACATATTTCAGGAACAAATAGACTTAGAAAATACCACCAGCTGGTTAAGATACAGCAATATATATTCGGAAACAGAGGGCTTTATAATTGCAATTCAAGATGGAGTAGTAAACACAAGAAACTATAGGAAATACATTATCAAAGATACTACAATTACACACGACAGCTGTCGTAGATGTGGAGGAGCCCCAGAGACAATACCACATCTTTTAAATAGTTGCACTGCATTAACCCATAGCCACTACACCAATAGACACGACAATATAGGAAAAATAATGCACATACAAATAATCCAAATGCTAAAAATCACAGAAGATACAACCTACTACTACAAATATCACCCAAAACCGATAATAGAAAATGAAGATTACATTATCTACTGGGATAGATCTATCCTCGTAAACAACCCCCCCGATATAACAATTCCGAATAGGCCGGACATGGTGATATTAGATAAAAGAACTAGAACTATGAAGATAATTGATTTTGCTGTACCATATGAGAATAATCTGCTGGAAACGATAAATACAAAGAGAACCAAGTACCAGCAGAATATATGAAAAATACCCAGAACATACACAGAATTGAAATTATTCCAATTGTGATTAGTTCCCTAGGAACCGTTCCTAGGGAAACAACAAAAGCAATACAACTGTTGAACCTTAAAAACTCTGTGATAACTGAAATGCAGAAATCTATACTGATAAAAGCTACATCAATAATAAGGGAAACAATCGGATAAGGATATAAAACATGGATTATATCCCAACAGAGCGCAACCTTTGGTCATAGACCCGGTGCGTGAATTCCAGCTATAGCTGCGAATGTAAAATTCATAATAATAATAATGATAATAATAATAACTATAATAATAATGATAATTTAATTTAATAGTAGGCGAAAGATATACCAATCCAGGAGGACCAGCCAATAGTAATGAGCCAAGGTGGAGTAAAAGAATCAATGAGCAAATTTCTAAATTCAGATACCAACTATCGATAATAAGCGAGTATAGAAAAGAAGGTGGTAAGGTTTCAAGAAAACTTCACAACAAACTAAAACGAATTATGAAGGAAACCCCAGTCACAATTGAAAATGTAATAGCTTCTGAACAAGTCATCAAAATGAAGCTACAGGCTAAATCACAGAGAATTAGAAGGTACAAAAAACGGAAATTACAATATGAACAGAACAAATTGTTTGTGGAAAATAAATCTAAATTATATAGGCAGCTCAACAATAAAGTAGAACAAGTAGCGGAAATTCCAAAAAAAGAAGAAATAGATCAATTCTGGCGATCCATTTTAGAAGATGAACAACAACACTATAACGCTGATTGGATTAAAAGAATAAAGAAAAACAATAGTAAGATACATACATACATACATAACTGGCCTTTACAACCCTGTGTCAGGATTACGGCCTAGCTTCTCGCAGCACTCATGTTGTGTGTGTCAATTTTTATCCATGAGTACCGGGACCTACAGTTTAATGTCGACTCCGAACGACAGACTTGAGAAGCTTGTTCATGGCAATTAATTACTCTCAGGGCTCTTCCCAGAAGACTGCTGAGAGGTAGTCGCCGAAAGAAATATTTTTTTAATTTTTTCTTTTTTTGAAGATGTCAGAGCCTGGAGTCGAACCCAGAGCCTATGTCTTAGTAAGCCAACACACTAACCACTAGACCACGGCGACTATAGTAAGATACCTCAACAAAAATGGTCAAATGTCGATATCAAAGATCTAGTCAAATTAATTGAAAGAACTCACAATTGGAAAGCTCCTGGACCAGACAAGATACAAAACTTTTGGCTCAAGAAACTAACTTCTATACGCCAAAGTCTTGTAAATGCTTATAACTCTATCATAAATAACGTAAATGATATCCCAGAGTGGCTAACTGAAGGTTCAACATATCTGCTATATAAGGGCAAATGCCCCAAAAACCCTAAAAATTACAGGCCAATCACATGCTTACCAACTATGTATAAGATTCTAACATCCTATCTATCGGACAATATATACAATCACCTAATTGAGCATAAATTATTACCAATTGAACAGAAAGGTTGCAGAAAAAGTAGTCAAGGCTGCAAGGATCAATTACTGATAGATAAAATGGTAATAGAAACTGCAAAGAATATTTTTTAATTTTTAATTTTCCTTAATGACCTTCTCCTCCTAACCTCTAATCCCATTTACTCCTTCGCAGATGACAGTAACATTTGTCACTCATATTCATTTGACCGTAGGCCGAGCCTTTTGGAGATCGGGGCGAGAAGGCAGAATATGAATGACACACTCTCAAATGAGCTACAAAGAATCTCCGAGTGGGGTCTCGCGAACAGGGTCGAATTTAATGCGCGCAAGACCCAATGTTGTTTTATGACGCATAGGCGTTGTGATGTTTTAATCCTGCCATCTGTGACTATGGGTAATGTAAATATTGAGGAGGCTGACGCTCTTGATGTTCTGGGCATGAGAATTAGTTGTGATGTCCGTTGGAATGATCACATATTTCGAGTGTCGAAAGAAGCATTCAAGTGCCTCGGTTTTCTAAAACGGTGCAGGAAATACTTCACTCCATCTGACCTTCTCAATATTTACAAAACCTTCATCCGGCCTAGGATGGAATACAACTCTCATGTATGGGCCGGTGCTTCCAAATCTATTTTGGGGCTTCTCGACCGCGTACAGGAAAGGGCGAAGGTGCTTATCGGCGACGGTAGGGTATCCAACTCTATCGATTCGTTGGAGCATCGGCGCAATGTGGCGTGCGTTTCATTGTTCTATCGATACTACCATAGGAGGTGCTCTGATGAGATAGGGGAACTGATTCCGGGTGGTCGCATATTCCTGCGGACTACACGTACCTCTCTCAGAGCGCACCCATTTGTGGTTGATTGTTCAGCGAATCGCACAATGCATTATAGAGAGAATTCGTTCTTTAGTCGCACCGCTCGTTTGTGGAACAATCTTCCGGCGAAAGTTTTTCCTGCCAATTACGATATCAGTAGGTTTAAATCAAATGTCCACAAACACTACTCCCTCTTTCCCCCTTCCCACAACATATTTTCCTAGACCAGCACAATGTATTGCATGAGTAGAGGCCGTCCCCTGAGTGCTGGCCTTAAAAATAAAAAAAAAAAAAAAAAAGAATAAAAAACATGATATTAGTATGGCATGGATTGACTATAAAAAAGCATTTGACAGCATCCCTCACTCATGGATACTTGAAATATTATATAAAGTCAACTCTAATATTTCAAAATTTATTGCCAAAGCTATGCTCTCCTGGAGAACTCGAATACATCTGTATAACAGGAACAACAGCATTAATACAGAATACATTTATATCAAACGAGGAATTTTTCAGGGCGACTCCTTATCACCGCTATTATTCTGTATGGCTATATCCCCCCTGAGTCAACTACTATCAGCGGAAGACATAGGCTATAAACTGTCAAACCAAAGGAGTATAAATCACTTCTTGTATATGGACGATTTAAAGCTATATGCCAAAAATGAATACCAACTTGAACAAGCGCTGGATATTGTGAGAGAATTTAGCAATAATATACAAATGGAATTTGGATTGGATAAATGCGCAAAAATTACTTTAAAACATGGCAAAGTCGCGATCAAGGACAATATTAATACCAACGATTCTACATACATCAGGGAACTAGAACATTTAGAGTTGTATAAATATCTCGGAGCTGATGAGCATGATGAAATAAATCATGAAGTAATGAGAGCAAAATTAAAAAATGAATACATTCGTAGGATCCGAATTATACTGCGGAGTGAACTAAATGCTAAAAATAAAATAGAGGCTATTAATAGCATAGCACTTCCAGTAATGCAGTACAGTTTTGGCATCATCGAGTGAACAAGCGCTGGATATTGTGAGAGAATTTAGCAATAATATACAAATGGAATTTGGATTGGATAAATGCGCAAAAATTACTTTAAAACATGGCAAAGTCGCGATCAAGGACAATATTAATACCAACGATTCTACATACATCAGGGAACTAGAACATTTAGAGTTGTATAAATATCTCGGAGCTGATGAGCATGATGAAATAAATCATGAAGTAATGAGAGCAAAATTAAAAAATGAATACATTCGTAGGATCCGAATTATACTGCGGAGTGAACTAAATGCTAAAAATAAAATAGAGGCTATTAATAGCATAGCACTTCCAGTAATGCAGTACAGTTTTGGCATCATCGAGTGGACCAAGTATGCACTAGAAAAGATCGACCGAAAAACACGTAAATGTCTAACAATGAATGGCATGCATCATCCTAAAGCCGACATAAATCGTCTCTATCTACCGAGAAATGAAGGAGGAGGTGGACTTATAGACTTAGTTACGTCATGGAAATCTTCTATGGTTCAATTAAGCAACTACATAAAGGAACGAAAGGACATTTATATGAGCCTCGTTGAAATACATGAGAACAACAAATAGCGATACTCGGTCACAAATATATCTAATGAAATATGTAGAAAATATGGTTCCAGAGGGAAGCAAATAATAAAAACTGCAATCATAAAAGAGAAGCTGATGCAATATAAAGAAAAGCCATTACATGGACAATTTTTAACCAATATAGATACGAAACAGTTTTACAACAAGTATCACACTTTTAAATGGTTAAAAAAATCAGGCCTTAAGGGTGAAACCGAAAGCCTCTTAGTTGCAGCTCAGGACCAAGCCTTAAATACAAGATACCACCAGAAGAACATTTTAGGGCAAACTATAGACTCCAAATGCAGACTATGTCATCAATAAGAAACCCTCAAATCGTGATACCAAGAATAAATAACGTTTTCTATGAAAAATCATTTATCGTTAGAATAGCACGCCTCTGGAACTATTTGCCACTGGAGCTTAAGATTTTTTCTCATACCAATAATGCTTTTCGACTGAAACTTAAAAATTTGTTAAACTACTAGAATCTTTGACATACTTAGTTTATTCTTATGAGTAACCCTTCCATATACACTGCTGGGATAAGTATTATTTATTTCTACATTCCTACCTATTCCCTTTTATTTTCCTTTTGTGTGGGACCAATGAATTAAAGACAGTTCTAGTTTTTTTATTTCTGCCTCACTAATGTTTTAGTGGGCATGTTCTTATATTTGTAAAATATTATTTTCTCTTCATATTACATATATTTATTATAATTATTTCTTGTAATATATTCAAATTGGCCAAAAGTGGCTTTATATTACTGTTTTTAATAAATAAATAAATAAATAAATATGAAGAGCATATTAGTCACATTGTATCCGGCTGTCCCATCTTAGCTGGAAGACAATATTTGGAGAGACATAATAGAGTGGCTACATATATGCACTGGCGCATTTTGAAGCAAGCCAAAATAGAAGTGTCTGACAAATGGTACGAACACCGGCCAGTATCCGTTATTGAAAAGGATAATAACATAATTATGTGGGATTTTCCGAGCATAACTGATCGTACAATCAATGCCAATAGGCCGGATATCGTTTGGCATAATAGAAATACACGAGAGTGTTGGCTAATTGATGTAGCGATAACGGATGACCTTAACATTGCCATAAAAGAAGCAGAGAAATTAAGCAAATACCGGGACCTGGAAATAGAAATTAATAGAATGTGGAAGGCGAAAACATCGGTCATTCCAGTGATAGTTGGCGCACTGGGATCTGTTACTAAAAGACATAACGAGCACCTTAACAGAATACCATGTTTCATCAGCCCTAATGAGATACAGAAGATTGCAATACCTGGAACAGCAGGTGTGATACGCAGATTTTTAGATATAAGGTAGAATAAGTCAATGATGGTACCTAAGATTGTTTGTTGCGATCCGGAACATCATTTTTGTGGACCAGCTTTTTTGGACGTTAGAATTAACTGTGATATTAAATGATGATAATAATAATAACAATAGCTGAATTTATGTATATATGTAGACAAGTTAGCTGTAAATAAAAAGAATAATAAAAAATTACTTGCAAAGTATAATCGTGTTTTTAGTGCGTTTAATTTTCCAAGTGCCCAAATTACTTTACATACATACATAACTGGCCTTTACAACTCTGTGTCAGGATTACGGCCTAGCTTCTCGCAGCACTCATGTTGTGTGTGTCAATTTTTATCCATGAGTACCGGGATCTACAGTTTAATGTCGACTCCGAACGACAGACTTGAGAAGCTTGTTCATGGCAATTAGTTACTCTCAGAGCTTTTGCCAAAAGACTGCTGAGAGGTAGTCGCCGAAAGAAATATTTTTTTCATTTCTTTTTTTTTTTTTTGAAGATGTCAGAGCCTGGAGTCGAACCCAGGGCCCATGTCTTAGTAAGCCAACACACTAACCACTAGACCACGGCTACTACAAATTACTTTATTGTTTTAAATTATAAGTTATTTAATTTAAATTGTCCTAAAAAATATTAGGATAAAACAATAATGGCACGCTGATGTTTACAGAAGAAAAAAAAAGCTGTAGGGAAAATATGAAGCATGATATAAATACAATTAACAATTGGTTGAAAATTAACAAACTAAAACTACATAAAAATAAAACAAAAATTATTGAAATAAATAATAATACAGGGGCTCTATTCTGTAATTCTCTTAAGCTAAAATACTAAAATTTTGGGTTTTTAAAACAGGCTGGGCATTAGAATATATAAAATTAAAACTTTTTTTTAAATAATAGGCATACAGCTTTTAAATGACAATAGGCGTTTAAGAATTGTATTCTGAGTTAAAAAGTCCTAAATCAAGTTAATAAATTTTTAGCGATAGAGTTTTAGCTTAAGCGAGTTACAGAATAAGGCCTCAGAAGAAATATTTTATAGTGTTTTCTTTTCTACCAAAAAGTGCGTCATTTTATTTAAAATTTGCAATTTTGTGTTTGTTTCTCAAAAATGTTTTGCTCTCTGAAAGGGTTTCATGTTTTATTCTACAAAATTCACACTTACTAATGGCGAAAGGCATTGCATTTTACGCCCTGTATAAATCGACAGTGTTGGTATTGCCCTATGAAACAGATGATTTTTATTTACTTATAAGGCTACCATACAGAGTTTGGAAAAAATCGCTATAAATCTTTATTAAGTTTTAAAGTTAATTTTTTTCATTACTCTGTAAAATAAGCATTATATCGGAAAAGCCAGATGATCTTTGTTATAAAACAAATTATATTTCGTGTTACAAAAGTGTTATAAAATTACAATTTCTTGTAAAAAAGCGTTATAAATTTTAAGCCATCAAATCAGCAATCTGGCAACGCTATTGTTTTGTTTACATTTTTTAAAGATACAGCAGAATTTAAGAAGAATTTATAAGAATTTTAATAACAATCAAAATATGAATATTGCAGCCTCAATTTTATCTGCAAAGATTGAACTGAATCATTTGCTAGATTCATCTTCTTCGACTGATGAAGACGATTTAATTATTTTATTTCAACGAAGTCATCAATCAAAACAATGCTGCTCCCTTTTTTTCTTATTTGTGTTTTTTTCTCGCCAAATAATCAACGCCATTATTACAGGGTTGCTTAAACCTTTTTTAAGTTTCCCTATTAACAGGGCGGCATTTTTATGGTAGAAAAGAAATCACTATTAAATAAATGGCAAAATAATAGAAAAAGTTGAATATATACGATATCTTGGTTTTATGATAGATAAAAACCTAAATTTTCAAAATAATATTGACTATACTTGCAGAAAAATTGGCAAGAAAATCTGTTTCTTTAACAGAATAAGAAGTAAAATATCCAGAATAACTGTGATAAATATTTATAATAGGATAATTAAGCCACATTTTGAATATTGTTCAACAATATTATATGCATGTTACAATTCGACACAACTTAATAGGATGGCAAAAACTTCAGAACAAAGACATGAGAATTATGTATATTGAAATGTAGTAGATATACACATATTAATACAATGCTGGAAAATCTTAAGTGGATGAATATAAAGCAAAGACTGGAATTAAATACATTGAACTTTATTAAAAAGATGAAACTAGGAGAAGCACCAGAATATTTATGTGAGAAGATAAGATATGTCAGAAATGAGCAGCCCGTATGGAATAAGAAATGCAGAAGATTTTCGAATTCAACGAAAATACAGATGTCACTTTGCTACAATGGCTTTGCTTTATATAATTCTTTGCCGAGCAATATAAAATATGAAAAAAATATTAATGTTTTAGAGCAAAATATACAAATTTTAACATATTCAATCAAAATGTTTAAAATATGATATTGTTACGAAAAAAAAAATAAATTAAGTAAAAAAGCGCCAAAGATTACAGCTAAAATAAAAGAAAAACGCGTATTATGGTAACACTTTAGAGTAAAAAAAAAGTAATAACAACAACCACGTAATTTTGTCTTGTGCTGTTACCAGTAAAAACAAAAACACACACACGCACATATATCTGTATATTGGTGCTGCAAAAATTACTACGAAATCATTTCATCAACAACAATAGAAGAAATATTCTGTCTACAAACTTCTACATGTGCTGGAGATATAACCACACATATACATGCAAAAGTAAATTAACATGTTAACACACAAATATTTTGCGATATACAGTGATCTCGAAACTGAAAGAAAAATCTAGACCAGTGATGTCCACTACTACATAAACACACTTGCGCTTGTGTATGAAGCAGAGAAAAGACTCTGCTTACTTCTACCAGAAATGGGAATGTTCGAATTACTTTCTGTTTATAACTTCATAAATTTTTCTTCATAATTCTGAGTAAAGTACGTAATCGATTGTCCGATAGACATGTGACCGATCTATTAAGAATAAAGGAGTACAGAGGTCCCATAAATTTGGAGGAAATAATGAATATTTCAGTTAAATAAAACTGATACAAAAAATATGCACTATCCAACCCTGCACTATGTTGGAGAGAAGCTAAAATATTAAAAGAGCAAGAGTAACAATATTTCTTTTTATTCTGTACGTGTTTGACTTCGACGCAAGCAGAATTTGTTTTCCTATCACGCGTGATAGGGAAAGAGAATTGTGGACATCACTGATCTAGACACATTGAAATTTAAATAAAAGGCAGAGCAGAGATTGGGAATCAAGTTAATTGTGATTTAGCTGCGACAGAGTAAAGATCATCAGTGAATCCCTACGTGTGGTATTGTTCGACGGTGCATATCTAGTAAAGTGTATTAAGTGTAAATAAAGTAAATTTGTAAATACACAATCAAATCAAGTGCTTATTATTGTAATTAAGAATCCGCATAATAGAAATTATTTCTATAGAAAAGGTCTGTAGAAATAAAACGTTTTTAAAAGGTAAAAACGTAACAATATAATTACTATTCTACAAATTTTTTTATTGTATTATAATGTATTCTAAATACTAATTAAGTAAAATAAAAAAAATAAAATAATGAAATACCGCGTGAAATGTGCGAAAATGTAACGAAAAATTTACTCAAAAGTACCTTCCCAGCGGACATCCTGTATATTAAATACATGTACATACGAGTACCTGTATATAGTAAATAAGTCACTATAAATAAATAAAAGAACTTTTGAACGAATTTGAGCGACTATAAACATTACACCAGACTACACAATTCTTTCTTTTTACGGAATGTGGGAGCAGTAGTTTATACAAGGGTATAGAACAGACAGAAGAGTACAGATAGCTATAAAATGTTGGAACGGTGTTCTATTCTAAAACAAAATATTTTTAAATTATACAACACACACCGATATGAGGACCTTTTATAAATTATACATTTATATGCTAATATCGTGACGCATAATATGTATCTGCGACAATATATAATAATGGCTCAAGTCGACATTTCGTGGTTCGAGATATTAAGGGTTTTGTCTAAAATTTTTGTTTGTTAATAATTACATTTTACTCTTGAAATTTAGTTGAGTAATAGATCATGAAGAAGCGAATAGGAATATGCAATAAAATGAAAAAGGACTTAAGATGTGCGTCACTATAAAGTGTAACACCCATTTTTCTTAACAACTTTTTTCACCTTTAATCAAAATTATTTTTCTTAATCACAATATCTTTGAAAAATGTGTCAGATTTTAAAATGTATCAGTTTGTCAAATTTGACTTGTTAGTTAGTTCATAATGGATAATCAAAGACAAGTTCATACAAAAATTATTCAAATAATTAAAAAAAACCATATTGGAGTTATACAAAAGTTGCTAGGGAAGTCCACGTGACCAGGCAATGTGTTTCCAGAGTGGTCAAAAAGTTCAACAAAGACCTAAAAATTGAAAGAAAGCCTGGAACAGGTAAAGTAAAACTGGTAACGAACGACGCGAAAGCCAAAAAAGTTGAAAAGCTTTTGCTGGCTCTTCCAAACATTTCTGGTCGCGAAGTGGCCCGGCGCGTGCAATGTTCGGAAAGTTTTGTGCGCCGAGTTAAAGCTAAAGCTGGCCTTAAAACATTTAAAGTCCAAAAAGTTCCGGATAGAAATGCTAAAAAGAATACTGAAGCAAAAAAAAAGCGCAAAACTCCTCAAAAAAGAATTTTTTTAAAAGTTCAAATGTTGTGTAATGGGTGATGAAACTTACGTTTTTGCAAACTTTGTGCAGCTTCCTGGCCAAGAGTTTTATGTAGCGGATAGTAGAGGCAATGTTTCTGAAGAGTTCCGAACTAAAAAACTATCAAATTTTCCCAAAAAGTTCCTAGTTTGGCAGGCTATTTGTAGCTGCGGCAACAGAAGTGCATCGTTTGTTACATTGGGATCAATAAACTCAGATATTTATATCAAAGAGTGTCTTCAAAAGAGGTTGCTCCCATTTCTAAGACAGCACAACATATCAACATTCTTCTGGCGAGATTTGGCAACATGTCACTACAGTAAAAGCGCAATAGACTGGTATAATAAAAATAATGTTATTTTTGTTCCAAAAGAGGCTAACCCACCAAACTGCCCAGAGCTGCGGCCTATTGAAAATATTGGGCTCTGGTCAAAAGAGAACTAAAGAAGAGTACATCTGTTCCCAAAACCATTACTAGTTTTCGATATAAATGGACAGGTGGTACCAAAAAAATCACCGAAAACACTATAATATTGCTTATGGATGGCATAATGAATAAAATAAAAAATTTTATAAAATTAAATTAATTTTTAAATAAAATAATACAGAATATAAATCTGTAATAAAAATGCAAAATAAAACTGTTTTATTTTTAACTCTAGCTTACTCCAGTCAGTTTTTATTTGACTTTTGATGTGTTACAGTTTATAGTGACGCACATCTTATGTCAATTTAAGCCATTATTTATATAATTTATATATATGGGCCTATAGCTTGATGCTGGCTACAATTATGGCTTTCCCAGGAGAGGGAGAGTGAAAACGGTCGTTTTCAGGACGTCGCTCTGGGCCTTCCCGAAGTAATGCTGGAAGTGGTCCCTGGAAGGTATTCTCTCTAGAGGAGGAAGAGGGAATCTTTTAGAGGATTCACCACTCAACGTAACTGGTGATGGCCAGTTGTAAATGCAAAGGCATTTTTAACCCTACCTTCCACGCAGAAAAATTATATATATGTATATATATACAGTGGTGGCCATATAATTAGAAACGACTTAGCAGCACACATTTTTCTTCATATATTGTAAAAATTAAGTTCACAATACCAAAACTAAATACTATAAATTGTAAAGTATTAAATCATTATTGAATTTATAATAACAATATTTACAGCTGAGATACCATTTTTAAAACACAATTAACTTTAAACAAAATATAGTACTTATATATTGGTCTTAGAAACGACACAAATGTTTTCACAAAACTTAAAATTTTTCCCACAAAATTAAACAAAAATTGACATATCCTTTAATAGGATATTCTCTTACATATTTTATTTTTGACAATATAGGCTAATATTTGTCTTCTCTGTAAATTTTGTATTAAATGCTGGCATGTTAACAGAGACATGTTTTCCTAGGTTTGCTGTATCATTTGGAACTATTAGACTTTTGGCTTTTTGGGCTGTTGTTCGTGTGATTCCTTTTTACAATTGCCTATTAGTTTTCAATTGGGTTTAGATTAAAATTTTACGATGATAAGTACAAAATGCCAATAATTTTATACGAAATCCAGTATGTCATTAACATAGAATTTTGATTTGAGTCGTTATCATGTTGAGAACGAGCGTATTCTCAAAAGAAATATTGTTCTATTCCTTTATTCAAATTGTTTTTATATTGGTGTTAATCAACTTTTCCCTTTATTCTAAGAATTGGTTCACATTGGTTCGCATTCCAAGTTATAATACAACACCACTGTTTTAACAAAATATCTTTAGTCTTAAGGATTTTACTTAGGAACATCTTACGTAAGATTTTTCGTCAGGTTAAAACAATATATTCTTAAATTCGTTGCTTGTGAGAATTCTATTTCAGATAACATTCATCTTTGTTGAGCATTTTGCTTACAAATCGTTAGTGTTTCTTAATATTTTTTTTTTTCTTTGAGACATGCGGTTTCTTTTATACAATACTTCTATGAAACCCAAAATGCTTATAAACGTTATGTTATTGTGCGTGCAAAAATTTCTTCTCTCCTTTGTTACCCAGTTTCATCCCAATTTTGTGTGAATTTAGAAATTGGTTACTTTTACTGATGCTGAAAATAATTTTATCTTCCACTTGTGGAGTTTTTCTAGCCCTGGGCTTCCTGGCTGGGGTTGCAAATTTCTTTTGTCTAATTTGACAAGTGAACTGCACCAAATTTCACTTTTTTGGATTATGAAAACCTTCGTGTGATAGCCCACATTGACAGTTTTTCTATTGGATACGTCTTGTGGATGCCCTCCCTTACTTACGGAGTACATCATTTGTTTTTTCCAGTTTTGAAAACTAAAATGTATTAAGGTTATTTAAATACATTCTACTGAATTTTAAATTTATGACTCATAATAAAAAAAGTTAACTAATTAAAAAACACCTGACGGTTTCTAATTACTTGGTCAGCTAAAAACCAAGTACTTAGAAATTAATCAAACTTTTTTTGAAGTGCAAGCTTTAAATTCAAAGTTTTTTTGCAGCGGCAATAATGTGGATTGTGTGCTTTTCGAATAGCGGTGCTTGTCATTTTTAGTAATAGTTTTAAAAGAAGTTACACTCTGATTTCATTTTGATTTAACATCGTTTCTAATTATAAGGCCACCACTGTATATATATTGATATACTAGCTTAAACCCGGCGTGCTTCGCTACACCTATCAGTATCATTTGTCCACATTTTTCGACTGATGATGTAATTCAGACCAAATTCAAAAACTTTAACTGTTACTGATTTCAAAATATACTGAACTCAATAGTTAGTTTGTCTGGAAGCTACCACGTCTACTTGTTCGCCCTTTTTTCTACTAGTAATTTTTAATGACTACGAAATCAATCACACCAAATTCAGAAACTTTAGCTTTAACACTTCTAAAGATGCGTAGGTATACAGAAATCAATTTTTAACTTGTACGGGAGGTGTCACGCCCACTTACGCTCACTTTCTGACTGATGACTTGTCTTGCCCATGAAGTCATTCAGACCCATTTCTGAAACTTTAGCTGTAACCGTTCTGAAGGTATACAAAAATCAGTATTTAGAGATAAATATAAAAAAGTGGGCGTAAAGTAGGCGTGTCAAATTTTTCTCCCGATGAAAACTTAAAATGGATTTATACACACATTTGAAAGAAAAATTAGTCAAATCGATAGATTCGTTTTCTGATTCTATGTAAATCAAAAAATGTGGGCGGGAAAAAATTTTCTTTCCGTAGAAACCTAAGTTGGATCACGGCGATCATTAGACAGAAAAAATCTTCAAAATCGGTCCAGCCGTTCTAAACAGAGGCGGTGACCAACGAACAACATTGATTTTTATTTATATAGATAAATAGGTATGTGGACACAATAAAAACTTACTTTAAATTATAAACATAAAAATCACCAAATAAATTCCAAAATAAAATATTCTCCAACAGGAACAAAATGAATAATTTTTAAACCTATAACAAAAAAAAAAATTAAGATAACATATTAGATTTCTTTATTAGAGATAAGATACAACTTAAGCAAATATATAGCAACTAGAGAAATAAGTTTATTATTTTGCTATTCCATAAAGCACAAAATAAATGTAAAAGGTAACTGGAATTGTGTTACTGTAGTGCCCATACCTGTTGAAGATTTGTCAGTTGTGTTATATCCTCCATTTAATGTGGAATGAATAAATTTTCTTTTTAGTTTTAGAATTTCTATTTAACTATTAAAAATGTTTTTTAATCCCAATTCATACATCAAATTTCATATGTACAATAATTTACAAAGTAACTAAATCAATACACATATATTAACTCGGTAAATACATTTCAAACTTAATAATTACCACTTGTATAATTTATGATAACAAAAATATCAATATTGCAAAAATCAGGGTTGTCAGGTGATTTTCAATTTTTATCAACAATTTCGAAATTCATATCCCCAAAAGTCCCCTCATAAACTGCATCAATAATTTTGCATGTATGTACATATATTTTATTTGATATGTGTTTCGGCGTAAATCCGACAGATTATTCCCAAGTGCAATGCAAAAAAAAAAAAAAAAAAAAATAAGTAAATGTGTTCTATAGGAGAACAAATTCTCCTGCTTATTTTATTCAAAATATTTACCTTGTTGCAATAGAAATAAATTCAAAACGTAGATTTTGATATTTTTTGATTAAACGTACGTAAATACACTTTATTGAGCCATGTAATGGTTGTTAAGAGTAAAAATCGAAGAATAGTAATTTAATATACTAAAGTATATGAAGGTGGAATAAATTTCCAGCAATAATATAGTTTTATATTTACTATGAACATTTAAGGAAAAATTTAGTTATTATTTAAACAAGAACCGTGTGTTTAAACAATATGTAAATACATAATTTATTTGATATGTATGCATTGGTATTCAATAAGCTATATTAACCCTGATCTAACATCTTTGAGTCCGAAAAAACATAAGAAAAACGTGATTAGTATTTTTGATTGCTTTCATTTTATTTCGATTATAAAGTAAATAATATAAAAAACATAAAACTTCTCAAGATTAAAATTAAAAAAAAGTCATTATTTTTAAACCAACTTCTTGCTCGCTTCGATGTGTGTTTCGAGTCGTTATTTTGTTGAAATACCCATCGCTGTGCCATTTTATATTCAGCATAAAACATTATGATGTCGTTTGAAATATTTGTATAGTATACGCACGGTGACCATATTTTTTAAACCAAAATACAGAACAAGAAATTTGACTAATAGCAACTATCGGGTGGTTAAATTTTAAGGGCCGATATTGAATGTGAACCATACCTAAACGTAGTTTTTTTCTGCATTTCATTAAGTGTACCATACCAAATTATTATAATAAATAATTGGTGTTTTATTCAAAATTAACATCTGCTCTTTAAATTTAACCGCCCTTTATGAAATGCAAACAAACAACCTACATAAGCATAAGTATGTATGTACATAAGAGTTAAAGTTAACTTTAAAAAAATTATATTTTGTTTTTATCAATAAGTAAATATTCAAAGTAGATTCATAGAAAGGTGCATTGAAGGGGTGAAATAAGTTACAACTAATTTCGTATTTTTCTGATGAATAAATTTAATTTACCAAGTTATCTTTGACCTT
Organism: Metopia argyrocephala; assembly: GCA_963576795.1. Taxonomy (NCBI): domain Eukaryota; kingdom Metazoa; phylum Arthropoda; class Insecta; order Diptera; family Sarcophagidae; genus Metopia; species Metopia argyrocephala. Next base: position 19,106,838 of record OY756211.1, on the reverse strand, counting down.
TAAATATTCTTTAAACTCTATACAATCCTAATTTAATTTAGTGACCAAAATGGCTTTGATAGTTTCCATTTACATTTGAGTGTTTTCATTGGTCCATATATTATTTAATACAGGAAATACCATTTCTGTTGGAGCACGTGAAACAGGTAAACACAAACTGAATTCGACAACCGCCAAAATATTTTTAAAATGTATGTTTCTTACTCTAAAATGTACACACACACATATATGAAATGTATTGCTTATGAGGGTAAGCATGTCTCTATTGCCGTTTCGTGTCTGCTTAAGATAATCGTCAGGAGCCTTTTTTTCAAAAATGTTAATTAAATACAGGAAACAAACAAAAAACCAATCCAACCCAAAACAAACCAATACTACTTTAAAGCATGAAAATACAGAACAAATACTGAACATTAAATAAAATACAGAACATTTTTATGTTTTTCCCAAATGAATAATTTATACAGAATACGGGTTTCAAATACTGAACTGTTGTGTATAATACAGAACGGATGGTCATCCTAAGTATACGGCATCTATTGTACCTTCAATTCTAAATAGATGTCCTGTGCCATAGTATGGAAAACATTCTTATTCCATAAAACCAAACTGGAGAAGTAATTATGGTCGGACGATACAAAAATTAGTTTGTTTATCTCGGAAAGAAGTAATTTAGCTGTAAAAAGACCCTCTAATACTGAGTTTCTCCGCAATAAAAACCACCAAAAACGATGGCGTAAACATAATGATATGATCACACATTGCAAAAATTTTATATAAAAGTATGAGTTTTAAACAAGCTTATTAGCAAGTCTTCAAAATTGAAGTTCTATTGAAATTCATTCATCGTGTTTCGAATGTAAGAAGTCTAAAATATATAATTAGACAAGCAAACAAATTTTAAAAATCGCAGAAAAGTTGTCAATCATCCCCATCGCCAAATGAATTTTTTTATCCCCATTTAAGAAATAAAATCCCCATTTTGGGGATAAATCTCCTAGTTTGACAACACTGGCAAAAATGTATTATTGCCATACGGTCAAAGATGAAAATCTAACATCGACTAAATAATATATGTATGTTTACACAAGACATCTACCCTACCAACAAAGTTGATAAACTACGCCGTATGAAATGTTTTACTTAAGAATACCATGCACGAACAAACAAGTGATTGTAAAACAAGCTCGAACCACACAACATTCAATCAAACTGGCGCAATATTTATTTCTTAAAAAAATTTTGCAGGACGGGTTATAATGAGTAGTGATATAGCTTGTGCTGAAATAATAAATTTGAATATTTTGAACTTTTAATTTTCCATAAGGAAGGCATGGACTGTTAGAAGAATTCATTCCAAAAAAGTTTCTCTTTTAAGTTAATTTTTTTGCTAAAAAAGTAAATAAAAAAATTAAAGTATGTATGTATGTGTTGTCCACACTAAAAAAACTTTCCTGAACTGAGTAAATTCGCTATCCACTACAACGGCAAGATTGCACCATCAGCAAAATATTATGCTATAAACACAAAAAGGCTATCGAACACCGAACACACGACTACAAAAATCGCTGGCTATGAAAGTAGCCAGCTACTTAATTATAATAACGACTACAGCTACAAAATAAACGTCTGTTTTGACACGTTGAACATAACCTAAACAAAATATAACAAACTTATTTTTTGTAAGTGAAATTGTGAGGAAACAAAAAACAACAAATGTCTGAAGAAAACTTATAAAAATTTAAGAAAACTAAAAAGGTAATTAAATAATAAATTAAAAATAAAATAAAAACTGATGTAAATAAATAAAATAAGTAAATGAAAACTAAACAAAAAATGTAAACAAATGATTTTTTTTTTCAGTGGTGCAACTTAAATTTTTTTTTCGCATTTTTCATGTATATATTTCATGTATTGCGTTTTTTAAACACCTTTTTCATGCATCTTATTGTATTGGCAGCACTAAACTGTTTATTGTCGCCAAGAAAAATAGATATTAGCCTAAGTTGGCTACGGGCTACAAAAGTAGTCGTGTGGTCGGAAGTCGTGTTGCCACTAAAATAATTATTCTCATATGCACACATGTATTTTATTTTTGACAGCTTGTAGTCGATGGTCGGTAGCCTTTGTTGTGTTTATAGCATTAAACTCTATTTGACATTGCCACAGCAAAGTGTACAATCACACAAAAAGCCCATATACAATTCAACAGCTGAAACAAACACTTGATTGCGCAAATTATGTCAATCAACCATTCCAATAACAATTCAACACATTCTCTACCCAGGACCATTAACTGGAAACAATAACAATATGCAGCATAAATTTCTCTAGTTCAATAAACTTAATTTTTGCTAATCAGCAATAATAACATACATACATTCATAATTGACCATTACAACCCAATTAACTAAATTTAAAGTTTAATAAACTGCATACTGCCCATTCAACAATATTTCGCAATCATTATTATTTTGTTACTTAATTTTTTTGGCAATACTTTTCATTAAAGTTCAATAAACTGCATCATTTAACAATAATTCGCAATCATTATTATTTTGTTACTTTATTTTTTTGCAATACTTTTTAACAAATGTCAGCTGAATTTTTTAATAGTATTTAGTTTTTAAATACTGTAATAAGTTTTAAGTTCTTGCAGTTCTTAATTTGAATTCAATAAATAAAAATGAAAACTTAAAACGAAATATTTTCCGTGTTTTATTTTTTTTACATAAAAAACGCTCGGACTCGTAAGTGGTGCAGTCGATAAACGAACCAATGTGAGCCAATTATTGAACTATCAGCGCATCTGAAAGTTAAAATTTATTTAACTTCTATACGTTAGATACGTTTCCAATTTTGCCAGTAACTTGTTTTATGAAACTTCACCATTCTAACTTTTTTATAGAAGTGCGAAACACACAATCGACGTAACGCATGTTATGTACAACTAGCTTAAAGACTTCAGAAAAAGTTATTTTCTGAAGAAAACGGAATTTCTAATAAAAAAAAAAAAATAAAAAAAAAACTTATCGAAATACAATTTACATTTATGCATTTACTGTTTTTTATTTTACACAATGCTAGTGTTTTTTACTGTGTTTTTCTTAAATATATGTATGTGTATTGTTTTTTACAAATTCTTTCCTAATGTGAACTAATCAGGAACGTAAATAACACCAAAAGACCTTATCCAAATTAAAACCAAGGCTGTGGATTAACTTCGAATTTTTTTTATTTGCTATGTATTTACAGATTTAGAAAAACAAATAATTGGTCTTAGGAATAAGGTAAATCATTACAATGATGTGGTAGCCAATGAATTGGCCGAAATCAAAGTTTATTTCGAGCAAATAATATAACGAAACATTCTTGACAAAAAATACAGCGACATTTTATCTCTTTAACAAGACTATTTCAAGCCTTAATGAAGATAAATTAATAACTACTATTAGAAATATAATAAAAAGAGGAGGACTTACAAAAAATCTTCATAGCTTGTTGGGAAAGAATATAGTAAAAGATTTCAATTACGACGGGTTTCAAAAAAAAAAAAAAAAAAAAAAAAAAAAAAAAAAAAAAAAAAAAAACAATGTTGACTATTTATTTTTAAAGCAGCAGAACCCGAATTACACACTTACGATAATTACAAACTTGTATTAAAAAAGCATTCAAAACTGAAAAGAATAAAATTTATAAAGAAACATTTTTAAAAGCAAAAAACTAATAGGCATAATTTGTTATGTAAATTTTTTAAAAGTAAACTGTTCCTTGTTGATTGTTCAGAGATTTTTGAGCATCTTCTCCTAAGTTCAAAAATAATATGTACATACATACGTACGTTTATTTACATATGTATGTACGTATATAGAGTTTTATCTTTTGTTTTGAATATGAATTCTGTTTTTTTTTTATTTTTTGTTATAAGCCTGCAAACGCTTTTCCGACAGATCAGCGTTCTCACGTATATTTACTTACTTACTTAGCTGGCCATAACAACCCGTTAACGGGTTTCGGCCTGCTTCAGCTCTAGTTTCCAGGCGCTTCTGCTTAGTGCGCGCCTTCTCTAGTTGATCACACCAATCGATGACAAGGCTTCATCAACCAGGTCCTTCCAACGTAAAAAGGGTCTTCCTCTACGCCGACGTCCAGTGACCTTCGCATCGAAAACTTTCTTCGCTGGAGCAGATTCTTCCATCCGAACAATGTGGCCGAGCCAGCGTAGCCGCTGGATGTTAATACGCTGGACAACGCCTACATCGCCGAGGAGCTCATACAGCTCATGGTTAGTTCTAATGCGAAACTCATCGCCATGCCTTAGAGGACCAAAGATCTTATGAAAAACGTTTCTCTCGAACACCCCCAGGACCGCTGCATCGGCACAAGACAGCGTCCATGCTTCCGCACCATAGAGAAGCACCGGGAGAATAAGCGACTTGTAGAGTGTTAATTTCGCCGCACGAGAGAGGTCTCTATTACTAATGTGATTCTTCGCCTGATCTCTAGACTGACATCATTCTTGCTGGTAATGGTGGTGCCAAGGTAGATGAACTCCTTGACCGCATCGAATGTATAGTTGTCGGCTGTAACCTGGGAGCCGATACGATCAACGTCCCTACTCGTCGACAACATGTACTTCGTCTTGCTCTCATTTACCGCCAGACCCATTTTAGCAGACTCCCGTTCAATAGCATTAAAGGCAGCAATGACATCTCGCTTGGTATGCATACGCAAGGAGCTGGACACTTTTGTTAAAAACAGTGCCATTACGATGCACACCCGCCTTTCGTAAAACACTCTCCATGACGAAATTGAAGAGGTCGCAGGATAAGGGATCGCCCTGTCTCGCACGGTATTAAAAGGCTCGGAGAGGTCTCTTCCTACCTTGATGGAGCTGCGGGAATTACTCAACGTAATTCTGCACAGTCTTATCAATTTTGCAGAAATACCGAGCTCAGACATTGCTGCATATACGCGATCCCTTATCGGGCTATCGAACGCTGCTTTATAGTCGACAAAGAGGTAGTGTGTGTCGACTTGACTTTCATGGGTCTTCTCCAGGATTTGGCGCAGTGTGAATATCTGGTCAATGGTGGACTTACCAGGTCTGAAGCCGCACTGATAAGGTCCAATCAGTGAGATGGCGAATGGCTTCAGTCGTTCACACAATACGCTCGTAAGAACCTTATATGCGATAGGGAGAAGGCTTATACCCCTGTAGTTGGTGCATATTGTGGGGTCTCCCTTTTTCAGGATCGGACAGAGGGCACTGAGATTCCAATCATCGGGCATACTTTCCTCCAGCCATATTCTGCAAATGAGCTGGTGCATGCACCTAACCAGCTCATCGTCTCCATACTTGAAGAGTTCAGCGGGCAAGCCGTCAGGTCCGGCTGCTTTGTTGTTCTTCAGTCGCCATATGGCAACCTTGACCTCTTCATGGCTGGGGGACGGGATCACAACGTCATCATTGATTGGGTCCGGCACAGCATCTCTAGCAGCGGAATTTGTATCATCATCATAATCTCAGTGCACCATGTGCATCTGTAACCAGATTACCATGTTCGTCTCTGCAGGAGGTTGCTCCGGGTTTAAAACCAGTAGTAAGACGCCTTATGTTCTTATAAAAATTTCGAGCATCATGTCTACTCCTGCACATCTCGATTTCCTCACGATCACGCCTTTCTTGCTCCTTCTTCTTTCTCACGTATACTACTAAGGTCTATTTCCTTATCGTCCCCTTCTTCGATATCAACCAAATTTTCCTTTAGAGAGTCAAGGAAGCTGCCCTTTTGCCTCACACCAAACAACATTTTACTTGGATACTCATTGATCGACCTGTGTTTTGTGTTGGTTATACAGAATTCGACTGCCTCCACAACATTATCCCAGTGAACGCCTCCCTCCGAATTAGTCAATTTCGAAATCATGGGCTTTAAACTCCTATTTACCCTTTCGACCTGACCGTTGGCCTGGGGGGAGGCAGTAGCTATCTTTATGTGTCGAATATTGTTGCTCTTAACAAAAGTTTCAAAATCACCTGAAGTAAAAGAACTTCCTCTGTCTGACACTATGCTCCTATGACCTGAAGTAGTCCATAGCTGATATAACCTCCTTCGTTCCTGTTGTTTTTGCCGGGTATAGTCTAACAAATGTAGTAGACGCATCTATAATGACTAACAAATGTTTCTTTGACCTGCTGTTATCTACGGGACGGAAGTGATCGATATGTATCACCTCAAAGAGACGGTTTCCCTTAAGAATATTATGGAGAAACTCTTCTTCAAGCCCACTATTTCCTGAAAAAGCTACACATATTAAACAATTACTGATATTGTTTCTGGATTTCTCACACATCCCGGGAAACCAGTAAGTTTTCTCTATTAGGTCTATCATTTTATTCAACCCGATATGGCCCACCTCGTCATGATATTTAAATATATCTTGTTCCTCCATGTCCTCAGGCACACAAAACAATGTGTTATCCTTTTTTCTAAATATAATTCCAATTCTCATTTCATAAAATTTGTCCCCTGAGTTCTGTAAAGACTCCTTCAACTTCATTAATTTTTTGTCTTTACTCTGGCATATTATCAAATTTTCTTCGAAGGTATTTGTCTGCAAAACCATTATAGCGTTACTACGGTTAAAGTGATCAACGTGCTGCATACGCGTTCCTGCCCTATGTTCTAGCACGTAATCGTAGTTCTGTAACTCGAAAGCCCACCTAGCAATTCGCAGGTTTAGCTCCTTCTTATTCAAAGGAATAATAACGCTGCTAAGTGAATTCGCCTGCCTGAATAAAAGTGCTCTTACGTAAAAGTTTTTTCTCTTTGTCAAAATGGATTTATATATGCATCTTTTAATAATCAATAATTTCAGAGTCATATGTAAAAATAGTTAAACAAGAAAAACAATTTATTTAAAAATAAAAGAGGTACATAAGTAATTTAAATTCAAATTTCATTAAAAGCAAAAAAAAAGAAACAAAAGTCAACAACTAATACGTACTACATATTAACCAAGTAATATGTGCTTTTGAAAAATATTTAGTAATACTTTTTTGTTTTAAAGCACGTACTGATTGCTTAAGAATTGCATTTTCTATTTCATCCAAAGTGCCATCAATATTATTTAAAAAGCAATATTTTTGTAGCACATCTAAAACGGTTAAAGCCTCCTTCATCGTCAAAACATTTTTCTATTGTTCCTCTGTTTGGTTGTCTCGTACAGCATCAATCAACAATATCTACGTCATTTAAATTTCCATAGCATTCGAAGCTATCATCACATCTTATAAAGCTTTCATAGTTAGAAAATAATTCAATTCGTTACTCTCTAATATATCTACCTCAAAACTTGACGCCTCATAGAATTTTGCCTAGAAATTATCAAAAAGAGGTATCACTTTAGTTTCTGTTATGCATTTTTACATACTCGTACATATGTATCTATAGTTACCTTTTAAAAGCAAGTATATATTGTTTCAGGTCGGTTGGTAAGACCAAGCAATTTTTATAAAATACAGGGCATCCAAAAGCGAAATTGACTTGTATTTATATTTTTATACATATAATTTATAATTCAGTGAATTGAGTTAATACATAAACAAAGTTAACTTTTTTTCCTTTTTTTTTGTTCTTAAAAATAGCGATTGCCATAATAATTTTTTTTTTTTGTGTTTATAAGGCACTTAAGAATAATATTTTGTATTAAAAATAAACATTGCTGACAAAAAATCGAATGCTCTTATTCAAAATATTCACTTAAGCAAAATGCACGTAAACGATTTTTTTTTCATACAACATTTAGCCATCATACACAATACTTTGTATTTTGTGCAGTTAGGCAGAAAATGCAGCTAAGCGAAATGCAGCTAAACAAAAAATATTGTATTTTGAATTGTCTACCCTGCAGATAAATCCTGAAGCATTTTAACGCTCTTATGATGGCTAATGTCTCCAGCTCGAAACTGTGATACCTCGACTCAGCGTCTGTCGTTCTCTTTGAAAAATAGAATATCGGGTGCAGTTTGCCATCCTGCTTTTTCTGCATGAGAATTGCCCCGAGGCCCACAGAACTAGCATCACAATGTAGTTCAGTAATATCCCTTGGATCGAACAATGCCAACACCGGCGCTTCCATTAGTTTTCATTTGAGCAATTCGAAGCAATCAAGCTCTTTACCACCGAACTCAAATTTACTGGTTTTTCTTATTAAATCGTATGAAGGTTTGGCCAAGACAGAAAAATCCTTAATAAACCTACGGAAATAAGAACATAACCCTAGAAAGCTCTGCAGTGAGCGTAGCTTATTCGGAATAGGAACATTTTCAATAGCTTTTAAACCTTTCTCGTCCGCTCTTATTTCTTCTCCGTCGACAGTATACCCTAAATATAGAACACTCGACTGCAAAAATGCACATTTGTCCAGACGTAATTCCAGTTTGTTGAGTACCAAGCGTTTGAAAACTTCTTTCAGTATTCTAAAATGTTCCTTCAAATTATCCGTCGCTACCATTACATCATCAAGGTAGATATTATCACTCTGTTATCCCGAACCATATCCGCAAATATTCTATTAACAAAACGTTGAAGGACAGACGAGGCGTTTCTTAAACCAAAAGGCATTCTTAAAATCTCATATTGGCCTACATACATACACACATAATTGGCCATTACAACCCCGTGTCAGGGTTTCGGCCTAGCATCTCGCAGCATTCATGTTGTGTGTGTTAATTTTTATCCATGAGTACCGGGACCTACAGTTTAAAGTCGACTCCGAACGATTTGAGAAGCTTTTTCATGGCAATCAATTACTCCCAGAGCTCTTGAAGAAGACTGCTGAGAGGTAGTCGCCGAAAGAAATAATTTTTTCATATTTATTTTTTTTAAGATGTCAGAGCTGAGATTTGAACCTGGCACTATCGTCTTAATAAGCCGACACACTAACCACTAGACCACGGCGACTCATATTGGCCCAGGGGGGTAATAAAAGAGGTATACTTCACTGAATCCCCGTGCATATATACATGGAAAAATCCATTTTTCAAATCAAGCTTTGTGAAAATTGTTTTACCTGCCAGTCTATCTAGTAAATCACCGATTAAGGGAATCGGGTAATTATCCTTTGCTGTAATCTTATTCAGGCTACGGTAATCTACGCACAATCTCAACTCACCTGTCTTTTTTCTAAATAAAACTAATGGTGACGTAAATTCCGACTCACTATAGCGTATAAACCCCTTAGACAAATATTCGTCTAACAATTTTTGTAGTTTCGCTTTCTCAGAATAAGATAGTCTTCTTGGAAGACAATTGAATGGTTTCGATTCCTCTAAAATTAGCCTCATATGATTCCTAACCTTTGGCTCGGCAGGTCGCTTGGGTTTCACGTAAAAATTTCCAAAAATATTATAAAATGTGTCTCTATCTACACACGAAATTCTATCACCAACGTCCTTTGCAACACACTGAATCTCATCCAAATACTTCACATTCCCTTCATTCGTTATTATGATCATTTAAAAATAACTTAAAATACCTTACATAATTTTTACCATCCAAAAAGTGAACTCCAGCATCTTTTCTGCTGGGCCATTTAGCTACCAAGTGTTGACTACTTCCACAGCCATAACAGGTGTCTGGCTCACGTTTAGGTTTTTTACATTCAACAGCATAGTGGCCAATGCAGTTGCAATTAAAACACCTTATGTAATCTTTTTTAGCTGGTTTTGCTCGTTGGTCAACTGGACAGACTAGAGTTATCCTGGAAGAAGCCTATTGTAGTTGAAATTTGTTGGTAAAATTTTGCATAAGTGCTTGAGCGCGTAATTGGGGATCAGGAATTCCATCTATTAAGGGCCACTTTTTGAGTTGGAGATTAAAGTCAATTTTACGATTTAGTCAACTAATCTAAGAATAAATTTAATCCGGTATAAATTGTGTTTTGTGTTTTTGAGTAAGAGTTTTAACCTATTAGTATTGCCATACTGAATAAGACAAATGGCATCTTTTCTTTTGCAAATGTCAAATATATTTTCACAACATTCATTCGGTGACCAGCCGTTCTGTATTATACAGAACAGTTCTGTATTTGAAACCCATGTTCTGTATAAATTATTCATTAGGGAAAAACATAAATATGTTCTGTATTTTATTTAATGTTCAGTATTTGTTCTGTATTTTTATTTCTCAAAGTAGTATTTGTAGTTTTGATCAACACCTTTGAGAAAAAGTCTCCTGGCGAGCATCATAAGCAGAGACGAAATGGCCATAGAGACATGCTTGTCTCCATAAGCAATACATTTAATATATGTATGTATATTTTTGAGAAAGAAACATAAAGTTTAAAATTATTTTGACGGTTGTCGAGTTCAGTCTGTGTTTACCGGTTTCAACAGAAATTGTATATTCTGTATTAAATAAATATAGACCAATGAAAAAAAAAAATGAAAAATGAAAATTTGAAACCATCGAAGTCATTTTGGTCACTAAATTCAATTATATGAGTAGTATAGAGTTTAAACAATATTTAAAGGTAAATGATAACTTGGTAAAACAAATTTATTCATCAGGAAAATACCAAAATTAGTTGTAATTTTATTTTACCCTTTCAATGCACCTTTCTGTGAATCTACTTTGAATGATAAAAACAAAATATAAATTTTTTTATTGTATATCTAGAAACTATCTTTATTTTATGGTATTTGAAACTTATGTACATATCGTCGCAAGAATTAAAGAACGCTGTAACTGTCAAAAAATCAAAAATACGTTTTTTGCATCATTTTTATCATAACAAAAATACGCGTCGATTGGTCCCGGTCCCATATATCTACGATGATAATAAACTCACTTACGCCATCTGCGTTTTGAAAAATACCAGTGTCTTTGTTCTACTTTCATACAGGTTTTTTGGCTCTGGTGAACATTTAAGAATTTGTCAGTTACAGCGTTCTTTAATTCCATCGACGATATGTATGTATCTTATGTACTAATTAATTTTGAATTTAAATAAGAAATATATTAAATACATACATGCCTATGTATGTATGAATATGACAGACTCTACACCCTATTAGCTCCACTATCTCCCATCTTTTTCCAATTTTTGACACTCACACAGTGGGTTAAAATGGGCAAAATGTGTTTTGAGATACCTTAGAAATTTGCTTTTATATGGATTGTATGAACCAAAACCTATTTCTAAATAAACTGAATATGACAGGTTGTAGCCCATTAGGTTCACTATCTCCCACCACTTTGCAATTTTTGGCACAACTCACACAGTGGGCCAGTTGAGTGAGATACCTTAAAAATTTCCTTTTAAATGCATTGTACGTATGAAAGGATGTTTGTTTGCATTTTATAGTTCTTATTGGTCAGATATTACCTTGTTCTATATTTTGGTTTAAAAAATATGGTCCCCGTATGTATACCATACATATACATTTTCATAACACTTTGTTTTTGTCATTAATGAAAAGATAATTCTGTTAAATATTTTTTAGCATAATACAGAGTTAATACATTTATAAAAAAATATGTCTTCAAACAGTGAAGAAAAACTATCTAACATGAAAAGTTTATAAGCTAAACGGGCTTCGAATTTTACTTCCAGTGAAGTAAACTATTTATTAAAATTAAACAAAAAACATTTATAGAGTGCAAAAAACCATGTGCTGAACCTGGCCAACGAGCAACAATATTTGTAATTTTTAGGTTTGCGTCGCAAGTTGTTTGCACTTGAACAATCCATTATTATTTAACTTTTAATTTTTGTGTTTTCTTCTTTCTATTAAATAAATGACTAAATATTTTCAACAGTTGTTTATATTACCCACGTGGAATTTGACAGTTCTCCCTTAAGATTAAACTACCAGCATCGGTCGATTAAACTAGCAATTAACAATAAGATTATGTCAACTCAAAAAGTGAAATCAAAGATTAAAGTTAATTCAATCGCTAATCTCCAACTCAAAAAGTGGCCCTAAATAATCTACCAACTCATCATCATCTAACTTTATTTAATTGGCTAGAATTATTTTTTCATTAAAATATTCTGTGAAAGTTTCTTCATACTTCCACTTTCGACCTTCAAAACTGCGCCGCAATATCATCTTGGCTTCTTTCAATCTAAATATCTCTCTCAATTGCCCCAACAGGCTTTCAGCAGTTTCGGTTGCATAATTGGGATTTTACTGCAACCACATAAGAGCTTTGCCTTTTAGTTTGCTAATTAGTAGGGTACGCAACACGCTGTCATCCACACCATACGCCTCAGATATGCTTTTTAATTGAACGGCCCATAAATCAAATTCACCAGCTGTCGTAGTCAGGCAAACGTTCCCGAAGGATACTGAAGGTCACACCGCCTCCACATTGAACAGGTTGTCCGGTTAAGGATATATGTATAATTACTTGCTTGCGTTTCCTCTATAATAGTGTTCTTGTTGAGGAGCTCGTTTTCAAGAGGAAACAAATCACGTTTTCTCTTAATTAATTCTAATTCCTTTTTTAGCAGCTCGATTTTTTTGCTGGCAAAGTCGTCCTCTTCCGGATCTTTAACAACAATTTCTTCCAATTTTGGACATTCACCCCTTTCATTTACAGGTACTCCGTTCAGCCTAGACAACAGTGTATTTTTGGTATCGATTGCTGGTAGCCCCAGTTTATTCTCTTTTAGCTGCACAACAGTGTATTCGCTCGGGTCTATTGAATCCATAATAATTTGCTAACTTTTTTCTAAGCGTTTCCAATCTATTTTTTCTTTTCTGATACACTCTTTCGCGTCAATACACTCTTTTGTGTCTATACCAGGGGTGCCCAAAAGTTTCTTATGGAAGAGTAAACACCAATACATTTAAAGAAAAACTAATTTTTATTTAATATTTTTTGTTGTAAAAGCCAATACATACAAAGAAAAAAGATAACAAATATTTCATTTTTTTTTGCCTATACGTACACGGCAAAAAAAATTCCTTTCCATGATTCTTCCAATAAATTATCCAAATTTATGTCAATATTATTTGTAGATAATTTTAATAAGGCCTCCAAATTTTCGTTGCTCATTCTACTTCTAAGCTTGTTTTTTATTAATTTTAAATTTGAAAATGCATCAAACATGGAATACAAACATAAAATTTCCTTGTAAGGTAAAGGGTATTTTTTGGTTGTACAGATTTCCAAAAATTAATGCCACTTAAATTAGGAGCTTGCAACATAGGATGCTTTTAGAGGTCCAGTATAAGAATCATTTGACTGAAAATTAAGACGTTGCATGTTTATTTCGTCACCATAACTTTCAATGTACTCCAAGATTCGGAGCGCATCCTGAACCAAAAAAGACTTTTTAAGGTCCGTAACTAATTGTTCTTTTGAACCACCTGCTATATTATTGGCGATAGTTTGAATTATTTGAAAGCATATTAAAAATTGTGCTTCAGCCCTAAAATTATAAATAAAAAAAAATAATTTTTCCATTTATTTTGCAAATCCATTTTGTAAGGAATACAAAAAAATCACAAAAACCTTTTCTATTATGTGAGAGTAGACTGTGAGTGATCATACAATAATTTTTTTGTGAATAATACCTAAAGTTTGAAAACTGAAACAAACACCAATTTTTTCCAAGTGCATTTTAAAACACACTTTTTTAAACGATATCACACATCACACAAAAACAAATAATAAAATCAGCAAAGCATACAAAAGTGTTGTTGCATTGAATGAAATTTTTGTCTCATGGATGTAGTTTTTGTTGTAATTGTGGTTGTCGTGTGCCAAGATGAAAACAAAACGTATGTATTTTTCTTTATGAAAGATTTTGTAGCCGTGTTAATTTATTACTATTAATTATGTTTTTGATAGAAAAATAAAATAAAAACAGTTTTTCAGGATTTTTAAAAACAATGTCAGTAAATACAGTACAGTATATTTAAATTAAATGATATAATAAAAATTAACAATACAGGTAGTTTTGGTACATTTTAAGAAACAGTTTGGTAGGATTTTTATTTATACTGAGCAACCCTGGTCAAAGAAGAGTATACAAAGTTGTTTGTGTTTTTCGTATTGCTAGTGCTGAGTGCTGTATGTGTGTCTTAAAATACACAGCCTATAGCTAAGAGCATTTACAAAAACAAATGAGAACAATACAATCTTTTGCATCAACACAATATTTTGCTTTAATACACTCTTTTGCGTATATCCTTTTTTTCATTCTTTTGTTAAAAAAATTTTGTTTTTTTCGTGTATTCCTTCTCGAAACGGGAAAAAATATTTTATTTTTTTTTATTTGTTTTAAATCTCTCTAAAAAGAATTCTGCTTCGTTCGTGTGATCAATCCCACTTCTGAAAATTTGTAGCCGACAATTTATTATTTCAAACAACTTTCTTGTTGCGAACTGTTAAACAAGTATTCCGTAATAGCAACTAATATGCAAAATAATTAATCTTAAACATTAATTTCGTGTCTGCACTTCTACGCATTTAAACATAAACTCCATTTTTTAATAAAATAATTTTTTTTTGCGTAAAATACAACGGATTTTTTAATTATGAAAAAAAAAAAAAATTAACAAACAAAAAAATCCACAAACAAATATACCCAGAAACAATAACTTTTTTCTTCAATATATGTGGGAATGTACATGGTAATAGATATGTAAAATAGAAAAAACCAAAATAACGGGTTTTTTTTCAACAAAATATACGAAAAAGACAAAAACCAACAAACAATAACATCTTTCTTCTATACGAGTAGATGTGGGAATGCACATCGTAATCAATATTTACTTGTGTGTCACAGGAAATTACATTTTCGATTCCAAAAGTAATATACTCTGAAGTATAATATTTTATAATTAATTATGAAATAATGTAATCAATCTTTTCCCGCTGGGTATGTACTAAGTATGCAATAAAAATAGTAATGACTAATGAGAGTGATGTTTACAATAACCTTGATGGTTACAATAACAAAATACATGTTTACATATGTATATACATTATACTAACGAGGTATTTTTGTGTATACAGTAAAGTAAGGAATGTAACAACCGTTACGATACAGGGTCAGTACGAGAATGCAAGTAAAACATTATAAAAATAGTAATAAAAATATATACTGCTACAATAGTAATAATGAAAGTAAATATAATTCGGTAAAATAAAGGGTGATACATTCAAATTATAAAAATGCATTACACCTCCTGTTCCTTCTGCTGTTACTAAATAAACAGAACACAATAGGCAGGCTTACAATTCTTCTTTATTTATTTTTCGATTACAGCAAGAAGGCAATGTTTAGCACCATAAGGCCCCATTTGTATGAAACATGTATACAAAAAATGTCTGATACAAACGCAACTAACAATTTACCGATATGTTTTCTAACAATATATTGTCACTACTCTTGGCTGGAAATATTTAAACAATTTAAAGGCCGTGTCAGATAAAACTTTTGCTTCGCGTTGCGTTACAGATGTGCTTTGACATTTAAGATAAAATGTACATGTTTATATGCCACTTGTCACATAAAGTGCTTTTAACGCAACGCAAAGTGAAAAGTTGGCCAACTTTTAACTTTTTGCGCGTTTTGACAATCTGCTGTTAATTTTTCTTTAAATAGTTTTGAAAATTTGCAGTTTTGAGTGTTCTTTATTTAGTTTTGTGTTAAAATTTTATTTCAAACTATAAAAGTAAATTTATATTGGGAGTTATTGAGAGTTTTAAAAAAAGAGATAAACAAACAACGGTACTGTTAAAGTTTTTATTGTGTCATACACCTTTTGCTTTACGCTTTTTTGTGAAAGTTTTAAATGTCACGCAAAGCAACAAAGTTTTATCTGACACGGCCTTAAGTTCTGCCGATTCTAGGGTTACCAAAATTAACACCTCCCTTTTTAAAAAAAAATGTGGAATGAAATCATTTGATTAGACTTGTATATTAATGTATGTTACACTAATATAATATTTTTAATAAGGGTTAAATATGAAATAAGAAACACAATTCTTTAGGTTTATTATACAATTTCACTTTTATTTTAAGTTTTATTTAAATTATTTTGGTTTAAGAGTACTGTAGATTTAGGGATACTTATTTTAATTTTATAACTTGTTACACTGCAGCTGGATAATAAATAAGTGATAAAAACAAAATTTTAAATACAAGAAAGTTCTGTGTTCTTGCAGTGATGACAATTTAGTTAAATTATCAGCCAAATGCATGATAATGCAGTAAATATGATGCGATATATAATTGTTTTAATCAATTTAATACAATACAAAATGTTCATTGATTTCTATATATGTAAATGTTATTGTCCAAACCAAGTTTGGACAGACTGATTGATTCAAAATTTTTTTTAATTACGTACAATCTGGGGTTTCAAAATTTTCATTTTTTTCTTTTGTTCTTGTTTTAATTTTCCTTATTTAATACAATTTAGTTTTTATTCATCGTTTGATTATAATTTTAATATTTTTTTTCTTTCAATGTCATATAATTTTGATTCATTTGTACATATTTGTATTGAGTATAATTTTATGTTTCTTTGTTTTATTTAGTTTAGTCCTTTTTTGTTTTGATAACATTTCTTTCATAAATCTTGTTTTTCTTTAAAATTGTGTGTATACATACATATGTATATAATTTTAGATTTTTGTTTATTTTGTTTTTGTACACAAAATATTGTCAAAAATTCGTAATTTTTTTCTAATTTTTTTAAACAAATAAAACTGGTTTCAATTAATTTTTGGATATTCTTTTTTTAAGTTATATCGATTTCAATTAATTTATAATTGAACCGTTTGCTTTAGTGCTCAAAATATTAAAGGTCTGCACGGGTATATTTGAAAAGATCTTCAAACACGCTTCCAACTCTTATTTGTAAAAGCGAAACGAATAAAAAAAACATAAAAAGTGGTTGTTGTCATTAGAATCCCAGCGGTAAAAATGTACATTACGTAGTCGCTGATGTAAAGGTAGTATTAAGGCCTGGTTAGCCAAACGTTGCTGTATCGTAATGTAACGTCCCCTAACGTAGAAACGTAAGTGCACTTATAGAACATTTAAAAACATGTCATATGTTTTGGACATAAACAACTAACAAAAAAACAACACAGAAAATATATTGTGAAATAGTAATTTGTTTATAGTGTACTTAATAGTGTTTTTTTTTCAAATAATTAAAAGATAATAATAATAAAAAATATGGATGCGGATTTTAATTTACTAAAAGTTTCTTAAATTTCTTTTCTATTAATATTTTTACTTTTCTTTGCAATACTCATGCTAAAAATGTGTATAATAAATGTAGGGTTGCCAAATTTGAATTGAAAAAAGTACATTGAGGGAAAAAAAACGTACATTTTAGTAAAAAAAATACATTGGATTTTTATTAAAAACTTTTTAAAATTCATTAGGAAAAATAAACTAGCAAATAATAATACAAAAAATATGATCGTAACCATTGTTTACGACAAAGTAATAGCTCAAAATTATTCGAATTTTCATTTTTAAATTTTAGTCTATACTATTCAACTTTTCAAATGTGAAATAATTTGGTATACATTTAAAAATAAATTGTATGCCCGTATTCATAAAAAGTATTTTAGGTTTTTTGAAAAGTATTGCATAGATACAGGGTGTTTTTTATTGAGGTAGAGAACTTTAAGTTGGCATCACTTTTTTAACTGGCGGCCATTTTGTCAGCTGTCAAGTGATTAATATTTAGTTTGGTTTGCCATTTCATTATGAACAGGTTGACAAAAGAACAACGCTTGCAAATTGTGCAAATTTATTTCGAAAATAATGGTTCAGTTCGCGAAGTTTACCGCAAGCTCCGTCCATTTTATGGTCGACATAATCGTCCATCAGAGCAATTAATTCGGTTAACCATGGATCGTTTTCGCACTACGTTTACTCTATGTGATAATACGTATCCGCAGAGACGTCGAACAGTGCGCACCGAAGAAACGATTGCCGCTGTAGAGCAAAGTGTTGAAGAGAACCCGAATGAATCGATTCGCCACCGTGCACAGCAATTGGAGCTTTGTCCATCAACTTTATGGAAGATTTTGCGCAAAGATCTTGGCTTGCGACCTTACAAGATCCAGCTTGTGCAAGAATTAAAGCCTCGAGACCATGCAATGGGTCGTGATTTTGGTGTATGGGCCGAAAATGAGATTGATCTCGATGCTGATTTTCATCGCAAAATTTTGTTCAGTGAGGCTCATTTTTGGTTGAATGGCTACGTCAACAAGCAAAATTGCCGCATTTAGAGTGAAGAGAATCCACATGAGACCCTTGAGACGCCATTACATCCACAAAAACTGACTGTTGGGTGTGCTCTATGGGCTGGTGGAGTCATTGAGCCATACTTCTTCCGAAATAATGCTGGAGAGTCAGTTACCGTTAATGGAGACCGGTATAGAGCCATGATAACCGACTATTTTGTTCCCGAATTGGATGGCATGAATGTGGATGAGTTGTTGTTCCAACAAGACGGCGCTACATGCCACACAGCGCACGTCACAATCGATTTATTGAAGGAAACATTCGATGAGCGTATAATTTCGCGGAATGGACCTGTCAATTGGCCACCAAGATCGTGTGATTTGACACCATTGGATTATTTTCTTTGGGGATATGTGAAGTCGCTCGTCTACGCCAACAAACCAGAAACGTTAGGGGACTTGGAAGCCAACATTCGTGGCGTTATTGCCAACATACGGCCCCATATGCTCGAAAAAGTGGTTGAAAATTGGACCTGTAGAATTGGCTTTATTCGAGCTAGCCGCGGCGGCCACATGCCCGAAATCATATTTAAACAATAATGGCATAAAATTATCCTTCCAATAAAGCCAAATTGATGGACATTAAAACGATTTTCTTGTGTTTTATTTCAATTCGAAGTTCTATACCTCTAAAAAAAACACCCTGTATATGTATGTCAAATAAACCCTCAATAAACCTAACATATTTTTTATAAATACGGGCATTAATATTTATTATTTTCTTTTTATAATTATTGTATATTTTATATACATTCATGTATTTGTAAAAACTTATACAAATATATACCTACAAGTTTTTTTGAACTTGGTCTACAATGCTATTTTTACCAATGTTAGTTTTTAGATAATTGTAAAACTTGGCAGAAGTGTGTTAAAATTAGTTTCAAATATCAATTCACTTTCCAAACTTTCTATTAAAAGTTTCTTTGTTCATTTCCTTCTTCCAAAAGGGCAAAACTCGAACTGAATGTTATTTCAGACGCCGCATTTGAATGCGGTATAGCCAATATAAACATACAAATTCTTTTCAAAATTTTGAAACAATCTACTATTTAACAATTCCATTCATTTTCTTTTAATAATTTTTAAGTAAATGATTTTAAATAAACCAGAGTTGGGTTTATTGTATTGAATTTATAATGCATTACCGTTTGCACTACCCCTAAAGGCGGGTAATACATGTCAAATTTTTGTGTAGAAGAGAATGAATACAATAGTATCGTGTTAACTTTATATGTAATGAGAACGTACGACATTGAGAGCAAATACGGATGAAAATTTGACAGTAGTAAGGCTCGCTTTGTTTTTTTTTTCAATTTTTAAAAAAACAATCACATTTCGTTGGATCAGAGATGCACTTTTATTTTATTTTTTATTTATGTTAAATGTGTTCACAATGTATGCAAATTTTGTGTGGACGTATATGTGTATTTTATGTTTTCATTTTACTTTGTTTTGGTATTTTACCAGCCGTGTAAACGTAAAATTCTGCCGTAGAATTTTTACTCTTATTTTTAAAATACGGATGGAATGTCATAATATTTTTTCTATGATTTTACGTACATAAAGTATTATCGTCTAAACTGTCCTAAACGATATTGCAGCATCCACTAAATGCAGATGGAAATAATTAACCTTAAATTAAACCATTTTAGTGGTAGTGGAAATTTAGTTCATTAAATTAGAGGCGATAATGCACTATTTTTTCCACTACCACTAAATTTCCTGGAAAATTAAATCTATTGCCATAACCCCAATTCCGAAATAAATAAATTCATCAAAGTAGATCCATGTAAAACTGAAAACATAGACCTTTCCAAAATTATTATACTTTAGTGGCAAAACAAAAAAGAAATACAAAAGATTTAAAAAAGTACATTAGCGCACTTTTTCAGGTGTTATGCAGAAATAAGTACATTGAACAAAAAAAAAATTACCCTTACTGCTTAAAAAAGAACGTTTGGCAAGCCTAAATAAACCAGCTGTTTGCAAATGTCCCGTAAAAACGTAGAGAATTTCTATTTTCTACAGATTGATACGTGCCGTTACGTTACATTTTTTTTCGTTAAGTGCTACCATTACCACAGTGCATACAGTGATGAAGGAAATGACAGCTCAAAAAGTTTAAAATCAGCTGTGTTTTATTGTGGCTATCTTATTATACACTGTAATGTTGTGTGTGCTGATTCGTGTTTTGTGTAACTGTGAAATTAACTGTCAAAATTGTTTCATATGTATGTGTAACAAGTTTGCACGGAAAATGTATATGTGAAAAAATAACATAGAGGTTTAATACCATGAAAAAACCAACAAAAGGATAGCGTGCTAGCAAAAATAAAAAAGAATATTTAATAAAATCGAATAAAATAATTGCCCGTGATATTTTTATTTTAATATAATATTTAATATTTGTATATATATTACATACATACATACATAACTGGCCTTTACAACCCTGTGTCAGGATTACGGCCTAGCTTCTCGCAGCACTCATGTTGTGTGTGTCAATTTTTATCCATGAGTACCGGGACCTACAGTTTAATGTCGACTCCGAACGACAGACTTGATAAGCTTGTTGATGGCAATTAGTTACTCTCAGAGCTTTTTCCAGAAGACTGCTGAGAGGTAGTCGCCGAAAGAAATATTTTTTTCATATTTTTTTTTTGAAGACGTCAGAGCCTGGAGTCGAACCCAGGGCCCATGTCTTAGTAAGCCAACACACTAACCACTAGACCACGGCGAAATAAGCTGTGACTTTAATTTTGTATGAATTTTTGTTTTTGTTGTATTTTTTTCATTTTAAACATTTTTCAAATATTGTATTGTTACACGAAGAAGTGCATAAAGAAAAAAAGGCAAATAAAAATTTTTTGTTAAATTAAATATCACACGAAATAAGCTGTGAGCCACTGTATTTAGTTCAAAAACCAAAACAAGTATGGCGTCACATTGGTGTTTTGTTTGACCTAGAACACAGAGCCAAATAAATATAGTTGACGGCGGTAGCGGCGAAACTGGCAGCACAAAAAATCAATCGGCAATAGTTGGAATTATTTTTAACATTTATTTTGTATCCAGCAAAAATCTGATTAATTTTTTTTATAACAAAAAACAGTACAAAACTTATCTTATCAATTTATATTTATGATAACAATTAGATGAACAAATATACAAATACTATGTATGCAATTGCGGTTGTTAAAATAAACATATGTATATGTACTGTAATGTACTTCCAGGGTAATTTCCAAAATAAATTTGAAATTCGGATGCCGATATGGCCGTTCACCTTGGAAATGATGCCAGACTCTTGACGTCGCTGGCATGCTCGCGTATGCCGGGCTGTGGCTCGCCGGACGGGGTGGTTCTTGCCGTCTGGTCATTTCAAATTACCCCATTACAAAAAAATAAATCCATGCCAGCTATATAAAAAAATAAATATGAATAAATGAGGCCCGAAGTATTCGTCGTCCTGGTAGCACTATACATCACCGGACTCTTCGGCTGATAGTTCGCCGGATATTTGCCCTCCCTCTGAGACTCTGAGGTCTTTCCATGGCATCCTCATTCGATTTATGGATGCCCCAGACTTACACTGCAACCCTTGTCTACCTTACTTACCGCTTAAAAGTATTTTTCCTAGCACACCTTTTCAATTAGATGACAAGCAATTGGAATTTTCACTTTAACATTATAAGAATTTATTTATATATTTAAAAAAGGAAAAAAGGCTAACTTGAAATTTAACAACGTTACTTACTTACTTACTTAGATGGCCATAACAACCCGTTAACGGGTTTCGGCCTGCCTTAACACTAGTCTCCAGGCGTCTCTGCTAAGCGCGCGCCTTCTCCAGTTGGTCACACCAATTAACGTAAACACGGTCGTCCTCTACGCCGACGTCCAGTGACCTTCGCATCGAAAACTTTTCTCGCTGGAGCAGATTCATCCATCCGAACAATATGGCCAAGCCAGCGTAGCCGCTGGATGTTAATGCGCTGAACAACGCCCACATCGCCGAGGAGCTTATACAGCTCATGGTTGGTTCTAATGCGAAATTCATCGCCATGCCTTAGAGGGCCAAAGATCTTACGAAGAACTTTTCTCTCGAATACTCCCAAAACCGCTGCATCGGCACAAGACAGCGTCCATGCTTCCGCACCATAGAGAAGCACCGGAAGAATAAGCGACTTATAGAGGGTTAATTTCGTCGCACGAGAGAGGTCTCTATTACTAAACTGCCTACTGAGACCGTAGTAGCACCTGTTGGCCAGTGTGATTCTTCGTTTGATCTCCAGACTGACATCATTCTTGCTGGTAATGGCGGTGCCAAGGTAGATGAACTCCTTGACCACATCGAATGTATAGTTCCCGGCTGTAACCTGGGAGCCGATGCGATCAACATCCCTACTCGTCGACAACATGTACTTCGTCTTGCTCTCATTTACCGCCAGACCCATTTTTGCAGACTCTCGTTTTATAGCATTAAAGGCTGCGGTGACATCTCGCTTGGTATGCCCAATGATGTCTATGTCGTCTGCATACGCAAGGAGCTGGACACTTTTGTTAAATATAGTGCCATTTCGATGTACACCCGCCTTTCGCAAAACACTCTCCATGACGAAATTGAAGAGGTCGCAGGATAAGGGATCGCCTTGTCTGAAACCTCGCACAGTATTAAATGGTTCGGAGAGGTCTTTTCCTACCTTGACGGAGCTGCAGGAGTTGCTCAACGTCATTCTGCACAGTCTTATCAGCTTTGCAGGAATACCGAGCTCAAACATTGCGGCATATACGCGATCCCTTATCAGGCTATCGAACGCTGCCTTATAGTCGACAAAGAGGTGGTGTGTGTCGGCTTGACTTTCATGGGTCTTTTCCAGGATTTGGCGCAGTGTGAATATCTGGTCAATGGTGGACTTACCAGGTCTGAAGCCGCACTGATAAGGTCCAATCAGTGAGATGGCGAATGGCTTCAGTCGTTCACACAATACGCTCGTAAGGACCTTATATGCGATAGGGAGAAGGCTTATACCCCTGTAGTTGGCGCATATTGTGGGGTCTCCCTTTTTCAGGATCGGACAGAGGGCACTGAGATTCCAATCATCGGGCATACTTTCTTCCAGCCATATTCTGCAAATGAGCTGGTGCATGCACCTAACCAGCTCACCGCCTCCATATTTGAAGAGTTCAGCGGGCAGACCGTCAGGTCCGGCTGCTTTGTTGCTCTTCAGACGCCATATGGCAACCTTGACCTCTTCATGGCTGGGGGACGGGATCACAACGGGATTTCAATGTCGTCGTCATTGATTGGGTCTGGCACAACATCTCTACCAGCGGAATTTGTATCATCATCGCTTTGCAGTAGATTACAGAAATCCTGTCTCCATAATCTCAGTGCACCATGTGCATCTGTAACCAGATTACCATGTTCGTCTCTGCAAGAGGTTGCTCCGGGTTTAAAACCAGTAGTAAGACGCCTTATCTTCTTATAAAAATTTCGAGCATCATGTCTACTCCTGCACATCTCGATTTCCTCACGATCACGCCTTTCTTGCTCCCTTTTCTTTCTTCTAAATAGGCGTCTCTCTTCCCTCCTCTTCTCTCTGTACACCTCCACAGTTGCTCTTGTAGTGGTGGACCGCAACGTTCTCCTGTAGGCAGCATTCTTTGCCGCAGTGGCCTCACGACACTTTTCATCGTACCATTGGTTTCTGCGGGGAGGACGCTCAAAACCAAGGACTGTTTCGGCAGCGTTGCGCAGAGAGTGAGCAATGTGAGACCACTGTCCACCAATACTTTCGAGAGAGGACGGGATGCAATGGAGCTCATTAGAAAAACGATCGGAAAACGACCTGGCTGTCTCTTGTGATCGCAGCTTTTTGAAGTCCAGCTTCCCTCGAACACTAGAACGTGCCATATTCGCTGCGCATATGCGCAGTCGCATCTTGGTTGCTGGATACATGGCTTCCATCAATCACAATGTGATCGATCTGGTTGTTGGTAGATCGATCAGGAGAGAGCCAGGTGGCCTTATGGATATCGAGATGCTGGAACCTGGTGCTACAAACTACCATGTTTCGCCCCGCGACGAAATCGATCAGTCTCATGCCGTTCGGCGAGGTGGAAGAATGGAGACTGAACTGCCCGACAGTGGGGCTAAAGATACCTTCAAGTCCAACTTTCGCATTGAAATCGCCGAGGACAATTTTGGCGTCATGTGCCGGACACTTATCGTACACATCCTCGAGCTTTGCGTAGAAAGCATCTTTGGCCGCATCATCCTTCTCTTCCGTCGGGGCGTGCACGCAGATGAGGCTGATATTATAAAACGTTGTTTTCATCCGGACCGTAGCTATCCTTTCGTTCACGGGGGTGAACTCTGAGACAAGATGGCGAAGTCTCCTGCTAACTACGAATCCGCAGCCAAATTCGTGTCTGTTATCATGGCAGCTGTAGTAGATGTCACATGTTGCTTGCCTTGTACAACCCTGTCCTATCCATCACATTTCCTGGATGGCGGTGATGTCAGCCCTGCATTTCTTGAGAGCATCCGCCAATTGGATAGAGGCACCTTCCCTGTAAAGGGTTCTCACATTTCAGGTGCATATCCTTAAATCATAGTCCTTAAAACGTTTGCCAAATTCTTCAACATAGAAGGGGGTCCGTTTAGAAGCTATTGTTTCGGTTTTCATTGAGTTTTTGTTTTTACGTGGTGGGTTTCAAGCCCTACGCACAACCAAAATTTAAAGTCCAGGGGATTGGACAATCGGCGCATACATTAGTTAACAAGCTAGCGGGTGCTAGAATGTCATCCAGGAGGGCCACGTGGAGGCTGTATGTCGACTTGAATACAACGGAAACAAGGATCGTTCTGGAGGCCGCCAGGTTGACCCCAATCAGAGACTTTGCCTTGTCCGAAGTATCCCATCCATCCCATTTAATAACGTTAATTACAAAAATTTTAGTAAAGAAATGCAGAAAATAAAATAGAAAATAAAAAATATGAAAGACTCTAAAACTAAGATCAGCAAATAAGAAAATAAAATAAACTATCCAAATAATAAGCAAATACTTTTTTCAAGCTCAAGGTCAAGTTTATTTTCAATTCAATCATCAATATTTCGATATCCTTCGGATATCATCTTCAGGATTTAAAAATTATAAAAAAACAACAAAATTAAAATTAATATATATGTGTATCACTGCACCGACGCTGTCACATTATATATTATACAGCGTCGATGCGATTCTGGTGCATGTTATGAAAAAATTGTTTCATTCCAACCGTAGTCATGAAAATTTTGCTTGTATATTATTGAAATTTTATGTCAAAATGTCAAAGCAAGAGTACGTAGCCAACCGATTGAAGAAAGCGGCTTACCCGCAATATATTTTTTTAACTGCTTCGACTTTTACTGATACTGTTTTTAGATATTAATAAAATGATAATAATATAACAAACAAATATGTATTTCATTGATACCACTTTTAGTTTTACACATTCGCAAATACATGCGTTTAAATCAACACCGACTTGTAATGTGGACTTTTTTTTGCCTGCACTAATTTATTAGCGTACATGAGATGATGATAAATTAAAGGACGATTAATATGTACCTAAAAGTATAGTCGCACACTTGAGAACTTGTTCCTAAAAAAGTTGCGATAATTGTCGCTATTCGCTCGTGGTACTCAAAGTATTTACAAATTACCTAAATGTATAAATATATGTACATACAAGAAAAATTTAAATGACTTAGTGTTGCATAAACATACAGGGCGTCCGCCGGGAAGGTATACGACTTTGTTTTCCGGCCATTTTGGTAAAGATTAGTCTTGACAGTTCATATTTGGCAATCGTGAAGTAGAGACCTGGCAAATTTATTATGGAGAAATATGAACTTGCGGACACCCTCTACATATGTATGTACATACTTAATTTCGTTTTGAAACCAATTTTTTTTTTGGGAAAAAGTTTTTAGTTGTAGGTATGTAAATCTTTTTCAATATGAAATGTGTATGTATGTATTGTAACGACACGTTCGCGCTGGTTGCTGGGGTAGTTCAGCGGCGTCCAGTGGTTACATAAAAAAAA
Organism: Metopia argyrocephala; assembly: GCA_963576795.1. NCBI lineage: Eukaryota > Metazoa > Arthropoda > Insecta > Diptera > Sarcophagidae > Metopia > Metopia argyrocephala. Next base: position 19,080,438 of record OY756211.1, on the reverse strand, counting down.
CACTTCGTTGAAGTTTGTTTAAATATTTATTTACGAAAATAGTTCTACTTACTAAACTATTAGAGAATTTAAATTTAATAAAATAAAGAAAAAAAGGGATTAATTATATGCCCTAAGCCGGCTAAAGTTAATATTCGTCAAGTACGACTGTCCAATGAAGCAAACGGGTGTCAGAGCAACAATCAAAAGGCCTACGCACAGAATGACCGTTGCTCCAACAGCCTGTTAGTCTACGTCAGTCCAATTTGTCCAATCTATTGGGAGAATCAGAATAACAATCAATTGGCATACGCACAGAATGACTGTGATTCTTAATGTCCCAATAACGGACGTCAGATCAGATTTGTCCAATCTATTGGGAAGATCAGAAAAACAATCAACTGGCCTACGCACAGGATGACTGTAATTCTTGATGTCCCAATAACGGACGCCAGATCAAACTGTCCAGTTAAACCAGTGGAGGTGCCAGAACAACAATCAAATGGCCTACGCACAGAATGACTACTGTTCCTTAGCCTCCACGTTTTATGTAAATCAGTCCTAGGGAAGATTTTCCCGAACAACAATTGTAAGGCCTACGCACAGAACAATTGTTGTACAGGCCTTCCCAGTCTGCTGCCAATGTGCTGCTGATAAATAAATTTAATACCAGTGGGGTCTACCACGCGACTAGTACTTCAATTTATTTTTTTTTCTAAGTGAAAGTCAATGTTACTAAAGAAATAAAATCGACCTCACTTACCAGCAGTTCATCACCAACTAACTCTCTACTCAGTTGCGCTTGCTTATTAATGCAAAAATATTAATAGACAAATGCAAACAAATGTGTTCGCACATTCACACATCAAACATGTTGTATCATACTCTACACAATATCATTAAGAGAGTAAGCAACCACCACTGAGCATAGAGGCTTTTTGTATGTACTCTGTATGTCGTATAACAACCGTTAATAGAAACAAACAAATAAAGTAAATAACCCTTCATAACAATTTTATATGAAATTCCTTTTGCACAATGGGACTTATAAATTCAATAAACAAAATATTTTAATTTCATTAATATACAAGAAAAAAATACTTGCAATAAGAAATAATAAAATAACTCTGTATAATTCAATACTATTGTATTGTATAATATAATAAAATATATCTGTATAATTCAATACTATTGGTAAAAGTAAAAATAATTCAATACTATTGGTAAAGATAAATAATAAAAATAATCATATTGGTGTCTTGGACGAGTCGGTGATATGGATACGGTGTGGACAAAAACAAGGTCGCCGCCTTTTGTCGTCACACTACTCCCCCTCCTGGCTTAAACGCGTGTAATTGTTACTTCGCCGCCTCGCTGATTTAATTCTAGAGGAAATTAAAGAAAAGGAAGAATTATTAGAGTGGTATGGCTTTAGTTCGCTGACGTGTGCAGTATGTCTCTCGTTAGTTTCTATGGCCTTAACATGAACGATGACCGGGGATACAAATTCAGTAACGATGTATGGACCCTTAAATTTTGGTGCCAGCTTTGCGGTAAAATTTTCTACTGCCTTGGATAGTGGATGTTGGCGTACAAGTACGTGGTCGCCGATTTTCGGTGCCCAGCTGCGGTGTCGCAAATTATAATGATGCCGCTGCTTTTGGGAGGCTTTTTCTAAGTTGTGATGTACAATTTTGAAAATCTCTTTCAGTTCATTGGCTCGTTCTTCTGGACCCACACACCGGGCTCCTGACCCCATAGTCACTTCGTCATATAACGCCTTTGGTAATCGCGGGTTTCTTCCTTGTGTTAGGAAAGCGGGTGAGTATCCCGTCGAATCAGACGTGCTGGTGTTTATGGCCAACATCACTTCCGGCAACAACTCATCCCAGCGGTTATGTCGCTCGCCTACAAATTGTGCCATTATGGTCTTGATAGTTCGATTGGCTCTTTCTGTTGGGTTCTCCTGAGGGGTATACGGGGCGGTGAATTGTTGTTTCACTCCAATTTGCTCAAGGTACCTTTTCAAAATCGATGATGTGAACTGTGTCGCATTGTCGGTTATCAAAGCTTTTGGAACGCCATACCGAGACACTATCCGCTCTCGTATGGCCTTTACTACGCCTTCAGCCGTCGCCTTTCGACACGGTATTAATTCAACCCACTTAGAGAAATTGTCGAACAATACCAATAACATAGTGTTACCATGCGATGTCCTGGGTAGGGGACCAACAAAGTCTGCGCATAACATCGACCATGGTTCTTCTGGGATTCGCGTCAACATTTTCCCGGCCGGCTGTTGTTGTGAGATTTTATATCGTTGACAGCGGTCACATCGTCGTACGTACCTGCTAACGTCACGGGCTAACCCTGGCCAATAATAGCGACAGGCTACTTTGTTAAGAGTTTTACGAATGCCCATGTGACCACCCGTAATTTCATCGTGTGCCTCCTTTAATACTTGCTCTCGCTGATACTTGGGGACACACAATTTCCACGGCGTGGAGTCCTCATCATTGACCTCTCGTGGGAAATGCCGATATAATTTTTCGTCAACCAACGCGTAATCAGGGTGTAGTTCCGGGCTTTTTCGTACTAATTCTACTTTTCCATCGTACCAGGGACAGAGGCTAGCGGGTCGTGCCTGGGCCAGGTTGATTTCTGCGATTGGGTGTCGTGAGAGGGCATCCGCTACAATGTTTTGCTTTCCTTTTCTATAACTGATTGAGAACTGATACTGTTGCAGTTCTAACGCCCACCGTGCCAAACGACCTGTGGGATTGTCGATGGAGTTTAACCATTTTAATGCCAGATGGTCCGTAATAACTTTAAATTTGTAGCCCTCAAGATAGGGACGCATTTTTCGTATGCCCCATATAATCGCCAGGCACTCTTTTTCCGTGGCGGAATAATTCTTTTCTGGCCCGTTTAAATGTCGGCTGGCATACGCTATCACCCGCTCTGAGTCGTCAATCTCCTGGGTCAGCACTGCTCCCAATCCAACTTCGCTGGCATCGGTCTGAAGGGTAAACGGTTTTGTGAAATCTGGGCACGCTAACACCGGGGCTTTGGTGAGGTAGTTTTTGAGTGCAACAAATGCCTCCTGCTGCTCCTGGCCCCATTTCCAGTGTTTACCTTTCTTTAACAGCTGGGTTAACGGTTGGGAGATTTTTGCGAAGTCCGGAACAAAACGTCGGTACCAGGAAGTAATGCCCAAAAACCGGCGAACACCTCTTGTGTCTTGAGGGATAGGTAGTTGTTCTATTGCGGCAATCTTTTCGGGGTCAGTTTTTATGCCCTCGCTTGTCACAATGTGGCCTAGATATCGAGTCTCCGTCTTGAAAAACTCACATTTCTCTGTGTTGATTTTTAGGTTCGCTGCCCTCAGTCGTCGAAACACTTCTGCCAGATTTTTACGATGCTCATCAAACGTTTTGCCAATCACGATGATATCGTCGAGATAGGCAAAAGCATGTGGTTCCATATCGGGTCCTATAACACGATCCAGGGCCCGTTGAAATGTAGCGGGAGCTGAATGTAGCCCAAATGGCATTACACGCCATTGATACAGCCCTCTACCAGTGACAGCAAATGCCGTATACTTCTTGCTGTTCTCGTCCATCGGAATCTGCCAATAGCCATCCTTAAGATCTAGACTGCTTATATATTTAGCATTTTGCAGTCTCTCGAGGATGGTGTCTATGCGCGGGAGTGGGTAGGCGTCCGGGAGAGAGCGGGCATTAAGTTGGCGGAAATCCATGCACGTACGCCACGTTCCATTCTTTTTTCTAACCAAGGTAATAGGAAAAGAATACGGACTGCGTGAGGGCTCTATACAGCCTCGTGCTAATAATGAATTTACTTCCTCATCAATAATAGCTTGCATGGCGGGATTACGTTGAGCATATCTAATCTTTATTGGACGGTCGTCTTTCATAACAATCTTGTGGGTAGCAGCGGTGGAAAGACCCTTAATCTGTTGAAATTTGGGTAGTTCAACCTCTAGAAATGTTTTAATTTGTGCTTGTATCGTATCCTTTTTGGCCTTACCCATACTGTAGCAATGATATGGGGAATTAATGATATGTTCCCTTACCTGATTTGGTGGTTCATCATGTCTTGGTATCTCGCTGTCGTCTGCTTTGCCTCTCGTTGTCAGGCCTGCACATAGTATAGTCGTGTCAAATGCTCGTAGGAAGTCTAAGCCTAGAGCGATCGCTTCAGTAGCTTCTTTCATGAGGAGAAATTCATGACTCTTTGTCAGATTACCAAAAGTTACTACAACTTGGACGGCCGTAGAGATGCGTTTCTTGGAACCATCTGCCAATGCAACCTCTATGTCTGTCGCGATATACTCCGGTTTTAGTCGCATTTTCTTTATAAAGGAAGGTGACACGAAGCTTTAAGTAGCCCCCGTATCAATAATAGCGTTGCATAGATAGTGATTGATAACGATGGTGGCTCTAATTTTCTCTTCCTCCCAAGCAAGATAAGTTTGTTGTTTATCTGCGCCTATAAAGTCGGTTGTTTGCGATTGTTGGTTATGAAGCATGCGATGGTGTTCATTACGGCCTGGCTGTTTGGGAGTGGGTATACTTTCTAATTCGGCGGCCAAGAATAACAGTTCATCCAAAGTTTTGAAATCTCTCCTTTTGATGTACCACTGATAATCGGGGGATGAGTTTCGGAAAATGATTTCCAGTTTTTCCTCTTCACTCATGCTAGAATGAGACATCAGATCTTGAAGGGCGAGCAAATAATCTTTGAAATTTTCTCGTGGCCGTTGTGTTCGGGAGCGAATCTCTATATCTAAATTCTCAAAATACCTTTGTGGCAGGAAGAATTCTAGTAGATCTTTCTTGAAATGTGACCAGTGCTCCCATGGCTTTCGATTGTTTCTGAACCATATGAGGGCACGGTCCTTTAACAGTTCAAACATTACTGGAACGACTGCGCTTAAATTTATCTCGTATATAGTGGCCAATTCTTCCAAACGATCCGTAAATTTTAGTACATCCTTACCTCCATCATATTGAACACTCCATTTTCTAATTAATTCAACAGTGGCGATTCTGTCCTCTCTCGTTGATGGTGTGGGAGGTTTTTCGCTTTCTGCTTCTGGCATAGTTTTGGAGGCGTTATCGGGTGATGCTGTAGACAAAATTGATGACTTCAGGACTTCATTCTTTTCACAGGGCACGCTCAGAGAGACGCTGGGGGACCCGCTGCTGCTTTGGTCATGTTGTTTTTGCCATGCCAGCAATTGGTGGGTAACATCCTCGTCATATTCCGTAGTAATGAATTTTGCCAGCCTTTTACGCATTTCTTCAACAGTGCCCGACGGATCTTGCCTACACTGTAACAAATAAGTGACGAGCTCTTCTTTCTTGAGAGAGTAGACCCATGAGGTTTTTAATATTTCACGGTGACCCATTGCGGCAGGTATGGTATCAGGAAGCTGCAGCCAACTATTATTCACGTACTAGCGAAAAGAGGGAGTATTAAATGAGTTAGTTTGATAATAAAATGGACAAATATGTCCCTGCTCGGGCGCCAATGTAACGACACGTTCGCGCTGGTTGCTGGGGTAGTTCAGCGGCATCCAGTGGTTACATAAAAAAAAAACACTTCGTTGAAGTTTGTTTAAATATTTATTTACGAAAATAGTTCTACTTACTAAACTATTAGAGAATTTAAATTTAATAAAATAAAGAAAAAAAGGGATTAATTATATGCCCTAAGCCGGCTAAAGTTAATATTCGTCAAGTACGACTGTCCAATGAAGCAAACGGGTGTCAGAGCAACAATCAAAAGGCCTACGCACAGAATGACCGTTGCTCCAACAGCCTGTTAGTCTACGTCAGTCCAATTTGTCCAATCTATTGGGAGAATCAGAATAACAATCAATTGGCATACGCACAGAATGACTGTGATTCTTAATGTCCCAATAACGGACGTCAGATCAGATTTGTCCAATCTATTGGGAAGATCAGAAAAACAATCAACTGGCCTACGCACAGGATGACTGTAATTCTTGATGTCCCAATAACGGACGCCAGATCAAACTGTCCAGTTAAACCAGTGGAGGTGCCAGAACAACAATCAAATGGCCTACGCACAGAATGACTACTGTTCCTTAGCCTCCACGTTTTATGTAAATCAGTCCTAGGGAAAATTTTCCCGAACAACAATTGTAAGGCCTACGCACAGAACAATTGTTGTACAGGCCTTCCCAGTCAGCTGCCAATGTGCTGCTGATAAATAAATTTAATACCAGTGGGGTCTACCACGCCACTAGTACTTCAATTTATTTTTTTTTCTAAGTGAAAGTCAATGTTACTAAAGAAATAAAATCGACCTCACTTACCAGCAGTTCATCACCAACTAACTCTCTACTCAGTTGCGCTTGCTTATTAATGCAAAAATATTAATAGACAAATGCAAACAAATGTGTTCGCACATTCACACATCAAACATGTTGTATCATACTCTACACAATATCATTAAGAGAGTAAGCAACCACCACTGAGCAGAGAGGCTTTTTGTATGTACTCTGTATGTCGTATAACAACCGTTAATAGAAACAAACAAATAAAGTAAATAACCCTTCATAACAATTTTATATGAAATTCCTTTTGCACAATGGGACTTATAAATTCAATAAACAAAATATTTTAATTTCATTAATATACAAGAAAAAAATACTTGCAATAAGAAATAATAAAATAACTCTGTATAATTCAATACTATTGTATTGTATAATATAATAATATATATCTGTATAATTCAATACTATTGGTAAAAGTAAAAATAATTCAATACTATTGGTAAAGATAAATAATAAAAATAATCATATTGGTGTCTTGGACGAGTCGGTGATATGGATACGGTGTGGACAAAAACAAGGTCGCCGCCTTTTGTCGTCACAGTATGTTTATTTTAACAACCGCAATTGCACACATAGCATTTGTATATTTGTTCATCTAATTGTTATCAGAAATATAAATTGATAAGATAAGTTTTGTACTTTTTTTTGTTATAAAAAAAATTAATCAGATTTTTGCTGGATACAAAATTAATGTTAAAAATAATTGCAACTATCGCCGATTGATTTTTTGTGCTGCCAGTTTCGTCGCTACCGCCGTCAACTATATTTATTTGGCTCTGTGTTCTAGTACAAACAAAACACCAAACACCATACTTGTTTTGGTTTTTGAAATAAATACAGTGGCTCACAGCTTATTTCGTGTGAGACATTATTTTTACTTTTTATTGAAGAAAAAACAACAATAATGCAATTTAACAAAAAATTTTTATTTGCATTTTATTCTTTATGCACTTCTTCGTGTAACAATACAAACGCCGTGGTCTAGTGGTTAGTGTGTTGGCTTACTAAGACATGGGCCCTGGGTTCGACTCCAGGCCCCGACATCTTCAAAAAAAAAGAAATATGAAAAAAATATTTCTTTCGGCGACTACCTCTCAGCAGTCTTCTGGCAAAAGCTCTGAGAGTAATTAATTGCCATGAACAAGCTTCTCAAGTCTGTCGTTCGGAGCCGACTTTAAACTGTAGGTCCCGGTACTCATGGATAAAAATTGACACACACAACATGAGTGCTGCGAGAAGCTAGGCCGTAATCCTGACACAGGGTTGTAAAGGCCAGTTATGTATGTATGTATGTTAAAATAAAAATATGACGGGTGCAATTATTTTATTATATTTTATTAAATATTCTTTTTTATTTTTGCTAGCACGCTTTCCTTTTGTTGGTTTTTTCATGGTTTTAAACCTCTATGTTATTGCTACACATAAACATTTTCTGTGCAAACTTGTCACACATATGAAGCAATTTTTACAGTTAATTTCACAGTTATATAAAACACGAATAAACACTCTTGTGAAACTGTGAAAATATTTTGTTTCATTCCACTTGTTGTTACATGAAAAAATTATGTGTATCTTTTAAGTTTTGCAGAAAACAAGAATCAAAAACGCTGTGTAACCGTGAACAAACTTTTCATTTCACCGTTTCACAGAACAAGAATTGACCCTCTGATATCAACTTTGATATGATATGAAAGAAAACGTCGGCAGAGAAAATAAAATGCCATTTTAATATTTCTCTTCATATCTAACAACAGGAACACGTTGATGTTGAAATATTATAATATTTCATTTTTTTTTACAGCAATGAAAGAAAGAACATGTCGGAGTATTTTATTAGTGGACATTTGTTTAAAAATAAAGGGAAAATTTTATAAAAATTAAATAATTTTGTGTATAATTATTATTAATTAATATATATTTTTTATTATTTTATTGCTTTTTTATTGAATTTAAAAAATTCAATTTCAGCTTTTTTTTATGTTTTGTTTCTCTATATGAGCTGTTTTTGACAGTTAATATCATTATATTGTTTTCATAATATATATTATGATGTCGATATCATAATAGATATTATGATAGCTGATTCGCAGTCTACACGTAACAAAATTATATTGACTATCGAATTTGACGTACGCAGATATAAAAATATTTCGTTTCATATCTCGTATACATATAAAAACATATATGTATTTATATAGATCATTTGTTTTTACTTTATATGTAAAAATTTAAAATACCCAAATTAAAACTTCACTTACGATGTTAGCAGCCGAGTCAGTTACTGTTTCAGAATGAAATTTGTTTATATTATTTTTTTACATAATAAAATGCCGTTATTTTCAATGTACATATGAAATACAAGTGAAACAAAAAATACTTTTGCAATTAAAATTAGTTCAAAATTCATTACGCAGTGGAAAAGTGGTATTTTAAATTTAACTATCGCATTTACTTCAATACATGCTTTCATTCACAAAGGAAATTTAAGACATTCGAGACATTTCAAGATATTCGAATGTCTCCATAATAATTCAGAATTATGAGAGTAAATTTAGATTTATTGTATTCTATTATTATTCTATTATTATTCGTTTATTGAGGCTGTTCGCTTAGTTTAGTTTCGTTGCCTGCAAAACGAATAGAATGAATATTTGTTTCGATGCTTGAATTTACTCTCAATTAGAGTTCACTTCTCGAATCATTCTCAATTGGCAGAAAAGCAAAACATTCATGCATACCTTTATTCTATATATCTTTTTATTATGTGTCTGTAATTAAGCATTTCTTTTTTCTTTATTTTCAATTTCTTTGTATATTCCATATCTTGTATATGTTTTGTTTTTAGGTAAAGTATAATAGTTAATGTAAAGAATTACTCAAGCTTAAGGTCTTTTTTTAAATAAAATCGTTTATTTATTTATCGATATTTCGCTACTCCTGCGTGTAGCGTCTTGAGGAAATACAGTGATGTGCAAAAAAATAGAGCCAGATAATATCCAATGCTCTTACCACTTATAAATCCCTCATACAAAAAAGTACGCACAAAAGAGTTGTTGCATTCTTTTAACACATCACTTACAAATATAATCCCGTTATATTTCAAATAATTTTAACGTCATTATTCTTTATTTTATTAATAGTATAAAATTGGATGCGAAAGCAGGTGTGCAAAAAAATAGAGCCAGTTTTGAAAAATAAAAAATTCTTATAAATTACAAGCCTTTTTTTATTAGAGGTGTATAAAAAGGTAAGTTTAGTGTTTCCTAAATACAATTGGAATGGAATCTGACAAAATTTAAAAATAGTAGAATTCACAATGGGCAGAGGAAGCACTGTTCCTTTGAGTGCCGGGAGACAATAAAAAAGCTCCATAATAATGGAAAAACTTATAGAGAAATTGCCGAAATAATTGGATTCTCTAAGAAAATGGTGGAAAATGCCGTCAAATATAAAAATAAAGCTGAAAACAGAGGAAGACCGTCCAAATTGACACCTCAAGACGAACGGAAAATTTTGCGTCATATAAAGAAAGACCCTTTCGTCACCTCTTCTACCCTTAAAAAAGAATATAGCCTAGATGTTTCTACTTCAACCATAAGAAGACTTCTTATTAGAAATAATTTGAAGGCTAGAAGTAGTAAAAAGGTCCCATATCTGACTAAAAACATCTAAAGAAAAGATTAGAATTTGCCAAAACTCATGTAGATTGGCCTGCAATCAAATGGCGAAATATTTTGTGGTCAAACGAAACAAAGGTAAACTTGTTTAATTCTGATAGAAGCCACCTATCTGTACGAAGACCCCCAACACCGAATTCCGTCCGCAATACACCACAAAAACCATTAAACATGGAGGTGGAAACATAATGGTATGGGGCTGCTTCTCTTATTATTCTCTTATACAGGACCTCTATTTCGTATTGAGGGCAGAATGGATGCATCTTATTATATGCATATCCTTAATGACACCATGATGCCTTATGCCCAATGGGAAATGCCGCTTGATTGGGTGTTTCAACAAGACAACGACCCGAAACACACATCGAAGCGGGCAAAAGACTGGTTTGAGGACAATAACGTCCAGGTTTTAAGCTGGCCGGCACAGACGCCAGACTTAAATCCTATTGAGAACCTTTGGCAAATTGTAAAAATAGGTCTCCGAGGAAAAAATCCATCCAATAAAGATGAACTTTGGGATTTAATTAAAGATGAGTGGAAGAATATTCCTATAGAAATCTGCCAAAAGCTTGTCGACTCAATGCCAAAGCGTTGCTCAGACGTTATTAAAAATATGGGCCATTCTACGAAGTAGTAAAGTAAGGAAACAATAATTAATGAGAATGAGACCGATCAGTAAATAAAAAAACTTTATTTTAGGTAACTTAATTCTGTGGCTCTATTTTTATGTACAGGCTGGATCTGACGTTTTCTAAGAATTTTATGAATATAAATACATTTAAGTTTTGGATTTTCTTATTCCCATTATTTTTGCATCATTTATAATATTACTAAAGTGAAGTAAAAGAAAATTAATTAATTATCAAGATTTTTGTACATAATTTTTTGCTTGAAAAGTGTTAGATCAAGGTGGCTCTATTTTTTTGCACACCACTGTATTTATTTTTAAATTATTTTCAAATACAGAAAATATGTACATGTAAATTCAAAAAAATTTTTTGTCGAACGAAAAAATTTTTTTAAAAATCAAAAAACATTCTACCCAACAAACAATAATAATAACAATGATAAAATCAATAATATAAAAACTTTATAAAATCATGAAATAAAGTAATATTAGTGTAAATGTGTAACAAATTAATTTAAAATATTAAATGAAATATTAAAGAGTAAATCAAAGTAACAAAAAATTAACAATTAATTTTCTGTGTATTAAATGTCTGTATACTTGTGCTATGTTATCTGTGTCAGCCTTGAAGTTAATTCTGTGTGTTGTTGGTACATTAATAATTTGTAACATTTCTAACATTAAACGTTTTTTATAATTATTTTCTACATTTAAGATAGAAACATTTTCAAAATTTGGATAGTGATTGAATTTTGAACAATAAAGCAAAATGTAAACAAAACATAATTATAATGATAATGATAATGATAATACTAAGTGTTTTTTGATAAAGTATCTCTACTCTTTGTTTTTAGTTTGTTAGTTTTAATGTTTTTTTTTAATACAAAATTAGAAAAATTTTATTTTACTTACAATTTTCTGCTTTCATGATTCTCTTTATTAAAATTATTTTTGTTTATTTTACATGTGATTAATAAAATATTTTTACAAAATTTAAATATTAACTTTTTAATTTGTTTCTGTTTAAGCAATTCTCAGTCTGTTTTTATGTAAAGTTCTGTGTTTATTTATCTTATCATCACAAAAAGTTACATTCACTCCTTCTATTTCTGTCACTTTGTACGAACAATCATAAATTCCCATTAATTTGTCATAAGGTTCCTTCTTCACGTACTTATACTCTTTCATCAATCCAGGCTAACAGTTCCCTTTAGAATAGCCTTCTATAAACGGCTCTTCATGACAAAATACCAATAGTTCATTCTTCCTATCATTCTCAATCAGCTTTCAATATACCCAATATCCTATTACCAAAATTTCACAATTCTTGAACTGTATGAAAAAAAAAATGGATCGCCTTTCGACCATCAACATCCAGATGGGGCAATTGCTGATGATCATTCAAAGGTGAAGGTATAACACTGGCCTTTGAGTGATTAAATTGACAGCAATTTGTCCCATTGACATAAGGCGCTTAACATAACTTCTTCACTTCTATGTATCTATGTATATCTATATATTCAATATTCCAATACAATGCACTGCATTTAGTAGGGGTTTACTCCTGAGTATTGGTCTTAAATAAAAAAAAAAAAAAAATCTTGGTTGTCGGCTATTCTCTGTAACCTCATGTCATGGGTACGTTTGGGGGTTAAAACAAAGTAAAGTTGGCAAAGATGTGAACACAGCTGTGTGATAGAGACAACAACAAAACAATAATAATAGGAATAAATAGCGGTCAGTTGAACATATTGAAAAGTTCAAGGCCAGAGAAAAAGAAACACATAAAAATAAAAGGAAAACGGTTCTCATAAATTATTATTTTGAAGGGTTGAATTTCAAATTTTTTTTAATAAGAAGAAATAATTAAGATCAATCTGCAGCCTAATTCTGTAAGTCGCTAAAGCTAAATTTCCATCGCTAAAAATGCATAAAATTGATTTAGCGATTTTGGGCAACATATTCAATTCTGTAACTTTAAATGCTAAATTTGGCATACCTTTGAGAGTGAATTCGCCTCAATTTTAGCGTGTATTCTTCTCATCGCTAAAAACCATTATTTTGTATTCTCTAACGTTAAATAAGCTTCAACGTCTCCAAAAATTGTAAAATTTTAGCTACGAAAATTTTTAAGTGCCAAAAGGTAAGCTAAATATAAATTTTGTTTTATTGATGTTTTGTTATGTATTTAAATATATATTTTTTTAACTTTTGCAGAATAATGGAAGCCACAACTAAAAGGGTGTCAAAAGAGCAAAAAAACATGCTCATTCAGTATTTGGAGGATCATAGAGAATTTGCACATGCATCATTTATAATTTCTTTTACGTAAATATATAATTTTTTTTTAGATTTGTAAATTCTACGGTAGCAAAAAGCCTTGCTGAGCAATGGGAGCATTGAGCCGAGAAGCTTAACTCATTGGGAGGTGCATTCAAAAGTGGAGAGGATTGGACAAATATGCGATAAGTTATAGTACAAAACTTTTATGTTTAAGCATTTTATTCAATTTTTTTTTCATTTAACAGAAGCAAGGCAAAACAAAAGTTCCAAGAGCATAAAAGCTCTTTAGAGAGAAGTGGCATAAATGGCTCTCAAAATTTCAAGTTAACTGAAATGGATGATCGCATAATTGCCATCATGAGGAAGGAATCTTTGGTGGGAAAGAAGAAGTCGGCGAACCTCTGGTAGGTTTTTACCAAATTTGTTTTATTAATTTTTAAATAAATACATTTTTTATTGTGTAGAGACGCAGAACTTACAGCAAATGTTTCTTTAACATCAGAATTTAATGATTCCACACCATCTTGCTCTAATGGAACCACAAGAAGACTTTACAATATTTATTAATTTAACGGATGGATGATCGCATAATTGCCATCATGAGGAAGGAATCTTTGGTGGAACAAGAAGAAGTCGGCGAACCTCTGGTAGGTTTTTACCAAATTTGTTTTATTAATTTTTAAATAAATACATTTTTTATTGTGTAGAGAGGCGCAGAACTTACAGCAAATGTTTCTTTAGCATCAGAATTTAATGATTCCACACCATCTTGCTCTAATGGAACCACAAGAAGACTTTACAATATTTATTAATTTAACGGTCTTTCGACTTTCTTAAAATTAGATAAATTATTAAAACCTTAAGTTATTTTATAAGAATTATATTCAAAACTAATACTATAAAATTTTTATTAAACAATTTCATATTTTCTTATTTTTTGAAATTGTAGGGAAAACAACATTAGGCATTTACCCAAAAGTAAGTGTATGTCCACACTCGGAGAGAAGAGTCGGCAACTTTTGAGTTTGTTGACGATTACGGTGAGGGGAATAAAAGAAGAAAAATACTTGCCCGTTCTCGGCGATTCTTTATATTCCCTCATTCGTTTTTTCTTTATAGTTGATCATTTGACATTTCCTTTCATATTTTTTTTTCGCTTTTTGGTGTACACGTCTTTTTCGTACAATCGCAGCGTTCGTTTTTCTTATGTTTTTTTTTCTTTTTAATAAGTGCAGCGTTGCCAGTTTATGTGTAATTACACAAAAATGGAAGAGAACACTTTTTCTTTAAATATTTTTAGATCATAAATTTTTTATATAATTTTGTCTCACCATTATTTCAATTAAATTATTTATAATAAATTAATTCAATTCTTCATGTTTTTAAGCAACCCATAATATTCGTCACCATACAATTTCAGTTCATAGAAATCAAGCATTATTCAATACCAGAAACAATATGAATCTTATGATAGCAAGATGTCGGTTAGAAACTACGAAGCAACGCATTCAATATATGGATAGTATGAAATATAATAATCTAACTCATGATATTAAAAATATACAAAGAATTTCAATTTTCAAGAAAAGGATAAATTTGCTTCAGGATTTACAGCAATCGTATACAATATCCTATAAATTAATAATTAAACTTTGTGTGTATATATTACTTCTTTTATTTCTTTCCTTTCTTTTGTAAATTATATATATATATATATATATATATATATATATATATATATAGAATTAAATATCTTTAAATAAAATATTTGGGGGATTCAAATTGTCGTTTTAAAGTCATATATCATAAAACAATAAAACGAAAAAATATGAATGCTGTAAACAACCCGTCATAGTTTAGTATATTATTTTTAATTTAATTTTTTTGTTATTTTTTATTTTTCAATTTATGACAAAATGGTTAACATAGGTTGAAAAGTATTATTGTTTTATGACTTTTTATTCAAAGACCAACAACAAATTTTTTAAACTATTTTAAAATTGTATGATATTATGACAATATGACTTGATAGGACCCCGTTTGAATACCCCAATTATACATGTAATTCAAAGCTGTAAATATTTTACCAGCTCGATTCAATAATGATTAACTGATGCTGAGGCAATCAAAATTTGATATGCTAATGATATAAAGGAATGAATAGTAATAACAACAAAAAAAAATTCTTTACGCATTAATAGTAAAACATTTAAATATTTTCAAGGTGACTTTATCAAAATTTATATCAATTTTAAAATATGTCCACTGGTAAGCTAAAGCAAACATTTTTGGAAATTATTAAACTATAAGTAAATTGCCTTCCAGTGGGGACAACATGCTTTTTTAAATATTAAGAATCGTAATGAAATGTAAGTTCATTATGATGGTAAGAAAAGGAGAATATGATAGAAACTGTTGTGTGACTTTACTTCGACTAACTTATACAAGTGTATGTACATACGGTAATAATTTCAGTATGCGATTTCCAAAAAAAAGTGTGAGTTAAATAGTTGATGTTTGGTCTCGAATATACACAGGACACAAAGAACTCTGATGAGACTACCGTAGCTGGAGTCGAAAACAATTGTTCAGTTTGGCTAGTGTACTATTCCTTCACGGACATCATTTCTTCTTTAATTACAAAAAAATTTTCATTGCAGTTAACTTTGATCTAATTAAAGCGTTTTCTGATAAAAAAAAAAAGTTAAATTGATCACACCTTTCCTGGGGCTCGAACCCGAGTCCTCAGCACTTAATTATTTTTTTCATTAATAGAAAATTTAATTGTGTAGCATAATGATATTACATTAAAAGAAAATATTTTGTTTATATCAACTGATTTTCATTATTTGCAGCTTATTTTGTATCTAACATACCTTAATTTTAGGATAAAATATGTCTTATCTTATAAACTTCTTCAAAATTTAAGCGGTGCTCCCGAACTATTTCAAGTACTAGTCCTCATTAGCACTAGTATTCAACTATAAATACTTTAATATTGTTTTGGGCTGTTCCAATAGCTCTAGTAATAACTTTAAGGCTTTGTTTCCTGCAGGGAAATTTATAAATACACAAATATTTATTCATATATTAAAATGATATACAAAAATAATATATGAAATATATTTTGGACAATCTATAAAATTCTGTGTAATTTGTAAGTATTTCTGTGGCAACACGGCATAAATGTCAAATTGTAAGAAAAACAAGCAAAAGAAAACACAAAAATTGCTGAACAACAACAAAAAGTTGGGCAACTAAACTCTTCGAGTGTGTACACGAAGACAAGTTTAAAAGAGAATTGATGAAGAATTGCCCAACTCTTCTCTCCGAGTGTGGACATACACTAAACAAATTCTTTGTAGTGTTACCATCTTTCAACAAATAAAAAAATTCACACTTGTACTGGCGAAATGCCTCACATAGATTATATTTTTATATATCATTTATGTATACATATGCATATGCATGTTGCAAAACTATAATACAATTTAGATAAATACTTTAAAAATATCATTAAAAATTCACGTTTGAATCCAAAATAAATTACAAAAAAAAAAAAATCAATTTAGAGAGAAAAAAAAATTTTAAACATAGGCAACTCTAATAAGAAATAACAATGAGAGAAGAGAATAGCATAGTGATAGCAAATAAGCTACGGCGATAAACTTATATTTTGGGTAAGCTGTTAGACTTACAGAATACAAATTTAGCGACTTTGCTAAAATATTTGCCGTAAATTTATTTTAGCGTAAGCTTTAGCTAAGAGAATTACAGAATTAGGCTGCTGGTATTGAAATTGTTAAAATGTGATATTTCGGGGCAATCGTTTCGATTAAAATATAAGTAAATATAAATAAATATTTTACTTTACGAACAAAAAATATATGCCTGTATTCATAAAAATTATTTTAGGTTTATTGAGGGTTTATTTGACATACAGTACTGTTCGAAACCTAAGCAACTTTTTCTAACGAAGTAATCAAAGTCTTATATTTTTGTTATTGTATTTGTTGGAAACAATGATTGTAATTATTAAGGTAATCACGATTGAATCTGTGCAAACTAAAACTAAGCAAATTTGCTGTGCAAATGGCTATAGATCGTGAGCGTCCTCTTATAATTAATTGTACTTTTTGAAGTATTTGTTTGACTTAGGGCTGCCGGACTTATAGACTCAAAAAATCTGGCATCTCATTCTTAAAATGGCAAAAAAAATAAGTTTATTACAAATAAAAATGCTTAAATGCAGCGAAAAGGAAAAAAATATTTAATTTTTTGATAAATAAAGGCAATAACTAAAAAAAGAAAGCACATGTTTTGTATATATGAAGTAATATCATTTTTTGGTTTCAGTTGTTATCTTTACATTCGTAAATACATGGCTGTAAAAATGTTAAAAGGTTTTAAGCAAAAATACACAGCCAATTTACTTAAGGTTTTTTCAGTGCAATTAATGCAAATTTCAAATACGTATATTTTGTTGTTGCAGAGAAAAATTTGATGTATTTTTACACACTTTGCATCGTTTGCACAGTTTGAAAGGCCCTTCGTGAGTACCCTTATTATTGCATTATGTGCTTACATTCTAATAATAATAAAATAAATTAAATTCTTCTTCTTTAAAAAAATAAAAAAAAAAAACAAAACCAATAGTAAGTGCAAATATAGCTGTTCGAAACGTAAGCAACTTTCAATACTTTGTATGGTATCCCTTATTTTTTGTGACCTCAGCACATCTTTTTGGCATAGATTCTACAAGGCTTATTAAAACTGATGTGGATATCGATTCCCACTCTTGTTTAAGGCAATTGAAAAGCACCTGTTTGTTACCAAAAAGGCGAGTTCCAATTTTTCGCTTTAAGATCCCAAACAGGTTTTCTATTGGGTTCAAATCCGAGGATTGTGCCGGCCAATCTAATGTTTGAACCCCATTTTCAGATAAAAACTCTTTAATCAACTTCGACGTGTATTTCGGGTCGCTATCATGTTGAAACACCCATCGAAGTGGCATTTTCCGTTCTGCATATTCTAGCATGTGGTTGGCTAAAATGCCTCTGTAAGTGAAACGGTCCATTTTTGTACATATTTCAACAAAAGGGCCAACTCCATTGCCAGAAAAGCAGGTCCACACCATTATACTTCCGCCCCCATGCTTGATAGTACCTTTGGTATAGCGTGGATCTAGACGCTTTCCCTTTGGTCTTCGAACGTGCCATACACCATCCGAATTTAACAAGTTAGATTTAGACTCATCGCTAAATAAAACTGTTTTCCATTTCTCCAGGGCCCAATTAGAGTAAGTTTTTGCAAATTCTAGCCTAAAATTTCAGAAAATATATAAAAACTTACGATTAAGTTTGAAAAATTTACACAAACCAATTTTTTTATATGTTTTTTTCTTAGGACGGGTTTTTTAGATGGCATGAAGCTTCTCAAATCATTTTCCAAGGCCCGTTTCCTTACAGTGCTAGCACTAATATTAGGATCAAGCATTTTTAAAACATTTCGGAAAGTAATAAAGGGATCATTTTTAAACAAACGAACGAGTGGTCGCTGAAGTTTTTCTTTTTCTCCCGCCTTTATTTACAACTTCTATTGTTCCAATTAATTTATACTTTTTAATTAAACGTGAAACTATTAATTTATTAATCCCACACCTTTTCGGAATAGAAATTTGGGATTCACCGTTATTAAAATGTTCTATGATTTTTGATTTGAAAGCTTTATGGTAGCGTATACGTGCCATAGCTATACTTTTGAAAAACTAATTAAAAATTATTTAAATCAACCAAAATATATTTTTTCTTTGTTACAATTAACGAGACTTAAATAATTGTTTTAAAATTTTTATTAATTTTTGCAAAAATAAAAAACAGAAGTACAACAATTAAAAAGTTGCTTACGTTTCGAACAGCTATATTTGCATATACTTTTGCTTTTGTTTTTTTTATTTTTTTAAAGAAGAAGAATTTAATTTATTTTATTATTATTAGAATGTAAGCACATAATGCAATAATAATTACAATCATTGTTTCCAATAAATACATGGTATAATCATCATAAGGTAGTCCCAGTTTGAAATAGCATAGAAACCTGTAGTTTTGCAACCCTGCTGCTCTTAGAATTGCCAAATAAAAGCAACACTGTAGTTGGCCGTTGTACACAAATAAATATATTATTGTAAACAAACTCTTCCTCTTCTTTTTTTTATTTTGTGGAAAATTTTTTTAAAAGTTGAAAATTTTATTTTTGTTCTGTAAAAAAATAGTTTATTAACAATATAATACATTCGCCGGTTGTAAAATATAATTATCCAGAGGCTACCTCATGGCGCATTAGATGGTTGCATCAACAGTAGCCCGGAATGAATAGATAAATTTTATAGTAAAAATTTATATTTTATTAAATATGCAACTGTATTAAAAAAATCATTTGTATTGAGTATATGTGTGTGAATGTCGGAAAATATAAATAAATTAATAAAAATATAAACGTTTTGCAATTTATATTGAAAACAAAAATAAAAAACTAAATTTGGTATTGATAATTTGGTATTGCATTTCATAATTTAAAATTTTAATTTCTAATTTGTTGTCAAAGAAAAAAATTTAATTTCAAATTTGCTTAACATCAAAATAAATAACAAAGAAGAAGAATAAGATTTTGACAATTCCAAGTAAGCAGCTGTAATTGTTTTGGTAAAGCGGGACTACCTTATGATGATTATACCATGAATAAATACAAGAAAAGAAAAATATGAGACTTTGATTACTTCGTTAGAAAAAGTTTCTTAGGTTTCGAACAGTACTGTATTTCTATGCAATACTTGTCAAATAAACCCTCAATAAACCTAAAATACTTTTTATGAATACGGGCAATAGAATCTAAACTTAAAATTTTGTGCCGAAATTGGAAATTTTACTGCCAGAGCCCTGTGGAAAGTAAAACAAAAATTTTCATAAATAAAATTTTATTTGCACAAAAATAAATAATTTTTATTGAAATTACATACAAAATTGAAATTACATATTGAAATTACATACATACAAATTACATACAAATACGTAGAATATAACGATCAATGTGAAAATTTATTCAGAAAGAAAGACAAATGAAAAAATAGCTACAAAATTAAAATATTCAGAAAAGAAAGTTAAGAAAAATAAAAAGAAACTAAGAAACTTATAGACTATATAAAAAAAATAATAATGAAGAAAAGTTATAAAAAAGTAAATAAAAAAAAGTATCACCACCACCACTAAGCGCCACGTCCATCGACCAGCTCCACGACAATAAATTCCATAACTTCTACACACAAAAGCGAGCGCAACATCTCTCGAGTCAAAGTAATATATATTAGTGTTTTATATTTTTATTAAACAATTTAAAATTTAATATTATATTGAGTTTTTTATATTTTATCCTTTTTCTTGTTGCAATTAAAAATTTTTTTTGTCCTTTTGACGTTTCTATACATATACTTATACAATATATTAATTTCGCGAAAAGATCTCTGATTCTATCAGGGAAACAGAATTAAGATCTAATTATTAAATTTTGCAATCCACAAACCGTAGATCTGAGCTCAAACCTTTGGGTAGGCGTCATTGGCGTAGCTAGGTAACTAAGGGCCCTGGGGCAAATTAAAAAAGGGGCCCCACTGCTGTGTAAAATATGAAATATACAAATATTTTAAAAATGTTAAGCTGCTTAAT
This sequence comes from Metopia argyrocephala, assembly GCA_963576795.1. NCBI lineage: Eukaryota > Metazoa > Arthropoda > Insecta > Diptera > Sarcophagidae > Metopia > Metopia argyrocephala. The sequence goes on along the minus strand of OY756211.1, from coordinate 19,059,765 downwards.
TTTTTTCTTGTGCACTGCAGAGCTGGTAATAAAAATATTAAACAGTAACAACAATTAATACTTAGTGTAAGTTTGGCTAATAAAACGAAATAGAGACGATTGAAGGGTTTATTATATAAAGGTCGGCCTTACCAACTGACTAACTAACAAGTATATTTACAATTTTTTTCTAGCTTTAGTTTTCGTAAAGGTATCAATAACTTCGTTTAAATCCAGGGGGCTAATTCTGGCAGTCGTGATCGAAATTACATTCGAATAGAGAATAATTTCGACACCGAACAATTTTCTAATTCTGTTACTCGATACGATACGAATCGAATTTTTTAGTGTTGTAAAATATGCAAAAAAAGTCATTTTACAATACTGACAAAAATTCAACAAATAGTAAAAAAAAACTTATGTATGAACATACATACATATGTAAAAAAATTAAAAAAGGAAAAAAAAATGTAAATCAAATAAAAAAAAAAATAAAGCAAGTTTACAATGAATCCATCATTGAATTTTTACTCATCATCTTCCGATACTGATGAGAATTGAAATATGAATCTTGTTCGGCAAAAATGCGGAGTACCAGTGATCCCTTAAGTCTGCCAAGCAATGCGTAAATCTTGACATAAGCATTTTGAATATGTATTATGTATCTCCAAAGTTCCTCATTACGAGAATGTACATATATCAAATACCACTAGAAATAATAAATTAAACAGAGTATGACGCTGAAACCAACACAACAAATATTGGAAAAAATCCTCGAAAATATTAAAATAAGTGTATGTAGGAACTGAAAATTGATTTAAATCATATTTTTTTATTTAAATTCGTATTGGTAGACTAGAAGCATTCAATTTTAACGCTATTTGTTCCCAAAGATGGTAAAGTCTTGCCTTTCCTTGCTAAGTATTCGGCAATATGTTCTTTGCCAAGTCCGTAAGTTATGCCATGAAATTTCCTAGAATTTCTTTGTGCATAATTTATTTTTGACCTGAAATATATTTTATAATTTAAAGAAATTGAAAAAATTTAACTTACATGTTTATTTTTTGTCTTTACTTATGTATGTATATAGAAAAACGTTAATTCGAATGGCTTTTTGTTTGCGAGTAAAAACTCGCATGACTGCATTCGAACAACCATTCGCTATCGAATGGCATCATTAGAAATTTCGATACATGTTATTCGATAACGACTCATAGAATCCCAAAAGTAAAAAAACTCGTACATACGAGTAAGAATTCGATCGTAATCGAATGACAGAATTACCCCCTGATTCAGCTTTAGCAAGTAATAACACACTACCATTTTTGCTTACGATGCATTTATCACTTTTAAAATCAATATTGCAACCCTTTTCTGTTAGTTGCTGTACAGATAATATATTGTTGCTTAGTTCTGGTACATATAACACGTTTTGAAGAATTATGTTGTTGTATACTTTACCATTTTTCTGTAATTTTATTTTAACTACTCCTTCACCACTAGACATTACCTTTTCATTGTTAACAAGAAATATTGGTTTTGATATATATCTATTTAACCTTATAAAAGCCTTGTCATCATTGGAAATATGACATGACGCTCCAGAGTCTATTATCCATTTGCCTAAACCTTCTGTTACTAAAAACACGAATCATTATGTGTAGTCATCAAGCAGATATCACTGTTAGTAATTTTATTAACCTTTTGTTGTTGTAATTGTTTCCTTTTCCATTTATTATAGCGTATGCAATTTTTCTTCATGTGACCTTTTTTGTGGCAAAAGTAACATTCTTTACCTGAATTAAGCTTTGTACTTCCAATTACCATTGCCTTGTGTGCATCTGCTCTATCACTTTAACGTCTAGCATACTCTTCTATTAATTTTGACTCTACATACCCAATTGTCAATTCTTCTTCTGTACGAGATTCGAACGCTGTTATTAAATTATTGTAACTGTTTGGCAAACTGCTTAGCAGCATAGCTATGTTCCACTTCTCATCAAGAGCATTTTCACCAAAATTATGTAATTTTAAAAATAAATCTTTCATTAAACCAACGTGAGCTTTGACATCATCGTCATCATCTAATTTCATGGAACAAATTTGCCTCATTACGCTTATTTTGTTACTAATCGTTTTTCTTTCGTGATAATTTTGAAGACTTTGCTACATTTGAGCTGCTGTTGTACATTGCCTTATCAGGTGCAATTGGTCATCTTCCACAGACAAAGATATTGTTGCTCTGGCGATATTATCGTTCCGTATCCAGTCGTCTGCGTCCTCTTCTGGTTTATTCTTATTTAAAACTTCCCAGCCTCCTTCCTTAATCAGCAGCATCTCTAATTTAAATTTCCATGTGAAGTAGTTGTCAGCATTTAATTTAGCAATTGATGTTTTTATTTCGCTCGACATTTTCCTTGATAATTTTATTATATAACGAAATAAAATACTTTATTTGTAGTGCCTGGACCCATAACCTGTACTAAAACACTATGATTTCTTTAATAATTCAAAATTAATATTTAGCTTTATTTTGTGTCAACTTATTTGTTACAAGAATAAAACGGAAGAGGAAGAAGGATAAAAAGAAAACTTTAATTACAGCTTTCTAAATGTCAAATTGAGGATAACATATGATTTACAACTTTAACAATTAAGAATGCACAAATGCATAATATGGCAACTGCATAAATATGTCAACAAATATATTTTTCAATTCTTAATTTATTTTCGAAATGCAGTTTTAGTTATACATATCATTTTTAAATTAAACAGTATCTACTATCAGTCATTTAATGTTTACTGAATTTTTTTTACACAAATCAGTACTTTTTACTGAATACTGATTTCTCTTTTCAGTAATCAGTACTTTTTACTGAATACTGATTTCTCTTTTCAGTAATCAGTACTTTTTACTGAATACTGATTTCTCTTTTCAGTAAACAGTAAAATTTATTGAATACTGATTTCTTTTTTCAGTAATCAGTACTTTTTACTGAATACTGATTTATCTTTTCAGTAAACAGTAAAATTTACTGAATACTGATTTCTCTTTTCAGTAATCAGTACTTTTTACTATCAGTCATTTAATGATTACTAAATTTTTTTTACACAAATCAGTACTTTTTACTGAATACTGATTTCTCTTTTCAGTAATCAGTACTTTTTACTGAATACTGATTTTTCTTTTCAGTAAACAGTCCTTTTTACTGAATACTGATTTATTTTTTCAGTAAACAGTACTTTTTACTGAATAAACATCAGTAAACAGTAAAATTTACTGTTTACTGATTTTTTTTTCAATAATCAGTAAAAAAAGAAAATACTGAAAAAGTACTGGTACTGAAAAATGCCCAACTATGCTTAGTATTAAAAAGTTATTTCCAAACTCTCTTCTTTTGTTTTTTTTTTGCGAATTTGAAATTTTTTTTAACTTTTAAACACCAAAACCCCAAACGAATGGCAGGATCGCCATATAAAGAAGGCGTTTTGAAATGAAACACTTGCGAATTCTAAGGTTCGTCGCAAACTGAGCCAATCGCTTATTGTGCGTGATTTATTAAAGACATTTATATAATTCTAACGGGACTTATATACTAATTTAATATAAGTATAAAAAGGGGAAATATAATAGTATTATCATACGATTATATTTTATTATTATTATAGAAATGGGATGGATGGGATACTTCGGACAAGGTAAAGTCTCTGATCGGGGTCAACCTGGCGGCCTCCAGAACGATCCTTGTTCCCGTTGTATTCAAGTCGACATACAGCCTCTACGTGGCCCTCCTGGATAACATTCTAGCACCCGCTAGCTTGTTAACTAATGTATGCGGCGATTGTCCAATCCCCTGGACTTTAAATTTGGGTTGTGCGTAGGGCTTGAAACCCACCAGGTAAAAACAAAAATTCAATGAAAACTAAGAAAATAGCCTCTAAACGGACCCCCTTCTATGTTGACGAACTTGGCAAACGTTTTAAGGACTATGATTTAAGGATATGCACCTGGAACGTGAGAACCCTTTATAGGGAAAGTGCCTCTATCCAACTGGCGGATGCTCTCACGAAATGTAGGGCTGACATCACCGCCATCCAGGAAATGCGATGGTTAGGGCAAGGTTGTACAAGGCAAGCAACATGTGACATCTACTACAGCTGCCATGAGAAGAAACACGAATTTGGTTGCGGATTCGTAGTTAGCAAGAGACTTCGCCACCATGTCTCGGAGTTCACCCCTGTGCACGAAAGAATTGCTACGATCCGCATAAAGGCGAAATTTTATAACATCAGCCTTATTTGTGTTCACGCTCCGACGGAAGAGAAGGATGATGTGGTCAAGGATGCTTTTTACGCAAAGCTCGAGGAAGTGTACGATGGGTGTCCGGCACATGACGCCAAAATTGTCCTCGGTGATTTCAATGCGAAAGTTGGACGTGAAAGTATCTTTGGCCCCACTGTCGGACAGTTCAGTCTCCATAATTCCACCTCACCGAACGGCTTGAGACTGATCGATTTCGCCGCGGCGCGAAACATGGTAGTTTGTAGCACCAGATTCCAGCATCTCGATATCCATAAGGCCACCTGGCTCTCTCCTGATCGATCTACCAACAACCAGATCGATCACATTGTGATTGATGGAAGGCATGTTTCCAGTATTCTAGACGTGCGAACATTTAGAGGTCCAAACATCGACTCGGACCATCATCTTGTCGCAGCCAAGATGCGATTACGCATATGCGCATCGAATACGGCACGCTCTAGTGTTCGGGGAAAGCTGGACATCAGAAAGCTGAGAATCACAGGAGACAGCTAGGTCTTTTTCCGATCGTCTTTCTAGTAAGCTCCAAGGCTTCCCATTCTCTCTCGAAAGTATTGGTGGACAGTGGTCTCACATCTCTGGCTCACTACGCACCACTGCTGAAGCAGTTCTTGGTTTTGAGCGTCCTCCCCGGCAAAACCAATGGTATGATGAAGAGTGCCGTCAGGCAACTGCAGCAAAGAACGCTGCCTATAGGAGAACGTTGCAGTCCACCACTACAAGAGCAACGGTGGAGGTGTACAGAGAGAAGAGGAGGGAAGAAAGGCGCCTGGTTAGAAGAAAGAAAAGGGAGCAAGAAAGGCGAGATCGTGAGGAAATAAGAGATGTGCAGGAGTAGGAATGATGCTCGAAATTTTTACAAAAAGATAAGGCGTCTTACTACTGGTTTTAATCCCGGAGCAACCTCCTGCAGAGACGAGCACGGAAATCTGGTTACAGATGCAGAAGGGACACTAAGATTATGGAGACAGCACTTCTCTAATCTACTGCAGGGCGATGACAACACAATTTCCGCCCCTAGAGATGCTGTGCCGGATCCAATCAATGACGACGACATTGAAATCCCGTCACCCAGCTATGAAGAGGTCAAGGTAACCATACGGCGACTGAAAGGTAACAAAGCGGCTGGACCTGACGGTCTGCCCGATGAGCTCTTTAAATATGGAGGCGATGAGCTGGTTAGGTGCATGCACCAGCTCATTTGCAGAATATGGCTGGAGGAAAGTATGCCCGAAGATTGGAATCTCAGTGCCCTCTGCCCCATCCTGAAAAAGGGAGACCCCCTATATGCGCCAACTACATGGGTATAAGCCTTCTCCCTATCGCATATAAGGTTCTTACGAGCGTACTGTGTGAACGACTGAAGCCATTCGCCATCTCACTGATTGGACCTTATCAGTGCGGCTTCAGACCTGGTAAGTCCACCATTGACCAGATATTCACACTGCGCCAAATCCTGGAGAAGACCCATGAAAGTCAAGTCGACACACACCATCTTTTTGTCGACTATAAGGCAGCCTTAGATAACCCAATAAGGGATCCCGTTTATGCCGAAATGTCTGAGCTCGGTATTCCTGCTTAGCTGATAAGGCTACGCAGAATGACGCTGAGCAACTCCTGCAGCTCCGTCAAGGTAGGAAGAGACCTCTCCGAGCCTTTTAATACAGTGCGAGGTTTCAGACAAGGCGATCCCTTATCCTGCGACCTCTTCAACTTCGTCATGGAGAGTGTTTTGCGAAAGGCGGGTGTACATCGTAATGGCACTACTTTTAATAAAAGTGTCCAGCTCCTTGCGTATGCCGACGACATAGACATCATTGGGCATACCAAGCGAGATGTCACCGCAGCCTTTAATGCTATTAAACGAGAGTCTGCAAAAATGGGTCTGGCGGTAAATGAGAGCAAGACGAAGTACATGTTGTCGACGAGTAGGGATGTTGATCGCATCGGCTCCCAGGTTACAGCCGGCAACTATACATTCGATGTGGTCAAGGAGTTCATCTACCTTGGCACCGCCATTACCAGCAAGAATGATGTCAGTCTGGAGATCAAACGAAGAATCACACTGGCCAACAGGTGCTACTACGGTCTCAGTAGGCAGTTTAGTAATAGAGACCTCTCTCGTGCGACGAAATTAACACTCTATAAGTCGCTTTATCTTCCGGTGCTTCTCTATGGTGCGGAAGCCTGGACGCTGTCTTGTGCCGATGCAGCAGTCTTGGGAGTGTTCGAGAGAAAAGTTCTTTGTAAGATCTTTGGCCCACTGAAGCAAAGCGATGAGTTTCGCATTAGGACCAACTATGAGCTGCATGAGCTCCTCGGCGACGTAGATGTTGTCCAGCGCATTAACATCCATCGGCTGCGCTGGCTAGGCCATGTTGTTCGGATGGAAGAATCTGCTCCAGCGAAAAAGGTTTTCGATGCGAAGGTCACTGGACGTCGGCGTAGAGGACGTCCATGTTTACGTTGGAAAGACCAGGTAGATGGAGCCTGTCATCAATTGGTGTGACCAACTGGAGAAGGCGCGCGCTTAGCAGAGACGCCTAGAGACTAGTGTTAAGGCAGGCCGAAACCCATTAACGGGTTGTTATGGCCATCTAAGTAATTATGTAAGTAAGTAATTATTATAGAAATAATAAGAATAAAATAGAAATAACATAAGGTAAAATATAACGTTATAATCATACGATGTTAGTACACAATAATATTAAGTATATAGTAATAGTGAAAGTAAATATCGTCGATGGAATTAAAGAACGTTGTAACTGACAAAACCTTAAATGTTCACCAGAGCCAAAAAACCTGTATGAAAGTAGAACAAATACACTGGTATTTTTCAAAACGCAGATGGCGTAAGTGAGTTTATTATCATCGTAGATATATGGGACCGGGACCAATCGACGCGTATTTTTGTTATGATAAAAATGATGCAAAAAACGTTTTTTTCGATTTTTTGTCAGTTACAGCGTTCTTTAATTCCATTGACGATATAATTCGGTAAAATAAAGGGTGATGCATTCAAATTGTAACTAACTTCACTATCATTTACGTTACAAGGAATGCTATAAACTAAATTTGACTTGTCCCATTTCTTTACCTTATCCTTTGTCTTGCTAAATAATCTTCTTAAAGTATTATATGTTGTATAGCTCAAATTATACTTATCCTGATTTTAAATTTCTGACATTTTTAAACGGTCTGACAAAACAGGTATATAAATTAGCGATGTATAAATTTTATCATCAAAACAAAATGTTCAATTACATTTTTAATAAGGTGCAGAAACAAAGGGATAATACCAAAATTTATCAACAATTCGACGAAAAATATTTTAGGAATTTTTGGCAATAATGGAATACAAAAAACCATGAATTCAATTAATAAGTACACTCAAAATTTACATAGGAAAATTTTAAATTTGGCTATTAGAGACAAACATGATTTGTTAAAACATTTTCAAGGTGAGTTGATGGTGATTGAATTTAATTTAAGAAAATATTTGACAGACATTGAGATGAATGAGTTTTTAGAATACGAACATAAGCTCTCGGAAAATTTTATAATGAAAATAAAAAGAATACAGAAAAGGAAGCTCGACAATCTTCAGGACTTACAGAGAAGGGAATTGGGGATTAAGTTTAACGAAAAATGGTTTGTGAATAAGACTAATGTTAATATTCCAACTGATGTTAAGTGGACACTCTCTTTGGGTCATAAACATGCCTTACCTGTAAGAAGAGGAGATCTTCCCACACTAAAAATTTTAGCAGATGGAGAGGACTTAATACAGATGCTAGATAAGAAGGAGGAACAAGAAATTGCTAGGACCAGATTAACGACAATAATAGAGAATCATTTGAATAAAATGGAATTAGATAAAAGAGATAGGTTTATGTTAGAAAAAGTCGATGAAGCGGAAAGATTTTTGAGAAGAAATAGAAATATAATTATTTTAAAAGCGGATAAAGGAAATACAACAATAGCTTTGTATAGAGATGATTACAATATAAGAATGAGAAATATTGTTGAGGACAATAGTAAATATAATGTAATTGCTAAGGATCCTACTAGTAAATTACAGAAATTAAATAATGATTTATTAGATGAAATTTTTAAGAAAAAGATCATAACAAGACAAGTACAGCTATTGCTCCAAGGTTATATGGCTTACCCAAAATTGACAAACAGGATTTTCCATTGAGACCAATTTGCTCCTTCATTAATTCACCTTCTTATTTTTTATGTAAATACATAACCAGTATTCTTAAGAAAATTACAGAGAATTCAAAGTATAATGTTAAAGATTCAATTCAATTCAAGGTTAGAATTAAGAACCAAATTATTGATGATTAGGAATTAGTATCTTTCGATTTTATTTCACTTTTCCCTAGCATACCTGTTAGATTAGCGATTAGTATTATAGAAGAAAAATGGAATGTTATTGAGAACTATACAAAAATTGATAGGCCTTTATTTTTACGGATTTTAAAATTTTATATTGAGCAAAATAGATATTTCAAAAAAATGAGAAGATATATGTGCAGCATGAAGGACTTCCAATGGGTTCGCCCGCATTTCCAATTTTTGGCAGATATAGTTATGGAGAAATTATTAGGTGATTGTATTGGTCAATTGGAAATTAAACCTAGGGTTATGACGAAATACGTAGATGATTTATTTTGTATTATTCCAAAAAGTTTAATTGGAAGAATGTTGACCACACTCAGTAATTTTAATCCTTTTATTAACTTTACTATGGAGAGAGAATTTAAGTTCAGGATTTCGTTTTTAGATACACTATTAATTAGAAAGGATAGGAAATTAGTAATTGATTGGTATCAAAAACCAACAGCTTCTGGAAGGCTTATTAACTATTTTTCTAAGCATAGTAAGGGTGTAATTATTAGCACAGCTAAGAATTTAATAGAGAGAGTACTTAGAATTAGTGACAAGGAATTTCATAAGGCTAACATTGTTAAAGTTAGGAATATATTAATTGACAATAGTTTCCCATTAAGTATTATTCATAGATTAATTAGATAATGTAAGGATAGCATGAGGTGTGTTACCAATTTTAATGATAATATTCAGGGAAGGGGAAATGGAAATGGTGATAATGCAACGGCGGATAAAATTTATAAATCGATAATTTATATACCTGTTTTGTCAGACCGTTTGAAAATGTCAGGAATTTTAAATCAGGATAAGTATAATTTGAGTTACACAATATATAATACTTTAGGAAGATTATTTAGCAAGACAAAGGATAAGGTAAAGAAATGGGACAAGTCAAATTTAGTTTATAGCATTCCTTGTAACGGTAATGATAGTGAAATTTGTGATAAAGTATATGTAGGTACGACCAAGAATAAGTTAAAAACTAGAATAGCTGGACATAAATCGGACCAGAAACGAAGGGATTCATCATTCAATCACTATCTAAAATTTGAAAATGTTTCTATCTTGAATGTAGAAAATAATTATAAAAAACGTTTAATGTTAGAAATGTTACAAATTATTAATGTACCAACAACATACAGAATTAACTTTAAGGCTGACACAGATAACATAGCATAAGTATACAGACATTTAATAAACAGAAAATAAATTGTTAATTTCTTGTTAATTTGATTTATTATTTAATATTTCATTTAATATTTTTAATTAATTTGTTACATATTCACACTAATATTACTTTATTTCATGATTCTGTAAACATGTTTATATTATTGATTTTATTATGTTGGTTGGGTAGAATACTTTTTGAATTTTTTAAAAAATTTTTTCATTTGACAAAAAAAATTTTTTGAATTTACAAATACACATTTTCTGTATTTAAAATTTGAAAATAAATTACAAATAAATATATCTTGAAGACGCTACACGCAGGAGTATCGAAATATTGATAATTAAATAAAAGTTTTTATTTAAAAATAGACCTTGAGCTTGAGAATTTCTTTACATTAATTGTAGAAAAATCAAAACAGAACCCTTATGAAAATGTTATATGTTCAAACTTACTAAAAGCTTAACTTTTCAATTGTAGAATAAGCTTACAAAAGTAATATTATATTAATTATTGTATAAAAAGCTAATTCGTCTCAATATTATCATAACATTTTTAGCATAATAGTATAATAAACATTAAAATACCAATATATTGTTTTATTACAATAAAAGAAAAATTTGTTAATATTAATTATTACACAAAAAATACAATGGGTGTTCTGTGTTTATGTTTTTTTCCTATTGCCGTATTCCTTCCTCACTTTTAAACGATTTTTTGCAAACATTTAATGCATAGCATATTCGATTTATTTGTGGAAATCCCCTAAATTAAAAACATGTCTTTTTTTTCGACATAAAAAATTTTAAAAATATTGTATAATGGTGGATGGTTAAAAAACGTTTGTAAATTCAAATTTTATATATAATATTATAAATTAATTTAAGAAATGCTTGCATTTTACTGTTTTTGAAAGCTTATTCTCAAGTTGCATTGTAGAAGGATTGCTTTATGGTATGTTGGGGACTAATAGAGTTATTTAACACAAGTGTAAAATTCTACAGATGCTCATATCATGCTAAAGACATGAGGAATGAAGAAGAAGCCTACAGATATATTTAAAAATACTACAAACAAGAAACTGGTCATGCTGGAATAAACGAAAATTATTAAGGTTTTAAAACACGATATACTCTAAAAATCTCAAAACTCTTATCCGCAAAACTCTTATATAAACAATTGTGATGTCTGTTGCATAGGTAAATATGACAGAAAACCATACAAACCAAATACTTCATAACAGAAACACACACAGACACGAACGAAGTAATACATATATACATTTACATTATTAAAAAACATAGTTTTCTAAGTCTATGTCCACACTCGGCGAGAAGAGTCGGGCAATTCTTCATCAATTCTCTTTTAAACTTGTCTTCGTGTCCACACTCGGAGATTTTAGTTGCCCAACTTTTTGTTGTTGTTCAGCAATTTTTGTGTTTTCTTTTGTTTGATTTTTCTTACAATTTGACATTTATGCCGTGTTGCCACAGAAATACTCACAAATTACACAAAATTTTATAGATTGCCCAAAATATATTTCATACATAGAATATAATGCTTTTTATTTTTGTAATTGTTTTAATATATGAATAAATATTTGTGTATTTATAAATTTCCCTGTAGAAGACAAAGCCTTAAAGTTATTACTAGAGCTATTGGAACAGCCCAAACAATATTAAAGTATTTATAGTTGAATACTAGTGCTAATGAGGACTAGTACTTGAAGTAGTTCGGGAGCACCGCTTAAACTTTGAAGAAGTTTATAAGATAAGACATATTTTATCCTAAAATTAAGGTATGTTAGATACAAAATAAGCTGCAAATAATGAAAATCGGTTGATATAAACAAAATATTTTCTTTTAATGTAATATCGTTATGCTACACAATTAAATTTTTTATCAATGAAAAATAAAAATGTTTCTCTTCCCTTGTCTTTTAACAGCTGGATTATGTATTCACGTATTATGTGTCGATTAGACATTCAGCAGTTTAACGGTCATATACAAAATAACAAAGTGAATTTGCTCTTTTTATTTTCCATTTGAATTTTTAATTAAAATCTATTTTAATTTTTTTGCATACGGGCAGAAGAATTTACATTTCATTATGATTCTTAAAATTTAAAAAGCATGTTGTCCCCACTGAAAGGCAATTTACTTATAGTTTAATAAATTCCAAAAATGTTTGCTTTAGCTCACCAGTGCACATATTTTAAAATTGGTATAAATTTTAAAAAAGTCACCTTGAAAATATTCAAATGTTTTACTATTAATGCGTAAAGAATTTTTTTGTTTTTTTTTATTATTATTTATTCCTTTATATCATTAGCATATCAAATTAAGATTGTCTCAGCATCACTTAGTCATTATTGAGGCGAGCTGGTAAAATATTTACAGCTTTGAATTACACATGTACAATATATCTGTGGCAATATGGAAGAGTAGCTTAAGTCGAAAATTGAAGTTTTGAGATATCATCAATTTTGTGTAATTTTTATTCTGTATGTTTTTTGCGAATAATTTATGAGCTAATATATTGGTACCATGTTCATTAGAGAAGAAGGATGAATATTTTAATAAAAATATGGTTGATTTTAGAAGATTTTACGCCTTTTCAACTTAAGCGCTTTTTCGAAACTGAAATCTGCGTTGGACAGGTCCTTAAGTAACTTAAGCGTTTCTGTTGAAATAAAAAGTACGTATTGTGTAGTTTTAAGTAAACATAAGAGGATTTATTCAAGAACTTACATTCACTTAAGATAACTGTATACAAGAATCACATTTTATTAAAAAAACTTATGTAAATATAAGTTATATGATAAATCGAAAATCTGAATATGTAAACAAATCTATGTGTACATAAGTTGTTTTGTTAAATGCATTATTGATTCAAAAAACTTAGGCTAAAAAGTAAACGTACATAACATTGATAAAAAAGAGAATTTTTCAAAACGGACTAAACACATTTAAGCGCCTTTGCTTCTGTAATGCCCCAAACGCCTTAACTCAATTCTCTCTTATGTCGACTTAAGCTACTCTTCCAAATTGCCACAGATATAATTGGGGTATTCAAACGGGGTCCTATCAAGTCATATTGTCATAATATCATACAATTTTAAAATAGTTTAAAAAATTTGTTGTTGGTCTTTGAATAAAAAAGTCATAAAACAATAAGACTTTTCAACCAGTGTTTACCATTTTGCCATAAATTGAAAAATAAAAAAATAAAATTAAAAATAATATACTAAACTATGACGGGTTGTTTACAGCAATCATATTTTTTCGTTTTATTGTTTTATGATATATGACTTTAAAACGACCATTTGAATCCCCCAAATATTTTATTTTAAGATATTCATCTAAAGGTTTAATTCTATATATTTATATAATTTACAAAGAAAGAAAAGAAATAAAAGTAAAAAATATTAATATATACACATAAAATTTAATTATTAATTTATAGGATATTGTATACGATTGCTGTAAATCATATGAGAAGAGTTTCTAAGTCGTGAAGCAAATATTCCTTTATTCTTTTCGTGAAAATTTAAATTCTTTGTATATTTTTAATATCTTGAGGGAGATTATTAAATTCCATACTATCCGTATATTCAATCAGTTGTTTCGTAGTTTCTAACCGACATCTTGCTATCATAAGATTGGTATTGTTTTTGTTATTGAATAATGTTTGATTTCTATGAAATGAAATTGTATGGTGACCAATATTATGGGTTAACTTAAAAACATAAAGAATTGAATTAAATTATTATAAATAATTTATGTGAAACAAAATTACATAAAAAATTTATGGTTTAAAAATAGTTAAAGAAAAATTGTTCTCTTCCATTTTTTGTGTAATTACACATAAACTGGCAACGCTGCCACTTATTAAAAAGAAAAAAAACAAGAAAAACGAACGCTGCGATTGTATGAAAAAGACGCGTACACCAAAAAGCGAAAAAAAATATGAAAGGAAATGTCAAATAATCAACTACAAAGACAAAAAACGAATGACGGAATATAAAGAATCGCCGAGAACGGGCAAGTATTTTTCTTCTTTTATTCCCCTCACCGTAATCGTCTACAAACTACAAAAGTTGCCGACTCGCCTCGCCGAGTGCGGACATACACTAACTATCATAGACAAGTTTTCGAAACAAGCTACCACCATTTACCTAGAAGACAGAAACAGCATAACACTTAAGCCCGTATGACACCTACTTTTTTTTGTATTAAAAATGATTTGGAGAACAGTGCAAATATAATATAATAAGAAAGTATAAAGGGTGTAAAGAGTTCAACTATATTCATATAAATACCGAATTGCCAAAAAATGTACAAATGTTATCGATAAAAAAGTGGAGTTTGTTAAAAACAAGTTAAAATATTTTACATTAAAATTGACATTTAGAATTTAAAATATTAATATTATTTAGAATTTAAAATAATATCGATAAAAAAGTGGAGTTTGTCAAAAACAAGTTAAAATATTTTACATTAAAATTGACATTTAGAATTCAAAATATTATAGTGTTGCTAACTTTATGGTGTTATTCTACAATTAAGCGATTTTAGGGTATTTTTGCCTTCAAGGAAGCGTTTTTTTTACAAAATAAAAAGTATCAACATTGAAATAAATATAAATACAAAAACAAAAATAAATATTTTGTTTACATTTTTTATATTCCACTCTTTCTAGCATTTGTTGTTTCTTTCTTTCAATTCTATAACAATTCAATACAAAAAAAGTAGGTGTCATAGGGGCTATATAGAAAAACATCGTTTATACTTTTCTCTCAATTCGAAACCAAAACGAATAATTGCCGACAACGAATTTAATTCGACAAATGTAAAATACTTTCTTAGGCAAGAAGAAGTAGAAATTTATTTCACAAAAGCAAACTCCCATACAGGAATCGCAGATATCGAAAGATTTCATAACCACTTAGGAGAAAGATTTCGAATGCTAGAAATAGAAAATTGCGATTTAACAGACCAAGAAAAAATATACAAGTGTACTGAATGGTACAATAAATCTATCAATTCTACAACCAAGGCTAAACCAATAGACATAGCAAATAGAAAATTTGAACGAAATGAAATTTTATTATTAATTTATTACAAATCACAAAAGAAAAGCAAATTACAAAACTAAAACTTAACAGAGAAGAATATCAAAATACAAGTTAGGAAGGGTACGTAAAGAATTATAAAGCTGTTAGGCATAAGCAGGTACCTAGATACAAAAAAATGAAACTAGAAAATATTCATCCAACGAACGTAAAAAGAACTAAATAATTTTTAGGTACATATAACGCTGTTAATAATAATAATGACACTTTTTGCTGTAAGTAATACCAACTTAGTTGTTGAAAACATCAATGGCACCAACGGTTTCGCTGAAATCGCATTAGAAGACGTAGACATAACATACAGTTATAAAACTTGTGACGACAAAAGATCGGGCGCCTCGTTTTTGCTCACACAAACATCGTCCATCAACCCAGTTAATTTGCGTTATTGTATTCTGTATTATGAATTATTCTTATTATTAATATTATTATAATTATTATTATTATTTTTATTATTGAATTTTATGTTATTATCCTTATTATCTTTATTACATTGAATTATAAATTATTATTTTTGTAAACACATACCATACAAGAAATTATATTTGATTTTAAATTATTTATGTCTTGTTTTTTTGTAACGCAGTGTACCTTCAGATTGTTTACGAGCAAATTCCTTTTTTATATTCAGCTTGTTTACGAACATTCAATCTGAATAACGGATCCTTTTTTTTATTACTCATAATAAATAACATTCAGTTTGTTTACGAATATTCAATCTGAATAACGGATCCCACATGTTTGTTGTTACTACGATTTGAAGGTACAGACAATGTTTAGATTGTTTACGAACTATTTGGTATATCACACAACATGTTCGATGTGGTTTGATGACATTTGCTCATCTACTGACAAGGGTATATAAGGACGCGAATAGTAAACAAAAAGGCAGTTGGTTTTGAGACGGCAAGTAAGTAAGGTCGATGATAAATATTGGCAGGCCGTATTTATCATCGAAAATACGTACAAATAACAGCTTGAATAAACACACTATTGGTGACGGTGCCCATTAGTGTGTCAATTCTAGCCAGCCGCTATCAACAGCGACAGACACAGTAGCGTTAGGGACCCAACTGAAACCAGGTCAGTGGTGATAGTGCCCACTGATTTACGGTTGAGGGAGACCCGACGGCTGACCAACAATTCCAACGTGGCGAGAATTGCCGTCCGTTGGCGTTAGTTCACAGCCATATGAAATCCCACTACACTGTGTGTATGCCAGTGTAGTGGTATTTCTGGAATTCCCTCACTAGGACGAAGACCACGGCTACACAGTAGTTTTAGACGACTAGTTTAAGTTAGTATAGGTAGACTAAGGAATTAATTAATTTAAAAAAAAAATCAATTAATTAAGAAATTAAATAAAATATCAAATAGTAATACATTATATATTGTTTTATTTTTTTCTGTAACACTGGACCCCGTTGCGCTACCCCAGCAACCAGCGAAAACGTGTCGTTACAAACTATTTTACACATAATTGACCCTGAAGAAATTCAGATTGCCATAGAAGTGCTGGACAAAAACATGAAAGTAATATCAAATATCAACGACAAACACTTTTAGAATACGAAGCTAGAAAAACAAAATCAACACTCCAAACTATCATCCCTGCTAGACATTCAAGAGGACTAATAAATATTGTAGGAACCGGAATTAAATGGTTATACGGAACAATGGACGACTTTGATAGAACAGAAATAGAACGACATTTACATACAATCGATGACAATAAACATGCAATAATAGAAAACCGCAACAAAAATATTGAAATAAACTTCGTATTTGAGAAAACAATTTAGAAGCTAAAAGAAGCAATAGAAAGCGACAGGACACAAATTACTTCAAAATTAAATCAAATATGTATCTAAGAACGATGAAGAATTAGAAAATAAGCTCCTATATTTGGATATATTGTTAAAAATTAAAATTTTACTAGATAATATCGAGCACATACAGAATAACACTGTGAATAATAATGTATTAACAAGTGAAGAAATAGTCCGTTACAATAGTGGTGTTTTTTTCGAACCGAATATAAATATTCCATACAAATTTTTATTTATATCCGCTTATATAAGCGGTTAATTTTAAAACTGCTTAAAAATTAAGCACATATAAAAATGCTGCCAAGTTGGATTTTTTTTATCTTGACGTTATCTTTTTAAAATTCTATAACATTTTATAAATTAATAAAAGAATAAACGTTGTAAATATGGCTGAGGCGAAGGAATGTAGTTATTTTTACATTGTTTGAATTGTTTTTAAAAAAATAATTACATATTTTTTTATAAAAATTGTGAGTAATGCCCAATTTAATTTCTTAAGCACTTATGTTGTTTTTTTCGAAGCAGTTTATCTAAGCGGCTATAGGTTTCGAAAAAAACACCACTAATATCGATATTTAAAAAAGGCAAAATACCAAATTAAGTGCAGCCCAATACAAGGGAAATAAAATAATTTTTGTAATTCAAATATCTAAAGATATACGGAAAATAAAAAGATAATTTTTTTTACCTATACCTAACGTAAACCAAGAAGAACTTATTTTTGAAAATAGAGAAATTTTAAAGATAAATAATACAATGTATGATTTTACTAACACAGTAAAAAGAAGTAATCTGAAAAAGTCTAACCTTTGTATTTTCGCAAATAATTGTTTAAAAAAAACAAGCAAATTGAAACTATAGTTGTAGGATTATTTTCGGCCAAATAAATTTTTTTAGTCACAATTTCATAGATTTTGATTTAGCTGATAAGGCCCAAATTATTTTATGCAAATAAAACCAATTTTTTATTCCATATTTTCCCGACGTTTCGTGAATTTTTTGTTCACTTTTTCAAGGGATTCCTTTATTAAAAAATATTCGTCAGTACATCAATTTCAATAATTATTTTAACTTTTCTACTCACACGTAATAATACTGTTGGTTTACATCAACAAGATACTTATAAATAAATAAATCCAAAATTAAAAATATCATTATCTGCATATGTAAATAAACAAAACATAAAATTACATACATACATATATACATTTAAGTCTAGTTGATGACGTCAAAGTTATTCTCAGTATGTTAATTCTCTTAAGGAATAATAAAAAACAGATGTTTTTACATTATTGCTAATTTATAGTTAGCGCTTAAATTGTTGGTGTCTTCCTTTATATTCATTGTCCTATGTATTTTTTGTTGTATTCGTAGGCTCTCTGTTGTATATCTCTTTGCTGTATTGTTTATAACATCAAGTATTCTCATATTATCGAAATTCGGTTTGTGATTTTCTTGTATTATATGTTGTGACAAAGCAGTACTTTCTCTTTTTTTACTAATATCTGTTTTGTGCTCATTTATTCTTGTTTCCAAATTTCTCTTGGTTGTACCAATGTATACAAGATTACAAGAATTCTCTTCATTCCCTTTGCAAGGAATTTCGTAGACAACATTGCTCTTTTGTAAGAGTTCTACTTTTGTTTTTGTTCTTGTAAAAATTGTATTTAACGTTTTATTAGGTTTATAGGCAAAGTTGACGTTATTTTTATTAATTGTTGTTTTTATATTTTTATTGTCTGTAAGACCTGGTATGTATTTAACACTAAAGAATAAGCGATCATTATTAGGGTTTTCGTTTTTCTTATCCCGTGTGGGTTTGTAGGAATCAATTAAAGAATTTATTAATTTTGTTGGAAATCCATTATCTGTAAGTGTGCTGATTATTATTTTCTTATTCTGTGGGTGAAACCTTTGGTCACTAATGTCCAGTACTCTGTTTATAAAATTTTTGGCTGTATTTATAATTTGAGATTTCGGTTGCGTTGCGTTGAAATTGATTATCCTACCTGAGGAGGTTTCTTTTTTATACCAATTAAATATTATTCTGTCGTCAATTCTATGTAGTTCTGTGTCAAGGTAGGCTATTTTCATGTTTTTTTCTGTTTCGATGGTGAACTGCAGCTTTGGGTGATGTTTATTGATGTTTATTTATAAGTATCTTGTTGATGTAAACCAACAGTATTATTACGTGTGAGTAGAAAAGTTAAAATAATTATTGAAATTGATGTACTGACGAATATTTTTTAATAAAGGAATCCCTTGAAAAAGTGAACAAAAAATTCACGAAACGTCGGGAAAATATGGAATAAAAAATTGGTTTTATTTGCATAAAATAAATTGGGCCTTATCAGCTAAATCAAAATCTATGAAATTGTGACTGAAACTATAGTTGTTTTTTTTTTTTTTTTGTATACTTTTAAGAAGGAAACCAATTAATATATGTATATATAGGCTTAAGTTTCTAATTTTTATATACACGTATAGTTTTGTTATTGTAAAAATTAGTTATATATTATTTTGAATTATAACGATTATTTCATTATAAACTTTCTTTTATAATAAAATGATGTCATGTATATGAGAGTGAGTGTTTCTAAATAATGGTTTCTGTTTAAAACAAAAAGGTAAGGCTGTGATGATGTTTTATTTTTCCGGATACAGTTTATAGAAAATTTTTGTGTGTGCGGATACGCGATCGGTAGGAAGGGTTGGGACCTCCTGAGTATAGAGTTAGCTAGCCGGAACACTTACCGATCAACCGGTCTGTAACATAAAATGGCGCCCAAACGAATGTAGTGAAAGCGTGTAGAAGACCAAAGCACGCAGCAATAGCACTGTCACTTATTGAAATAGTTGTTGAAAATACCATGACTTAAGCGACTGCAGAAAGTCCTTACTGCTTGGTGTTAAATTAAAGTCAAGATTTTATATATTTTTTCCGGTGTGTTATGCGTTAAGAGTCAATGGGCATCTGACAGCCTCTCGTCAGATCTAAGTACGAGGTATGTTGTGTTAGGTGGATTATTGGTAATTGCTGGTGAACCCCTTATGAACGAGTGAACGTCTTAGGTAGATGCACAGGCAATCACGCAGGGACACACGGTCTCAATTTTGCTGTAATTATTATGTCTATACCAATTACTGAATCCTGATACGAATTAACCGCTCCGATTACCGTCGTGTTATCTCAGCCTGACCGTCATGAATATCGCATAGATTCAAAAAGAGGAAAATAAGGAAATTGATTACTATTACTTATCATATATACATACATCTTTTCAGTTCATTAGTAGTAGTCCTGATTTATACATATTTTATTTACTTTTTTGTGTGTATTATTTATTTGTTTTTATTTATTTATATTATTAATTTTATTATCATATTTAGTGGTCATTTATTTAAGTTATTTATTTATATATTAATTTATTTCCATTTATATATAGCATAGTATTTAGTACTTAGTTTCTTTATAATTTTTGTTTTGTTTGAAAAGGGAAAAATTCATAGCTTTTGAAAATCATATAGAGTAAGTAGTTTTTGCTAAAGTCGTTCAAGAAGATATTGTTGTCGATATTTTTTTGGAGTTGTTATGAGTGCTAGCCCCCCTGTAACGCGTTCACGTAAGAGAGATAGGCAAACACAATTTGATTTAAATAGGTCAGCACCTCACGTTGTGCGTAAGACACATAAGCCAAACACTCCAGGGTACATAACCATTGAAATTGATGAAAAGATGGCTCAACAGGGTAGTGATCAGATTAGGGATATATCTAAGACCATTATGTCTGGTACATCGAGCACGCAACAGAGCGGTAATACCTTGCATAATGAGCGTTTAGCCCAGAGCACGAGCCGACAAGTGGTAAGAGATGATATGGACGGTGCTATAAGAAAAGTAGTGGATTAAGCTGTGAGTTCACAGGTTGCTGATATGAAAAGGCTAATTGCAGACCTAACATCAACTGTCAGTAGACTTAGTGTGGTGGTCCAACAAACTCAAAAGGAGAATAAAAACTTAAAAGAGGATTTACCTGGGGCATTTAAAGTTGCGAGTGATTCTTCAGAGCACTTGGAAACTTATTGTTTACAAATACGTTCCCAGCCATCATTCAGGGCATCCTCAAGTGGCGGTGATCAGTCGAGATATGAGAGCAGACCTAGAGTGGATAAATGGGGTCTTGAATTCGACGGAGACAATAATAAATTCACTGTTGAAGACTTCGTTTTTAGACCTGAGCCTTTGCAAAGCCAGTACAATATGTCATGGGGAGAGGTGCTGGAAAATTTCCATGTGTTGGTCAAAGGCCCAGCTGAAAAATGGTATTATCTGTTCATCCAGACCAACTATGTTACTGAATGGACTACACTGAAGCAGGCATTGTTGAAACAATACCAGTCATCTCGGTCGAGTTTCGCTTTCTTTTCTGCGATGACACAGTTGAGGTCTCGTCTCACCCTATCAATGCCTGAGAGCGAGATGATAAAAATGCTGAAAAGAAATTTAAAGGAGAGCATTGGGAGGATAGTGTACCCGATGTCCGTGTCATCCGTTGAAGAATTGAGGACATGCTGTTTGGATGCAGAAAAAACTTTTCTGAAAAGAGATATGAGGCCACACCCGATACAAAATCTTATATATGCAAGGCAAGTTAATGAGCTCGTTGAAAAGCCGAATAAAGTATATGATATTGAAAAAGATGTGGGTGGTTCTGTTGCTGAAGTAAAAACAAGCCAGGCGAATTTACAATCAACTAGACCAGAAACATGTTGGAATTGTCATCAAAACGGTCACCTGTTTATGGATTGCCCATCAGATGAAAGGACAATATTTTGTTATAAGTGCGGCAAACCGGAGGTAATATCACCAAACTGTACAAATTGCAGAAATCGAAATTTTCGCAAGAACGACGGGAGAGCGAGGGATCTCGTTCAACACCGAACCCGCAGATGAACACTTAAAACACCATGAAATAAAAATCAATATAGTCAAAAATGTATTACAAAATAACCGTATTTTACCACAACAAAAGCACTTGTTTTCAATAGAGCAGAGAGAGAGAAATTATGAAGAGATTAAAAATCGAATTTTCCAGGGCGAAAGTTATTGCTTCTACTGCGTTAAAATAAAAAGCCGAGAAAAGTATTTCCTCTTCATGAAAATCCAGTTTATTAACAAACAAAAAGAAAAATATAATATAATATAAAAGGGTTGTCAACGTTAAAAATAATGCATTTGCAGGGTGACTCGAAATGAATTGCAAGGTGCAGCGAAGTGCATACACTGACAAAAATATATACATTGAATTATTTACAAGTGAATGTATTAATTCCAATACTCCTCCTCATTCACTTTAAATTACATTTTGTACAAAAATAATTGTGCTTATTTGCAGCTAACGGCTTTGTTAAAATGTCAGCTATCATCTCTTCTGTAGGACAGTAGCTGCATGATATGATGCTTTTCTTCACTAGATCTTTTGTCATTTTATATCTTGTATCCATATGCTTTGTTTTAAAAGAGAATTTATCATCATTTACAAGACGTAGGCTGCTTTGATTATCATTAAAGATGGGTGTTGGTTCATTAACTGGTTGGTGCAAATCTTCCAATAGTTGTCTCAACCATTTTGCTTCTTTAGCAGCTTCTGATAAAGAAATGTATTCAGCTTCGCATGTTGAAGATGCCACAAGTGATTGTTTTTGACAGGACCAAGAAATTGTACCACCATTGTAGAAAATTATACGTCCACTATTAGATTTTCTTTCTATTCTTTCTTCGGCCCAGTTTGCATCAGCATAAACAATTAATTTTTGTTCTTTATTTGGGTCACTTAATTTCAGTTTTAAATTTGCTGTTGATTTCAAATACTTTAAAATACGTTTACATTGGTTCCAATCTTCATTCGTGGGCTGTGAAACTTTTTGTGCTAAAATGCTAACAGGTGCTGAAATATCAGGTCTGGTATTAACAGCAATGTATAAAAGATGTCCAATCAGTTTACGGTATTTAGTATTGTTTTCAAGTAGTGTGGATTCTCCTCCTTTTCCATAACTGATATCCATTGGAGTTTTTGTTGATTTTGCTTCTTGAAGACCAAATTCTTGAACAGTTTTCTTTATGTAGTTAGATTGACAAAGTTCAAAATTACCATCAACATCCTTCGATATTTCAATTCCCAAATAGTGTTTTAATTCGCCTAAATTTTGCATATCAAAATTACTTGATAATGCGTTTTCAATGTACTTTATCTGTTTTTCATTTGAACATGCCAAAATGAGATCATCAACATAAACGATTATGTAGCACATTGTTCCATAAATATTACCATAGTATAAACAAGGATCATTAATACTTTGAGAAAATTTAGACTTCATAAGAACTTCATGTAAAACATTATTCCACGATCTTGCGGCCTGTTTCAGACCATATATACTTTTCTTTAATAGACATACCAATTCTCCGTTTCCTTCATCAAAACCCGGAGGTTGTTTCATAAAAATAGTCTCAGATAATTTTCCATTTAGAAACGCTGTCTTGGCATCAATGTGATTTACAATCATATTTTTCATTCCCGCTATTGACAATAAAATTCTAAATGTTGTGTGAGACACGACTGGAGCGAAAACTTCATCATAGTCGATTCCGTATTTCTGAGAAAATCCTTGGGCTACAAGACGAGCTTTAAAACGACTTATGTCTCCATCTGCATTACGTTTAATTTTGTAAACCCATTTACTTCCTATTGCAGACCTTCCTTCAGGTAATTTAATAAGTTCCCAAGTCTGACTCTTCTTCATAGATTCGATTTCATCCTGCATTGCAGCTAGCCACTGCATTCTTTCGTCACTATTAATAGCCTCACGATAAGTTTTGGGTTCTTTAATTTCTTTCGTTGACCAAATTTCATCTATTAATTTTCTAGGCTTTATACCTTTATTTGTTCTTTGGGAAACTCTTACCCCTGTTTCTTGTACTCCTGTATGCAGCGTTACCCTTGTGACCCGAAAGTATCAATTTGACCCTTTCTTGGAGGCTCTGCCACTTTTTGTGACCCCTTCTTTAATTTACCCTTTTGTATCATTTTCAAGCAATTCGTGTCAGCTTATGTACGAGTATATTTTAGCGATGGTAAATAAATCAATTGTTCGCAAAACAAGCAGCTTTTATGTATACAGAGCATATCACAGTAAACAGCTTTTACATGCATGCCTGTATATTATTATAATTATAATACATAAATTTCAAATTTAACGTGAAAGGGTTGTGTGCAAAAATAAAAATTTTTTCATTAAAAAGACTAAAATTACAAACAAAAAAAAAAAATTATAAAAAAGCTAAAACTGAAAACAATTTGTAACGAAAATAAATTGTTTACAAACATTGACAAATAAGTACTTTTCTTTTCCAATTTTCTTATGTAATTTTCTTATTGTTAAATGTTAGGTTTGTTGTAAAGTTGAAAAAACAAAATGAGCAGCCAACTTCAACAAACAACATGCATGAAATTCAACCCAATGACGTAAGCTCCGATTTGGATATTAGCTCATCATCAAATGGGTCAATTACTGCAAAAAAAAGCAGGGTTTTCCCTGGTTGAAGAAGATTATTCGGACATATTCGTTTGAGTGGGAAAGGGAATTTAAATGGGTTAATCTGGACGTAGAAAAAAGAAGCCCATTTGTATTATATGTAAGCAAATACTAAATACACACTCTAAAACTGCTAAACAATCGGCCAATTTAAAAATTGCAAAGCAAATTTTATTTTAAAATACAGTACGTATTCCTTTGTACGTAAAAAGCAATTTTTATTAAAAAAAATTTTTATTTTAAATGTAAAGTACAAATATTTAATTTTTTTTGCTATTAATATACAATGACATTAAGCTCGAAAATAAGGGATTTATTATTATTTTTAAAAAGAAGTCAATAAAGTTATTATATTAGTAAAGAGTTTTTTGTTAAAAAAATAGTTGACCCTTTTTTTCTTTCAAATACCCCTTTTGAGACCCTTTTTCTTACCAAATACCCTTTTTCTGACCCTTTTTAAAAATTGTCAAAGGTAACCCTGCCTGTATGTATTTCATTAGTTTCTTTACCTGTTTTAACATCTTTAGGTTCATTTATTTCTGTAGGTTCATTATTGATTGTTATATCCTGAGTATTAATAGGCTCTAACTTCTCCTCCTCAATCAATAATGTATTACTTTCATTATTAATATTCTTATGTAATTTAATAGAAACCTCATTATCAACTTTATTTGTAGCAAAATCGTTAAATCGAACATCACGACTAATAACAACCCTTTTTGTTATCGGGTTGTAACAACGATAAGCTTTGGAATTATTGTCATAGCCAAGAAAAATCATTTCGCATGATTTATTATCTAATTTACGTCTTTTCTCAGATGGAATATGCACAAAACATTTTGAACCAAAAATATGAAATTCACCTAGGTTTGGTTTTGTACCATACCATAATTCATATGGGGTTGCATTTATAGATCTTGAAAAAACTCTATTTTGAATATAATTTGCAGTCGATACAGCCTCACCCCAAAAAGTGTTTGGTAAATTAGCATCAATAAGTAGACATCTAGCCATTTCAATAAGCGTTCTGTTCTTTCTTTCCGCCTTTCCATTTTGCTGCGGAGTAAAAGGGGCAGTCAGCTGAACTTGAATTCCTTCAGACCTCAGAAAATCGTTAAAATTTATTCCGGTGTATTCACCACCTCTATCGGAACGAATAACTTTTGGAGTACGACCAAAACGTGTACGACAAAACATTACAAAATTCCTAAATGTTTGTTCAACTTCCGATTTTTGAGATAATAATTGTACAGTAGTAAAACCAGAAAAATCATCAATTAAAGTTACGACATACCTTTTTCCAGAAGGAGTAGTTGTTTGCATTGGGCCACAGACATCTGTGTGAATTAACTCCAACGGGCATGTAGATTTATTTAAAGATTGTTTTGGAAATGGCAATCGAGTCATTTTCCCTTTAGTACACGTTTCACAAACCTCTTTGATACCACAATCAACAATTTTCAAATTTTCAGCTAAATTTTCAGAAAACATCTTTTGAATAGCTCCTGGATCACGATGGCCTAGCTTACGATGCCATTGGTGAATACAATTTTCATTATGTTGAATTAAAGCATTTACATTATCAGGTTGACGTAAAATATACATTTCCCCATCAATATCTGCTATACCAACGTTCTTTTCGTCAAAATTTATATAGCAACGATTCTTCTTGAAATTTATATCAAAACCAGCTTTAGCTAATTTCCTTACGGAGAGTATATTTCCCACCAAAGAGGGAGCATATAAAACTTCTTTCACCAAAATTTTATGTTGATTACCATTAATATCATAAAGTATCAACTCACCTGAACCAATACCTTGAATAGTAACAGTTTCTCCATTTGCTAATTCGATCGAACTTTTATATGTTCTATCTAAATTTTTATAAAATTTATGATCATTTACAGCATGTCGTGTTGCACCAGAATCAACTAGCCAAGAAAATCTCTTACTTTTACCAAATTTAAAAAGAAAATCATCTGTACTTGACGTTTCTCCAACAGCATTTATTTTATTTGTAAATTTATCATGAACCTGTTTTGATTTCCAATTCTTATACTTGCCACAATTCTTCTTTTGATGTCCCGGCTTTTTGCAAAAATAACAAACACCACCGGGTTTAGCATATGCTTTCAAAACAGCATCATTAACACCATTACCGGCATGCAAACGTCTTTCATATTCTGATATTATTCTCTGTTGAACCAAAGCAAATGTAATTTCCTCTTCCTTACGCGATTCTAATGAAGTTATAAGCGTGTCATATCCTTCTGGCAAACTACTTAATAACATAGCAGCACTCCATTTATCGGACAACGCTTCCTCCCCAACATCACGCAATTTTGTAAATAAATCGTTCATAGAATTAATATGTGCCACAGCATCACCACCTTCTTCAAGTTTTAAACAGCAAATCGACCTCATTAGGTAGACTTTATTAGTGAGAGTATTTTTCTCATGGTAATCCTTCAACACGTTCCATGTATCTTTAGCCGTCTTCATGTTTCGTATATGACCAAGCTGATCATCCATCACGAGTAAACCAATGGTTCCCCTTCGCTTCGTCGTCTTTGCTGTCCCAAGTATCCATTTCAAGTTGGTTAACGATTACACCTCCTTCTATCTTAGGTTGAGGACGGGAGCCTTCAATAACTCGTTTCCACAATCCCTCTTTGCGTAATAAGAGCTCCATTTTGAATTTCCAAATCGCATAATTGCCATTTGCAAGTTTGACAAATTTCGGCTTAGGGTCCGCCATTTTCTCTTTTCCTTCTTAGATTTTATTTTCTTGTTATTTACCTTAATTGTACTTTAATTGTCTTGAGTTTCCTTTAACTTTATTTCAATTTTCATTTACTTTATTTTACGAAGGCCCATAACCTATTGCTTCTACTGCGTTAAAATAAAAAGCCGAGAAAAGTATTTCCGCTTCATGAAAATCCAGTTTATTAACAAACAAAAAGAAAAATATAATATAATATAAAAGGGTTGTCAACTATAAAAATAATGCATTTGCAGGGTGACTCGAAATGAATTGCAAGGTGCAGCGAAGTGCATACACTGACAAAAATATATACATTGAATTATTTACAAGTGAATGTATTAATTCCAATAAAAGTACCCTGCAAAGCACATCAATCTCCATACGCATTCAAAAGTTGCGAGAGGAGCACACTAAAAGGATACCGAAACGAAAACAGGTGATAGAAGCAATTAAAGAGGCAGACAACGTCGACTAAGACCCAAGGCCGTATGCTGAAATTCAGATTGGTGATAAAACAATCCTACTAGGAAAGGGATGTCGAGAGCTGGTAACGGAATTAGACCTAGAAATCGAACCATGGTACTCTATTATATCCACCACTAATGGCCAGAAAAATAGACTGCTGGGTAGAATAACCATTGAGATAAACTATAATAATATAAAGAACAATATGACGTTTTACCTGTGCCCAGACCTGGAACAGCACATTGTTCCATTGATGTTGATTTTTGGCGTAAGTTTAAATTAGCCCCCGAAGTAATTAGAGTGGATGAAATTGAGTTGAATAAGGTTACAGATGAATTAAAAGCAGACAACCATATGATAAATCCTCATTTATTGAATCAAGAGCAACAACAGCAGCTAGAAGATGTAATATAAAATTTCCCTGCATTTTAAAAACAAGGGCTAGGATGCACACCATCAGAAACACATAAAATAAAATTGGTTGAAGGGGCAGAGCCTGTGAAAGAGAGGTATTACCCAAATTCTCCGGCGTTGCAAAATATAGTGTATAAAGAAATAGATCACATGCTCGACCTAAAAGTCATAGAAGAGAGCGAAAGTCCGTGGAACAACAGGACAACAATAGTCAGAAAACTTAAAAAAATCGTTTTTGCTTGAAATAACAATATCCAGTCTATCCGCTGCAAAACATTGAGGGTATATTGAGCAGAATCGACGAAACATATTTTATAAGCAGTTTCGACCTGAAGTATGTCTTTGGCAGATAGAATTGGAGGAGGATAGTAAGCCGTACACCTCATTCACTGTTCCAGGTCGACCACTGTACCAATTCAGGGTGATGCCATTTGGCTTATGTAATGCCGCTCAACGATTATGCAGGCTAATGGATAAAGTGTTACCCAAGCATCTAAAAGAAAACGTTTTTATATACCTGGATTACCTCTTGATAATCTCAAACAGTTTTGAAAAACATATTAAGTTATTAGAAGAAGTAGCCGAAGCCCTAAAACGAGCAAATCTGACCATCGAGTTAAAAAAATCTAAATTTTGCTATCAACAATTGAGATACTTAGGATTTATCATCGGCGGCGGTATGCTGAAGACTGACCCAGAAAAAGTCAAAGCAATAAAAGACATAAGAATTCCGAGAAACCCTAGAGAAGTACGTAGTTTATTAGGAACCGCTGGGTGGTATCGCAGGTTCATTAAGGACTTCGCATCGATATCAGCTCCCCTCACAGACATGCTAAAAAATCAAATAAGTTTGAGGTAACAGCTGAAGCCATTGCAGCATTTGAAAAATTGATAACGGCTTTAACCACGGCACCTGTTCTCCGACATCCAGACTTCAATAAACGATTTTACATCCAGTGTGATGCATGTGACTATGGTATAGGAGCTGTGCTTTACCAGTTAAATGACAAGGGGAGGAACATCTAATTGCGTTCTATTCGCACAAATTACACCCATACCAGAGAAATTATAGTGTCACCGAAAAGGAATGTCTGGCGGCAGTTATGGCTGTTAAAAAGTTTCGTCCATATGTTAAATTAATGCCCTTCACTGTAGTGACAAATCACGCAAGCCTCAAGTGGTTAATGATTTTGAAAGATTTGACTGGCAAGCTAGCTCGATGGTCCCTGCAATTACAACATTTTAATTTTGAAATTATGCATCGAAAAGGGTCCGAAAATATAGTTGCTGACACCCTGTCAAGACTGCCTATAGAATTTGATGTGAATGAGCTAAAGATGGATGACATATTTGGTTGTGAAACCACAGAGTTTGATAGTGAGGAGTACAAAGCACTTATACAACAGATTGAACAAAATAAAGAAAAGCTGCCTGATCTGAAAATGAAAAACGGAATGATTTTCAAAAAGACAGCGTTGGAACAAGACTTCGATGAAATCAAATGGAAACTCTGGATCCCCGGCAACTTGGCATGTACAATTATAGAAAAAGCTCACTGTTCGCCAACAAATGCTCACGGAGGTATTGCGAAAACACTTTAAAAGGGTAAAGCGTTTCTTTTACTGGCCAAAAATGGCACCTCATGTTAGAAATTACGTAACAAATTGCCAAACTTGTAAATAGACAAAACCCACAAACCAGATTTTAAGGCCTGAAATGTACATTGATTTTATGGGAAAGTGTCCTAGATCAAAGAATGGTAACTGTTATATCTTCGTTGTCGTCGATCACTTTACCAAGTATGCATTTCTAAAGGCTATGAAGAAGGCATCTACTAACAATGTCATTAATTTCCTGATACAAGAAATTTTCCATAAATTTGGCGTCCCCGAAGTAATACACAGCGATAATGGAGCGCAATTTACAGCAACAAGTTTTCAAAACATGATAAAATCCTATAAAATACAACACATTAAAACAGCAGTATACTCTCCTCAAAGTAACGCGAGTGAAAGAGTTAACCAGCCTGTTCTATAAGCCATCAGAGCTTACCTAGACCAAGATCACCGTGATTGGGATTTGTATTTATCGGAGATAGAATGTGCATTGAGAACAGCTGTGCACCCGGCAACCGGCTTTACGCCATTTTTCGCATTATTCGGATACCATAGTAGTCGCCGTGGTCTAGTGGTTAGTGTGTTGGCTTACTAAGACATGAGCCCTGGGTTCGACACCCAGCTCCGACATCTTAAAAAAAAAGAAATATGAAAAAAATATTTCTTTCGGCGACTACCTCTCAGCAGTCTTCTGGCAAAAGCTCTGAGAGTAATTAATTGCCATGAACAAGCTTCTCAAGTCTGTCGTTCGGAGTCTACATTAAACTGTAGGTCCCGGTACTCATGGATAAAAATTTACACACACAACATGAGTGCTGCGAGAAGCTAGGCCGTAATCCTGACAGGGTTGTAAAGGCCAGTTATGTATGTTGTATGTATATGTATTCCGCAGGTGCCGATTATAAATTAAGCCGAAAGCTACAATCCCTCACTGACCACCAAGTACTTGAAGCAAACCGTGAAAATCGACTAAACATCGTGAGAGAGGCAATAAAACAGAATATTCAGAAAGCCTATGAAAAAAGTGCTCTACGATACAACAAGCGATCAAGAAACGTATCATTCATCCCTGGCCAGGAAGTCTACCGGCGGAATATGGGTTTAAGCGACTTTACAAAAAGCCTGAACGCTAAATTTTCAAGAAAGTTTTTGAGGTGTAGAGTTGTCAAACCTATAAGATAGGAGGAAGTGGCAGCCTCGTAATGACAAGGCACACTTGAGCACGCATGGCGGCCCGTTGTGATACCACATGATGTGGGAAGCCCTGATAGGCAGGGGCTCCACACAAGAAGCACTACTTCCCCAGAAAATTATGCTGGAAACCAGCCAGAGAGCCTAATAAATTTGGCAATTGATCCAATGTCCAGGATCGATACGTCAGTCAAGCCATCGAGAAAAGGAGATCCTAATGTAAGAAATCTACGTCGAGCCAGAGATGGGCACTGGCAAATATAGTGAGTCACAGCGTCCTCTTCCTCAGCCACGACAGAAGTCATTCGCGGCCAAGCGCAGTCTTTCTGCATGCCCGCCCATCACGCAGTGACTCGTGAGGATAGATACAACGGAAGAGATATCCCTGCGGTCCAGTTTAAAGAGTTGATTGGTACGCCTCAAGTCCAGCCTAGGCCAGGTGAGTCTAGCAACCTGACAAGACTCCTCCCGCGACCAGGCTAGGTCCGCGTCCAATAAATGTCTCCTTCTAATAAGGAGCCTAACGGAGGAAAGAAGTATACCCACTTCCATGTGAGGATGAACCTCCGGCAGAGACGTACAAGTCCTAGCCAGTTCATCCGCAGTACAACTACCCGCGATGTTCCTGTGACCAGGAACCCTAATCAGATTAACGACGCACTGTCTCGAGAGTGCCACAAGGGTATCGCGACAGTCGCCGACAATTTTTTAGTTCGTGATCAAACTCGACAGTAACCTGACCGCCGCCTGGCTGTCAGATAATATGGTGATACAGGCAGTGGGAGTGCCACCCTGAAGTATCACCTTTGCAGCGTGACATATAGCCATTATTTCGACCTGAAAAACGCTACAGTAATCAGGGAGGCGAAGGGATATGGAGAGGGCGAGCATCTCTGAATAGATCCCACACCCCACTTTATCTCCAATCTTGGAACCATCAGTGTAGACTTCCACCGATCCACTGGGGATGACCTCGCCAGAGGCCCAGTTATCCCTACTTGGGATCATCGTGTGGAAGTCTCTGTGTAGTTCCAGTCTCGGTGAGGTGTAATCTATATTGTCCCGTATCCGAGGTTCCTCTAAAAGAATAGAGGAGTGCTCCCAGGGTACAAAATTCCACCGTTTTAGTGCATTAAGTCTTACCGCCACCAGTTTAACCCGCTGCCTGGCAAGAATCCTAGACGGAAGCCACCCCAGCATAACAAAGAGTGCCTTCGTGGGGGTGGTCCGTAATGCACCAGTAATCTGCACTGCCGCGGACCTCCTGACCTTATCAAGGAATCTGACATTGCAGAACTTGTCGAGAGCGGTCCACCAAAAGACCACTACGTAAAAAAGATTCGGTTCTATGATTGCCGAATAAATCCAGCGGACCACGCGGGAACGTAGTCTCCATCTTGCCCCTACTGCCCTGCGGCAGCAGTAGATAGCACAGGCAGATTTACGCGCCCTTTTAGGCAGATTAGGTCCCCAGTTCAACTTGGGGTCCAGAATGAGACCTAGATATTTAACCGAGGTACTCAAATGCAGTCCAACTCCGTTTAGGCGGGGCAAAGTGAAATACCTTGTACCGTCCCGTACAGAGCATCAACTCCGTCTTGCCAGGATTAGTACGTAGTCCAAATTCCCGGCTCCACCAATGTCCAAAGAAGTGGAGAGAGCACACCGCCTTGTGGGGTGCCCCTAGCAGTCGCCCTCTGGCACCTTGTAGTTCCAATTGTGGCGGATATCAATCGCGGCCTAAGAAGAAGCTCAATGAATTTAACCAGACCAGAATCCAGTCCAAGATTGCGCAGAGCATTAACGATACCCGTAGGGCAGATATTGTTGAAGGCGCCTTCTATATCCAGAAAAGCAACCAACGTATATTCCCTGAAATGCAATGTCCTCTCCACCTGAGAGTGCAGAGGGGTCTCGACCGATCTCCCTTTGGTGTAGGCATGTTGGGGTTAGATAGTAGTGAAGGGTTGATCGAGTTCCTTCAATAGAAAGGAACAAAGACTACTTGGTCTAAAGTCTCCGGGAAGCACGTGTGAAGCTTTTCCGACTTTGGGAATGAACACCACACTTGTGGTCCTCCAGCGCAGAAAAATATAAATAAGGTCCAAACAGGCATTATAGACAGCCAAAAGCCAGGGGAGAATGAGATCCTTGCCATGTTGCAGATCAGCTGGAATAATGCCATCTCGACCTGGAGATTTGAATGGTTCAAAAGAATCTATGGCCAAGTGCAGTTGCTCAGGGGTTATACGAATTGAGGAGTGGTGCCCTGGAGTGGGCGTGACCCCTCGAAATACAGTCTGGCCCGCAGCATGGACACTTTCCGGAAAGTGAGTTTCCAGAAGCAGGTTCAGCGTCTCACCAGTTGAGGTAGTCCAACCACCATCAGATCTCCGAATACTTCCGAGAGATCCCTTAGAGGAGCTTAAAACCTTACGAAGACGGTTGACCTTCGCTGAGGATTCAACGTTGTCGCAGAATTCCCTCCACGAAGCCCTTTTCGCCCGTCTAATCGCATATTTCAGCTCCCGTTCCTTTGCCTTGTACAGATCCCATTCGATAGTTGACTTAGCTCTGTTAAAGAGCCTGCCGCACAGACGCCGAAGATCCTCGATGTCCTGATTCCACCAGTTGGGCCCAGGCCTACCCTTGTACACAGGAGTCTTAGTGGAGAATGAGGCAGCATTCTCGAGGGCAGCGGACAATATCTCCACAGTCCTGTCGATGTCCGAACAGTTACGGACGATTGGCGATGCTAAGATTATTCACTCACTCACCCCTTTCGTTGGTATCCGAGCTACCCCAAACCACATGATGTGCGTTGGCTCGCAGCCAATCAAAACCGGGATACCTAGTTTGTGAGCCTCTGTAACCAGCTGACCCAATCTGCCTTCGCAAGAAGTGGGAGCAAGGCCGCTGACGCAGTTTTAGATATGTGGAGATTGATTGGGATGACCCTCATCATCAGGGGCAACAATGGTGGCGTTGGCATCTTCTTCCGATAAAGGAGAGGCAGCACCCGCCTCAATCTCCAACCCGTTGAACATGTCCCCAACCAGCTCTGAATTGGAGACATAGCTTAGTTTGGAACTCTGTGAGGCTTCCCATGTCCTCACCTAGAGCGATTGCACCAGAGCTTCTAGGCTGAACCTGCGGGGTCGGCAACCCAATTAGCGGTAGGCGAGCCATCTGGGCATCAGCCTTATACACGTTTAGTGTAATTGCTCCGAAAATATAATTAATCACACCATCGCTGGTGTTGACTAATTTAAGTGACCTCTCATTTAAGATGATGACGACGTCGCGCGAGTTACCCCTAGCTTCACCAACTTCTGCTACCCTCCAGTTGTCAGTGGGTAGATCGGTGTTACTATACTTCAGAATCTGAAGTATCTATTCGGGGTTGGAGGGCTCTGAACGAATGCGAGCCCGTGATCGAGGTCGTTGGGGGATTTTATCCAGAGAAGTGGCTTCGAGCTTTGCCCCGTGTACAGCTCCATCGAGCGAATGTCTGCACAGGCTATTACTTTGAAATGCCCTTGAAACCAACCTGCATCGCGGCAACTGGGTGAAGGGCCGGGGTTAGACGACATCAGGAGGAGGAGGGCCACCTCCACCAACTTCCACTAAGCGGGAGTGATGGTGCCCTCCGGATGACCATGGTCGACCACCGCCCAGGTCAAACTCTCTTTTACAACCTCGCTAAGAGGTTTAGAGGGTCTGGGCCTGGGTGGACCTCTGCCTCTTCACCGCAGCCTCGGGTTTAAGCGATGAGGCAGGTGGACGATCACCGATATGAGCTCTTGCCCACGTCAATCTGCCTCTTTCCTCCTCCGACAAGAGAGCAGGATCCTTAGCACCCAATTTGGAGATAATGCGTGCAGCAGATCTCCGCATCCTGTACGCTCTGGGGCTAGCAATCACAGAGGCTTTACCGCTCATGGGAAGAATTGTACCCGAAGTGAGTTTGGTACTTGTGGCGACGTCAGTCGAAGAGCGCTGTGCTTTGGTAGCAGCCGCCCATGTGGACGGTAAACAGTCACCGTCCCAGATTTTGCGGGTTTACGCGCAGCAGTAGCGGGTTTAACCGCAAGTCCCGAAGAGGAGCCTCTGTTGCCAGAAGTTGGACAAACACCAGTTTTCCTGAAGAGCTTCTTACGCCCACCAGCTTGAGTAGGCGTAGGTTTTATTTTTTTAGCCTCCATTAATTTGATTGAGTCCCCACTCTGTGCCGCTATCCTTGCCTGAGTGTGTAGTCACTTTTGATGGTCCCATGGTTATCTATGCAAAGCAGGGAGGCCATGCGAGGGTTGGCACCCACCTTCATGGCGTTAAGTGTTCAGAGTTAGTCTCAACCGAACCTACACCGCCAACTCAACGGCGACGGACAAGGAACGTCCACAGAGGCCTGCCAAGGTTTTAACGGGATGGACTGGAGCCGTTCGCGCCGGGTTTCACCCCGTTGTTACTAAGTCCAGAAGACTACGGCCGCCAGCCCAAGACAACAAGTCAGGAAGTGAATGAGAATGAGTCCGTGGACAAAGCGAGCGTCGTGCCAGAGAAGAGTATAGACCATTTAGCATTACCCAGGGTGCACCACGAGGAGGCGGTCTATCTACACCCCAAAAATCTATATGAGTTGGAGAATCTGCAAGGTAAACGATTAGGCATATACCACGCAAAAGACATAAAGGTCTAGATATAGAGAGTAAAGAGTCAGAGGAAAAAAAGTAAAAACAGAAGCAAAGCTCAAATGTACATTTATGATTGTATTTAGTTGATAGGCATGAACGATCCCGACTGGGCAGGTGAAAAAGTCTAATGGACTGAATAAATTGACCGAATTTAAGACCATCTGTGATAGAATAGAATCCGAACTCTGATATTTTTTTTTTAGATTTAGTATGAATACCTTAAGAATCCTTTAGTGCAATATAGTTGATAGAAGTAAGTAAGTCCTCTCATCTCATTTTGTGATAGTATGTAAGAATAATGTCCTGTTTTTTAAAAACCGGGTGATGCAATGCACTGATCATCGGTGGGTTATAGATCTGTAAGAGAGGAGTAAAGATGAAACAAAGTAAATGTTCCAACTGTATACTGTTATACTTCCCGTGGTCTAGGGGTAGCGATGTTACTTGATCTTTTTATTGAAGGAAAAAAAAAAGGTTACAGTGATTTAGATGCGTCAGTATCAGGAGCGTTTCGAGCGAAAGAAATAAGTAGAGCAGATCCACTTTCAAATGTTTAATTTATATGACGCGTTCGTTGAACAA
This sequence comes from Metopia argyrocephala, assembly GCA_963576795.1. NCBI lineage: Eukaryota > Metazoa > Arthropoda > Insecta > Diptera > Sarcophagidae > Metopia > Metopia argyrocephala. Next base: position 19,023,616 of record OY756211.1, on the reverse strand, counting down.
GCTTGTTATTTTGTTTAAATTTGAATGTTAAATGGCCTTAAGATATAGGCGTTTACTTTTATTTCAGCACCTAATGGTTCAATACTGATTATCAGTAGCATGACAATTTTTCTGTGTGGTTTGCCTCTACTTATTCTTTCCTCCCGAGGGAAAGGAAACGGCAGAGTACCGACAACTGTACGCCTGGTGGAACCTAGCCACGTGGTAGATACTAAAGGTACATTTACAAATAAGAGGTTCTAGATGGAAAGAGAAAAGGAAAGGTAATTATAATTCGGTTGAAAGCATAATTATGGAAATTAACTTTATACTTGCCCGGCAACTTTAACTTTATACGTTGGGCCAAAGAACAAAGAGAACCCGCACACCACCCCCTTCGTCATGCGACAAAGTGATCGGAGTTTTGTTGCGTGGTTTAGGGTAACATATTTGTGTATGTTAATGTATTTTGAAAATGGGATGAAACTCAATTTCATGCAATATACGAGTGAATTATTGGTCGCGGGGTATATGGAAAATTGGAGAAGGGAGTGGGGAAGTGGAGGAAAATTGTGATATCCCTGTGTTAAATGCCGCTTGGTATCGGGGTAGATAAATTATGGCTCAGGTTAATGTATTTGAATTTGCCTGTTTATTTTTGTTTTTATGATTTTTTTTTTATGCCTGGGGATTAATTTTTAGTGCAAATATTTTAGTATAATCCAGAATAAGAATAAGTCAAGCTCTTGTGATGTGCAGACGTGTTTTATCTGAGCTCCGTTGTAAAATAATTTAATATTTGCAAATTAAATACAAAACAATATCAATAAATTACAAAAACAATATTATTAAACAGAGAAAGAATAATAATAAACAAAACAGTTATTGTGTATCCAAAAATATTAAAAATACAAAACAATCCTATCCAAAAAATAGCTTTAAATACGAAAACATTAACATTAAACACAAAAACAAATAGAAAACAAAAATAAATAAAATTCAAAAATAATCACAAAAACAATAACAACAATAAAAACACTTTATTTATTATTAAACATAGAAACAATAATAATAAACTAAACAGTTATTGTGTATCCAAAAATATTAAAAATACAAAACATTCCAATCCAAAACAATAGCTTTAAATACGAAAACAATAACATTAAACACAAAAACAAATAGAAAACAAAAATAAATAAAATTCAAAAATAATAACAAAAACAATAACTATAATAAAAATTTTTTTTTCTTTTTGGAAATAAACAAAAACAACAAAATTCAATATAGACAAAATCTACCTGCTGACAATAAAAAGTTTAAATCGAGTAAAGAAACAGACTTACAACAAGTGAATGTGCTGCGTGCAGAGTTTTATTTTACCTTTTTAATACACTGAAAGAAATTTACTCAATAACTTATTTACTTATAAATGTATAATCTAAGAAAAAATAATCTAAGTCTAATTCCAAAACAACTACACATTCTAAAACAAAAAACTTAAAGACAAAAAATAATAATAGTAACGTCCAGTCCATTTCTGATTTAAATATGGAATCATATCTCAGTGCTCACAAATCATGTTACTCTTCTTCTTCTACTCTAACCACTCCTGTAAATAAAACAGTGAAGGAACGTCTACCTTTTGTTTGTAACACTGATACTGATTCCCCTTTCAAATTTTTAACGCTCATGGATAAACGGTTTGAAAAACTTTCTCAAAGAATTGAAAAAGTTATAGAGGAAAAGCTCATCCAATACAAGGTTGATATTTTGAATGATCTTGATAAAAAGTTCATTAACATCCAGAATGATTTACGCGCAGTCTCGGAAAGAGTTTCCCTCTTAGAATCAGCTGCTGTTGAAGTCGAAAACTTGAAGGAAGAAATTATTTTATTAAAAAAAAAGTTAATCATCATGAAAGTAATTCTGTGGCAAGCGAGTTACGAATAAACGAAATACCTTTTCATAATGATGAAAATCTTATGGATATTTTTTCATCTGTTTGCAAGACCATTAAAACTACGGTCCCGCCTATAAAATCAATATATCGCTTGCAAAATACGAATAATGATAATAAATACAAAACTTTCTCCAAAGATGCAGTTGTTATTGTGAAAATGCGGTCGCCTTACGACAGAAATTTATTCTTGAAGACCCTCTCTAACTTCCGGAAAATTAATAAGGAATTTTCTTTTTGTTTGAGGCATATTGGTCTAAACTCCGATAAAAAATTCTTTATAAATGAGAAACTTACTAAAACTAATTTTCAAATACTTCGTACATCTGTTAGACTTAAAAAGAAGAATTATATTCACAGTACTTTTACAATGCGTGGATTTGTTTACATCAAAAAGACGGCAAATGACAGCATCCTGCGAATTTATGACACCAAGGAGTTATTTAAATTATTTCCTGATATTGAAAGACTGGATGAAGATGGAGGCAGTGGCCATGAAAATATTATTTAATTCTTTATATATAATTTTCTTCATTTTTTCATATACTATTATTTTGTCATACTATTTATTTTACTAGCGTATTTTTTTTTAAGATTTTAAATAAGCTATAAGCTTTTTCGTTCGGATAGAAGGATCCTAGTCAACGGCGCTATAACTAAAGCTAAAGGAGGTGGGGTAGCAGTATACGTCCGAAACGGTATTCATTCTAGGATTAAACTTGTAACTGAAATTGGTAGTAAAATTGAATATTTATTTCTTCATATCTCGACGGCCAATAATAAGAAGTTTTTATTGGGTACTGTTTATAGACCGAACAGTAACATGGACTTCACTCCTCTTATTTCCACTTTGGAGGAAATATCTATTTCATATAATGACATTGTTATTATTGGAGATTTTAATAACAACCTTCTAGTGGATAACTCATTAAACGCCTCAATGTTGTCTCTTCATCTCCATCCTGTGAACACTTCTACTCCTACTCACTTTCTCTCTACATCCAGCAGTCTGATCGACCTAGTCTTTGTGAATCAGAAGGCTAAAGTGTTACAGTATGATCAAATTTCAGCCTCATGCTTTTCTAATCACGATCTTTTGTTTCTGACCTACGACATTTCTTTATCTAATGAAGTGAAGTATATATCATACCGTGACTTCCGGAGCATTGATTACTCTCTGTTGAATAGTAATATTGGAAATATTTGTTGGGATCAGATCTATTATATGGACAGTGTGAATGATCAACTTTCTTTAATTCAGAAAAATGTAAGTCTATTGTATGATATGTGTGTCCCAACAAAGACTAGACTTATCAAAGCCAATCAGCAGCCTTGGCTTAATTCCGAAATTCGGCTTTTGATAAGAAGACGTGATGATGCATACCGTAGATGGAAAAGGTTTAGAACAGATGATTTAAAGGAAATTCATAAATCTGCTCGTAGGCTTGTTACCTCACGCATTAGACTTGCGAAAATTCTATATTATCGTGCAAAGTTCTCGACTGCTATGGACAATAGATCCAAATGGCGGGAGGTTCGTAAAATTGGAATAGGTGGAAAAAGCACTTTCACAGACAATCTAGATACTGATGTTAATGCATTGAACGATCAATTTATTAATATTAATGTAACGTCTCCACCCAGCAACCTTTATGACGACATGTGTTACGTTTCTGTAGAAAATCCCTTCAGTTTTCGGCGTGTCCAGCAGCTTGAAGTTCTGGAGTGCTTATCTTTAGTAAAATCAAACGCAATCGGTTCTGATGGCTTAGATTCTAAATTTATAAAAGCTCTAACACCTTTATTATTGCCTTATTATACTCATTTATTTAATACTGTTCTCACCAAGTCAACTTTTCCATTAGAATGGAAGCTATCTAGAATCATACCCATTCCTAAAACTAAGAACGATTTCAGGCCAATTGCAATTCTTCCATTCTTATCCAAAGTTATGGAGAATCTGATTGCTAAACAGATAGACCAATACTTGAACACTAATAATTTTCTTTCTGATTCTCAATCTGGGTTTAGGAGAGCCAGAAGTTGTACAACTGCTTTAGTACACGTAATTGGAGATCTGAGGTCAAAGTTAGATGAGAATTTTGTGGCTTTTTTAGTTTTATTGGACCACAGTAAGGCCTTTGACACAGTTGATCATACGATATTAATTAGTAAGCTGCAGAAAATTTATCACTTCTCAAGATCAGCTTGTGAACTTATAAATTCTTATCTAACTAATAGATCTCAACGGGTACACCTTAACAATAATATCTCCATGCCACTTATGGTAAAAAGAGGAGTTCCCCAGGGATCGATACTGGGGCCTCTTCTTTTCTGCTTATATATTAATGATCTACCGGACGTCTTGGGTTACTGTAGACTTCATATGTATGCAGACGATGTACAGCTCTATGTAGGTTCTCGAGTTGAAAACGTTGGCCCTTCTGTGGATTCCATTAATAGTGACCTGAGCAAGATAGATGGCTGGGCTATGGCCAACGGACTGTGCATCAATCCCTCCAAGTCTAAATGCTTGTTAATCTCTAAGTCGAATAGAGCTTTTGCAGTTCCAGAAATTAATATAAATGGGAGGAAGATTGAATTTGTCAAGTCTGCCTCTAACTTAGGTATTATCTTCAATGCTCGACTAACGTGGTCTGATCATATTAACGTCGTTGTTGGCAGAGTTTATAGTATGCTTCGAAATTTGTGGGCAGTTATTGATTCAACACCTTTTGCCATTCGTATGCAACTTGCGAAAATATATTTAATTCCTGTTCTTTTGTACGGATGTGAAATTTTTGCCAACTGCGACAGTGATGATAAACGGAAGCTAAATCTGGCATATAACAACATAGCAAGATATGTATTTCTTAAGGGGCGTAGAGACCACATTTCTCTTTATTCCTACCAGATTTTTCACTTAACATTTGAAAATGTCTTAAAAATTAAATGCTTAGTTTTTCTTCATAAAATCATTGTATCGAGACAACCTGAATATTTATTTAACAGATTACTATTTGCTAGATCTAACCGTGGTAGGAAGATTATTCAACTAAAATATAAGACCCTTTTATCACAACGGCAATTTCTTATAAATACAACCAGTCTTTGGAATTCTCTACCAAACATTATTCAGAATATTGACAATGCAAACATGTTCAAAAAGGAGTTGTGTAGAATATTTTCATAATCATTATTATAATATGTATTATATTTTTATATTTTTCTTATTTTTTTTTTTTTTTTCTTTTCCTATCTTTCCTCAACGGATATTTTTGTTATAACTTATTATAATGTATTTTCATAGTTACATATCTTGTGTTCATTTTTCTTTTTTATTACATAGATTATTATTTTATTCAACATTTTTGTTTGTTTAATTAATATTTATTTATTTAATTTGTATTAAATATTTAGTTCCTCACATAGTACTTTCACTTATAAGATTTATATCTTGTTGTGCTATGATACAATCTTTTCAATAAATAAATAAATAAAATAATCCCCAGTACATCATGTTTTTTTTTTTGTTGTGTACGTTTTGTTGTTGTTCAATGTAGCCTGAAAAAAAGGAAAAGGGAAATGGCATTAAAGATATGAATTTAGAGATGGAACGACACACATAAATACCCATATTGAGTCCAATTCATTCATCTAATAATTTGTGGATCGATTATCTGTAAATATAGAGAAAAAAAGGAAATTAGGTAGAAAATATTTCTTAAAATGTTATACTTACCATCATGCCTGTTTTTTGTATAATGGATGGTAACTGCTGAAAATTATTTGTTTGGATGGTAGAGTAAAAGAGACGGATGTATGCAGTCAGAAAAATAATGGTTGGTAAAAATATTATGCATAGTGTTGTATTTGTACTTCATTGATTACTTCGGTGGAGTAAAATATCGTTTTTTGTTGTTTACATTGTCTACGTGGTAGTAATAAAAATATTACAAAAAGAAAAAAAGGGACTTGTTATGAACAAGAGACTGTTACATACATACATACATACATAACTGGCCTTTACAACCCTGTGTCAGGATTACGGCCTAGCTTCTCGCAGCACTCATGTTGCGTGTGTCAATTCTTATCCATGAGTACCGGGACCTACAGTTTAATGTCGACTCCGAACGACAGACTTGAGAAGCTTGTTCATGGCAATTAGTTACTCTCAGAGCTTTTGCCAGAAGACTGCTGAGAGGTAGTCGCCGAAAGAAATATTTTTTTCATATTTATTTTTTTGAAGATGTCAGAGCCTGGAGTCGAACCCATGGCTCATGTCTTAGTAAGCCAAAACACTAACAACTAGACCACGGCGACTACTGTGGTATCCGAATAATGCGAAAAATGGCGTAAAGCCGGTTGCCGGGTGCAAAGCTGTTATATATAATATTATATGAAAGATCGGGTATACAAGACAGATAGATAAGGGTCAGTTAAGTAGTAACAGTTGGATGGATATAGTGGAATTTTAATATAGTTAAACTCAGAAACCAATAATTTTATATAAATAGGGAATATTAGAATTAAAGGAGAAGAAAATGGAAAAGATGAATTATTATATAATTGTTTCAGAGTTACAGTTGGGTAAATAAAAACCGCTATATATAATCCGAGGGTATAAAAGACACCTCTAACTAAGTTATAGTGCAGTTGCTCTGAAATTTTTTTGTTATATTGATTGTGCGGTGAAGTTAGAATAAAGTAAATAGAAAAGTTTGAGAAAAAAGAAAAGTGTCAAATTCGGAATTCCATACATATATCTGACCAGCACAAGGATGTCTGGACGGAGACGAAAATTTGAAAAAAACGAGGGATCTTCATAGATAACTACCATCCAGTAGAATTAGAGTGGATACCCAAAACATAGTGAAAAATTGCCTACGTGAGTAGAATATTATATAGGATCATTTAGGAAATAAAGAGTCTGATGGGTTTTGTGTTTTTTATATGGTGAAACAATAGCTGGTATCGCCCTGGGAGCCTTACTTTGTGCTATACCTATCAGGAGGAAGAGGGATGTATAGAACGTACCAATACCAGGTAGGATAAAAATTTTTGTACAAGTGGAAGAGAAAGTGAAAAGTATCTTTCTGGATACACCAAAAAGAAACCACTAATATATAATCCTATGTAAAGTAAATCTTTGCAAAAAATTTTGAAAATATTTAAGTTTCGAGAAGAAGTAAACATCCCTCCAAAAAAAAATTTTTTTTTAATTCAAAATACTAAAAGGAAAGAAAAAAGGAAGAAGAGAAAAATCTTTAATTAATTATTATTTTATCAACATATTTATTTTTATGGTATAAAATTTTTGTAAGGTAATTTCGCGCCTATAGTTTGCTTATAGTTGTTTTTTTTTTGTATACTTTTAAGAAGGAAACCAATTAATATATAAATAGGCTTAAGTTTTTAATTTTTATATACACGTATAGTTTTGTTATTGTAAAATTTAGTTATATATTATTGTATTGGTGTGTGGGTACCCTGCAAAAAAAAATTGGACTACATAACCCAGATGAGTAGTTACCAGAATAGTCCTATGTAATTAAATTGTGTACTTTTTTGAATGTTTGAAGTAAAATTTACAATTGGGTAACACTGGCGACACATTTAAGTTAAAAAATTACTGAATGGTAACGCTGGCTGCGTCCATGTTCAGTTTTTCTCAAAGTTTGTGTATACTTACATACAAGTGTAAAGACATAAAATATATTAGGGCTTAAAAAGTGTTAAAAAATATAATTAAAACTTGATTTATAATTTTAAAGGTTTGTAGGAAATAGTCTTCTGTTAGTAGTCCATGACATAAAGTAGTTACCAAAATAACTACAAAAGTTGATCCATGGAGTATATACGTGAAGTAGTTATGAAACTAATCTCAATTCTATAATTCACGGAGTAGTTGCATGGGAGTAGTTTTGAGGTTACTCTTATGTTATATTTTGTTGGACCTGGTCCTCTCCTAGGACATCGCAATGTAAAATGGGTCACTTTTTTACATGCATAATGGGTTAAGGATGTTACTAGTCGTGGTCCATCATGGAGTACATTTTACACACGTGCATGGAGTAGTCGCACTTTTTGCAGGGATATAAGACACCAATTCAATTATATATGCCTGAATATAAGGCGTTGAAGATAAATTAAATTGATTTTGATATTAATGTGATCTTATATACAAGATCTTAGAAGATTGTAGGGTATGGGGATTTATGGTATATATTTTATGTGTATATAAAAGTAATTTATGTTGTATATTGAGAATTTACCTTATAATGTTATGGTTTGTCACCTTTTTGTGCATACATACATTATTTTCCGGTTAGTTTCCAAACAAAAGCGTTTATATGATATATACAATAGTTGTTGGTTTAATGACAGATGATAGGATCCAAATATGTCTTTAATGTGGCCTTTAACCGCCGGCTTCGTCGTCCTCGGGTAGGTGAGAGTGTGTACCAAGTATGGGAACCAATCCAAGATTTTTTTGTAATGCAATGTTTACTTTATGCGACAAAGTCCTGATAAAATAAAACTTGACTTTATGGGACAAAGTCTTAAGGAATAAAAAACTGACTTTATGAGACAAAGCCTTAATGCTTAGAAAACCTTGCTTTTTGGGACAGTCTTAATGATTACACAAAAGAAGGTTTTTCATAAAAAGATATTAACGAAGTCGTGTATAATATTGTTACGAAAAAAAAAATAAATTAAGTAAAAAAAGCGCCAAAGAATACAGCTAAAATAAAATAAAAACGCGTATTATGGTAACATTTTATAGTAAAAAAAAGTAACAATAACAAACACGTAATTTTGTCTTGTGCTGTTACCAGTAAAAACAAAAACACACACGCACACATATATCTTTATATTGGTGCTGCAAAAATAACTACGAAATCATTGCAACAACAACAACATACGAGATGTTCTGTTCTACAAATTTCTACATGTGCTACCGATATACACACGCATATACATACAAAAAAAAAAATTAACATGTTGACACACAAGTATTTTGCCATATGCAGTGATCTCGAAACAGAAAGAAAAATCTAGACACATTGAAATTTAAATAAAAGGGCAGAGAAGAGATTGGGAATCAAGTTAATTGTGATTTAGCTACGACAGAGTAAAGATCAACAGTGAATCCCTACGTGTGGTATTGTTCGACAGTGTATATCTAGTAAAGTGTATTAAGTGTAAATAAAGTAAATTTGTATATACACAATCAAATCAAGTGTTTATTATTTGTAATTAAGAATCCACTTAATAAATTATTTCTATAGAAAAGGTTTATAGAAATAAAACGTTTTTAAAAGGTAAAAACGTAACAATTGGTGTCAGAAGTGAGATTACAAAATAACAAGGATGAAGTTTCAAGATCTGAAGGTAGACCGGCTTAAACGTGAATTAAATAAAATGGAATTGCCAACTACTGGTAATAAGGCGGAGCTGCAGAAGAGATTATTGGAAGAATTCAAGCATCGTGGCATTAACATCGACGCCTATGAATTTGATGATGACGAAATAGAGGTATATGAATCTGCAAAGACTAGCAGTTTAGACATAAGTTCCTTGCTGGATGCCATAATGGAAGTAAAAGAAACATCTAGAGCTCAAAACCAAGCATTATTGGCAGAGGTAAAAGAAACATCTAGAGCTCAAAACCAAGCATTGCTGGCTCAAGTTGAAGAACGATCTATAGCTCAAAATCAAGCATTGCTGGCTCAAGTTGAAGAACGATCTAGAGCTCAAAACCAAGCACTACTGGCAGAAGTAAAAGATACATCTAGAGCTCAAAACCAAGCATTATTAGCAGAGGTATAAGAAACATAGTCGCCGTGGTCTAGTGGTTAGTGTGTTGGCTTACTAAGACATGGGTCCTGGGTTCGACACCAGGCTCTGAAATCTTCAAAAAAAGAAATATGATAAAAATATTTCTTTCGGCGACTACCTCTCAGCAGTCTTCTGGCAAAAGCTCTGAGAGTAATTAATTGCCATGAACAAGCTTCTCAAGTCTGTCGTTCGGAGTCGACATTAAACTGTAGGTCCCGGTACTCATGGATAAAAATTTACACACACAACATGAGTGCTGCGAGAAGCTAGGCCGTAATCCTGACACAGGGTTGTAAAGGCCAGTTATGTATGTATGTAAAAGAAACATCTAGAGCTCAAAACCACGCATTGCTGGCCGAAGTTAAAGCAACAAACGAGAAGTTAGTGGAAATTTCTGAAACATTCGGTAAGAGGGTAGAAGGGGTGGAAGCAAGAATGGCTGTCTTAGACGATAGAATGAATGAAATGGAAGAAAAGTTCAACAGCATTCAATACCAACAAGCTGGACCAGTACGTGTTGTTCCAGAATTTACCAGCAAAATAAAAACCCCTTGCTTTGATGGTAACACACCACTTTCTGTATTTAGACTTCAGTTTGAAACTGTTGCAAGCAAAAATGGATGGGACGACGAAGAGAAGGCTCTAGAACTAATTTTGGCCTTAAAGGGTGCAGCCGCAGAAGTCCTGGAAACAATTCCAGCGAGCTCCAGAAATAATTACGAAGACATAATGGCAGCATTGCAGCGTAAGTTCGGTAATGAGCACAAGCGAGAATTGTACCAAATGGAGTTGAGATGCAGAACGCAAAAGCCCAATGAGTCACTACAGGCATTTGCCATGGAGATTGAAAAATTGGTACAATTAACATACCCAGGCGAAAATCATTCATTGGTAGATCGTTTTAAAACCGTAGCATTCATCAATGGCATACGCGACCCTGACTTGAAGCTCGCGGTATGCAGCACTCAAAGGAACACCTTCGCTGAAACAGTAGCATTTGCATTGGGGCAGGAAACCGCTAGAGCTATATCTCGGCCACAGGTACACAAAGTGCGTGCTTTGGATGTCGAGCCAGAAGCACATGACGTGCTCAATAATCTCAAAGCGATGATGGAGCAAATTTGTGTCGGCATGCAGCAGAAGAAAAACGCAAAATGCTTCAATTGTGGTAAGAGTGGTCATTTCCAAAGAAACTTAAAAGCGCCACGAAAAAGAGCAAGGTCTATCTCGCCATCCAGAAGTAACAAACGGGTGAACCACCAGCAACCATCACAAGAGTTCCCGTTAAACTAAAACGAGCTAGCACTAAGGGGCAAGAGCTAGCTCCCACAAGCGAGTGCCCCACGATCTCCATATCAGTAATGCAGCAAAAGAACAGCAACTTAACAGTAGGTGGGTATCTAAATGGCAGAAGACACATCTTCACTATAGACACTGGGGCAACGCAGTCGATCATCAGACCCGATATAGTCAACGGAAGATATGAGTCACTACAAAACGTTAGACTACGAACAGCTACGGGAGAAGCTGCCACTGTCCACGGGAAGATAGAGGCTCAGGTGACTATGGCCAACATTAGCGTGAGACATATTTTTATTGTTGCCGATATTGTTGATGAGGTTATCATTGGTGCCGATTTTATGATAACCCATGGCATCAACCTGAATATGGGGCAACAGATTATGAGTTGGCATAATGTTGAGATACCGCTTGATGTGGGTTATGACAACAATACTCACGCTAGAAAACTAGTTGCTGTTGGACGACAAAAAATTACCACCACAATCAGAAACATTGATATGGGCGAATGCGGAGGGGGATTATGTGGACAACCGCTTGTGGGTAGTAGAACCAGAAGAAATAAAGGCTGAAATATTAACAGCAAAAGCCCTTATTAAAGCCAATAAAGAAGGCATAGTACCAGTGAGAGTACTTAACCTATCAGCTCAAGAAAAAATCATAACAGAAAGATCAGATGTAGGCCGATGTGCTCCAGTAGAAGCGGTAATAAATCATGTGAGCACGGGGAATCCTGAAAATATACCTGCCAAGGACCAAGCCCGGTTTAAGGAATATGTGGAGAAATGGGTGACAAACTTAGCAGCTTCAGATAAAAACAAAGCAAAACAGATGCTTAAGAAGCATGCCAGCGTCTTCGCCGTAAAAGATCACTGTCAAGGTAGAACGGCGATTGTTAAGCACGTAATCAACACCGGCGAAGCGAGACCTATTAAACAGGCACCCAGAAGCGTACCCATAGCCAAGAGAAATGAGGTAAAGGACCTGGTCAAAGAGATGGAAAAGAACGGTGTAAAACAAGAAAACCTCAACGAATTACATGATTTTGTACGCACTCGAATAAAGATGGTCAGTGACAAAATGAAAGCGAGATACGATAAGGCAGCAAATAGTGAAGGCTAACATGAAGGTCAACTGGTTCTACTTTACAACCCACAGCGGAAGAAAGGATTGTCTCCAAAATTGCAGACTAACTGGGAAGGACCTTATAAGGTAATCAAAAGGCTTAATGATGTTGTCTACAGAATTCAAAAGTACAACAGTCCGAGGTCCAAGATAAAAGTCGTACACTTAGAGCGACTGGCAAACTATGGGAAAGTAGTTAAGGAGCCTATTCGGGACCAACAGGCTTAAGTGGGAGGCAGTGTTACGAAAAAAAATAAATTAAGTAAAAAAAAGCGCCAAAGAATACAGCTAAAATAAAATAAAAACGCGTATTATGGTAACATTTTATAGTAAAAAAAAGTAACAATAACAAACACGTAATTTTGTCTTGTGCTGTTACCAGTAAAAACAAAAACACACACGCACACATATATCTTTATATTGGTGCTGCAAAAAAAAAATAACTACGAAATCATTTTAACAACAACAACATACGAGATGTTCTGTTCTACAAATTTCTACATGTGCTACCGATATACACACGCATATACATACAAAAATAAATTAACATGTTGACACACAAATATTTTGCGATATGCAGTGATCTCGAAACTGAAAGAAAAATCTAGACACATTGAAATTTAAATAAAAGGCAGAGCAGAGATTGGGAATCAAGTTAATTGTGATTTAGCTGCGACAGAGTAAAGATCATCAGTGAATCCCTACGTGTGGTATTGTTCGGTGGTGTATATCTAGTAAAGTGTATTAATTGTAAATAAAGTAAATTTGTAAATACACAATCAAATCAAGTGCTTATTATTGTAATTAAGAATCCGCATAATAAAAATTATTTCTATAGAAAAGGTCTGTAGAAATAAAACGTTTTTAAAAGGTAAAAACGTAACAATATATTGGAATATTTAATTCGTTAAATATTGACAAATGGAAATTTGTTTACAACACTAGCACACCACACCGAGGAAGACGATTATAAATTTAATTCACAATAGGCTTTTCTTAAAAATACAGTTAAATTCAAATCTAAAGTTTATATAATACAATTATAATATGAGCAATTCATTTAATTGAAATAATAATTAATATAATTAATAATATAAATTATTCTGATAATATAATTCATTTTTAGCAAGTAAATAGGGTTAAATATATATAAATAGTATAAAATATTCATATAAAAAATGTATTGGCCAAACTAGTTTGGACATGCCGCCCGCCTTGCCCCTAGGCAACAGAATTTCGGCTTTCTGTATAGTGATACGAGGGGATTTTGTATTGTTGGGATGGATCATTTTGATGATGATAGAGTTGACTGATGATTTACTGTTGTTGCTGAGTGTTGGAAGGTATAATGTTTATTCAGCTTGCTTCTATAGAGACGAATCGTACATTATTAATAGAAAGGTAAATTAATAAAATTAATATTGAATAAAGTGTAATGATGGGAGAAAATTGTTGTTTAGTGTAGTTATGTAATAAAATTTATTTAGTAGGATAAAAAAACGTGTGATAGTAAAAATACTTAATGAGTGTAAAATGTATAAAAAATCATGTTTGAAACTTCTATGAGCGGAGCTGTATGAATTCGTCGAATTCGTGAAGACAATGATGTAAGCGGTATTTCCATTTACGATGCTTGTAGAGTATTTTCAGAAAATCTTGCCATCTTAAAATGAATCTATGGCATATTGAGTTTTGATTTTTCCATTGGGGTTTAACAGAATAATTTTGAAGTTTTTGTCCCCGTAATGAGATATTTGTGGGTGAGCTAGTGAATATTAGATTTATTAAGTTTATGGGTTGAAACTTTAAAGGTGACATAGGGTGAGAGGAGTATTCATCTTCAGGGTAGTTGAAGATATTGGGGAAACTCCTACTGTTATCTGCTTCTACCCTTTGGGGTAGATTTCGCCTCCCAGCAAATTGAGATCCTGTGTGTATTGCCGCTGTAAAACTTTCATGATAGGGATTCTGTGTTATTTGTTCTAAGTCATGGGTTATACTTGGGACAATAGAAGCTGTAGAGGTTTGGGTAAGCTCTTTCTCATTGGGTTCACTAAGAATTTTATCAGAGCCAAGAGACCAACTTGCATCAATTTCCGATAAACGCTCGGAGAGTTCATCTGCAGAGTAGTCCTTCCCAGTTTGAATTCTCATATGGGTGCACTTTTGAGCTAGAATTTCATGAGAGTCAGAGATCTCGTTACATTTGGAGTATGTAGATATTTCCATTGATTTATGATCTGTCATTTCTATGGGTAATAGAACATTGTTTGAGCGTTGGGAAATTGGGCTAAGATACATATGAGAATAATGGTTGGTCGATTGGGTTTTATGGCTATCTGATGAGGCAATTATAGTTTTAATAGCATGAACATGTTGAGTTTTGCCGGGGTTATTATTGTCTTGCTCACTACCAGTTGATAAGTCTTCATATACTTTTATTAATGTGCTATGGGTACCATCCGATGAGCAATCTTTGTGAGTGAGAGTATTTTGAGGGTCTGTGATAGTACTGTGTTTAGGGTGATTTTCTCTTCTGTAATATGAAGTATCATATTTTGTGATATAGCGAGAAATAGACTTAGGTCTAAGGTTGACTGGGTAGTTTAACCTTTTTATCTGGTCCTATATTGGAGCATAACCTTGATAGTATTCATTTGAGCAAATTTCGGACTTGAGTTTGGCATCCTGTTTCGATTCCGGTGTAATCGCATTATCTCTAGATATCATAACAGCTGTAAAGGATTCGTATAGGGTATTCCATATTAAGTCTTGTTCTTTTAAATTAGCTTCTAGAACAGATATTGTTCGATACTCCCCTGAAGTTGCCTGAAGTTTTCCGCAATATGAGACTAAACATTCGAAATGAAAGCAAAAATGCTCCCTGGCATTTGAATTTAAGTTCTGCGATATAGAATGCATTTTAGTAGATTAAAGGAGTAGAAGTACTTAGTTGATTCTCTGACGAAAACAGTTTTGGTTTCTCAATGTAATGCTGCAATTTCGTTGAGTGAAACGATATTGAGTATTTTAAAAGCCTAGTAATTTGAATAATTTACTATTCATAACGAGTTACTATATTCGAATAGCATAATATTCCGGAAGTTAAAATTTTTAATCATCTGAGACTAATTTCGAATATTAGGGGCTAAGTAACGTCAATAAAAGCTGTTATTTAGAAATAAGAATCGGTGTTTAAGGGCTAAATGATAGCACTAGATATTAATCTCTAAAAAGAGTAGGGATTTAGGGACTATGTAACAGCAATAGAGGCTAATAATCGGTGTTTAGGGGCTAAATGATAGCACTGGATATTAATGTCTAATAAGAGTAGATATTTAGGGGATAAATTAAGAATAGATATTAATATCCAAAAAGAGTAGAGATTTTGGGGTTAATTAAGTATAGGGGCTAAATTGAGCATAGATAATAATATCTAAATAGCGTAGAGATTTTGTGGCTTAATTAAGTAGACATTAATATCCAGTTGTAATAAATCCAAAAATAAAAAATAATATTAAATAAAAATCAATTCAGAAATGTTCTTGCCGATTCATAAGGGGTTAATTAGCGGTAGGGTTTGTGATACATTAGTTGTAATTATAAAATATTTTGAGAAACAATGAGGTGGAAAGTTTTCTTCCACTAACAATTAAATTTAGTAATTTCATATAGGTTAAAAGTAAGCAGAATTAAGGGAAAACGAGTTTAAATAATTTATAGTTTAATAAGCTAAAGAGTTTAGTGTTTGAAGAGGGAGTTTTTGTGAATTAAAATTATTACCGTTTATTCCCAAACGATCTAAGTTTAAAAATTACTTGTGTTATAATTTTCAAAAACTCCTTCATGTTTTTAGAGTTTTGTTATACATTTGTCTTCAATCAGTTCGAATAAAAAATATAAATGCAAATAGGTGAGTAAAATGGGGTAAGGATGAATAATTTAATTATTTATAAATTGTGATAGAAAACACATTAGTCTTAAGAGCAATATGCAAATGCTCAAGAGTTATTATAAATATTTGATAATTTTTCAATATACATATTTTCATGACAGGCGAGTAAAAGATATTCAGAAGCTGAGATCGTAATTTCTGACACATCGATTTGTAATTAAAAAAAGGGTTAATGTAATCAATAGGTATGGGCACCTAGAATACAGAATTTCGGTCCTACAAAGAAATTTGTGAATTCGAACAACAAATTTGTAATTTTTTGTTTGAAAAAAAAATTGCGATATTTTCAATAAAAATGTTGCAATATTCAATAAAAATTTTTATTGGAGTCACAAAAAAGAATCAAACAAAAAATGTAATAGAAGTAGATAAAAGTTTTATTGAATATTACGGTTCTAAGCAAACAAAAATTTTCTCAAACCAATTAATATATTTTTTGAAAAAAAAATTTGTTTTTAGAGAAAAAAATTGCCAATTAAAAAATAAAATGTTTAAAAATTAATGCAAAATTGAACAAATAATTATTCGAGACAACAAAATAATGTTCAGAAATTTGAGAGAAAACTGAAATAATTTTTTTACTGATTTAAATTTTTTGTGGTAAATTATTTTTATATTTTATTATTATTAATAGTATTATTAATATTATTATTATATTATTTATTTTAATGTAATATGAATGTATAAGCATGTCTCTATGACCATTTCGTCTCTGCTTAACCCGGCATTACTAACCTTAAATCATGTCGCATGGTTACTAACCATGGGTCTTATCGACCCTGAATTGTATTATCCATTGAAATCGTCTCAACTTATAAATTGATACAACGTATACTTCTTTTGGTAGATTTTAGTCTTTTATTGTTTAATTTTAGTATACAATGGTGTAAATTAAAGCAAAAATATTTAAATTAAAATTAAGTATGAATTCATTACAACATAGCTAAAAAAAAGTGAAAAAAAAGTTATCCAGCCGAATTGCGCATAAAATTAAGAGTTTTTAAGATATTGACGTCAAATAAAGTGCATTTAAAACCTGAAATATAATAGTAAAATGTTAGAAAGAAAAATTGATACGGCTAAAGCAAACATTTTTCAGTTATGTACTGTAAATGTTACCTTTTATTCGGAATTTTCATCATCGAACATATCATCAAAAATGGATTTCTCTTGTGCAGAAGCAATGTAATTTGAGCACAGTGCTTCTGGCAAATATATTTTCCACATTTAGAGCACGTGGTTTTGGTTTTGCGTTTTAATTTATTACAATGCGAATAAATGAACATATATATTTTGTATAACGGTATAACTAACCTGGGTCTAATCGACCCATAATCTTTGTTACATTATTGCTAACTATGGGTCTAGTCGACCCATAATCTTTGTTACATTATTACTAACTATGGGTATAATCGACCCAGGCTGTTTTTTAAAATAATTTTATATGCATAATATCATGAATTTTCCTTATGTTTATTATTTATAAACGTTTAAATGTAAACAAATTTAGATTACACATATATCTTGAGTTAAAATATCGTCATGTTTTTTTTTTAATTTAAAAAATTTGCGCGTCTGGGTCGATTCGACCCAGAGGTTAGTAATGGAGGGTTAAGAGACTCGCCAGCAGACTTTTTCCCAAAGGTGTTATTCAAAACTGTAAATACTTATGTTAAAATAGTTATAGACTAAATGCGAATCATATCCCATTTAGTATATAAAAACCAAACAACATTGATACTTTTAAAATACATTCAAACAAAATTATTAATAGAATCAAACAAAACTTTATTTGAAAACGAAATAAAAATTGAACAAGCGTTTGTTTGAAAATATTCCAGCAATAATTTTTTCTGTGTAAGGGTAAATAATAAATTATCTTTACCGACATACATATTTGTTGTTGGTCGCCGTACGGAATTAATAAGCATGTTCATTAGTAATGATTATTTTATTATTATAATAGCATAATTTTATGCTTTATTTGAGTGAATTAGAAACATAATGATTATGGGATAAGTGTACTTTTATTCAAATTATGTAATAATCAAAAATACAAATTTTAAATACTCCGGTGAGGGTTAAGATGTATCAAAAAATAATTATACATATATACTATATATGTATATAAGTACATATAGTTATCCTATTTGAAATGTTCGCACTGATCTTTTTTCTTTTTTCCAATAATATGTAGATGTGGGTTGTAGTGTACCTATACTTGGTTAAGGCACTGTAGTAATATAAGTATTTTGTTTACTCTAGTTTGAACTTGAAATTTAATTCATTTCTTTTTTTTGATAAGTATTTTTAAGAATTCTTTTGTTTAAGTCAATGAACTAAAGTTGTATTTCTATTTTTTTGTTTTGGTCAGCATAAGTGAGCATTAAACTTTTTGTTGTGAACTATAAGAATGAAAATAATGTAATATGATTTTTGTATTAATTATTTCTGTATGTTTATTTGTACTGCATTTTTTTGTATTGAACTTTGTTGCGATAATTGTTTTCACACGCCAAAAAAATGCTAGATTGCAAAACCCCGTGAGAACGGCAATTTTACTATTGATTTATCGTTATGCGACATTAATGCTGACCATAGAATAAATTACTATATAAGTTGGAAATTTTAATAAAGAAAAACAGAATTTGATTGAACACCAAACGAATGTCTCTTTCAATTCTCATCTAAAATCGGCACTGTTGGGTGCTGAAGAAAAACGGCTGCAGAGCTTAGCAAATACTGAAAATCAAACCATATCCCTTTTTTTATTATTATAAACACCACATGGCGATCCTGCCAGGAGAATACTGACAACACTTGCCGATTGAGTGGCATTACAAATGACTTCAAAGAAACATTAGGAACCACTGATTTGCAGATAATATTAGGGGAACAAATATTGACACACAGATTCCACTTAGTAGAAGAAGAATTTCCGGTCATTACTGATGGAATTCTAGGAATAGATTTTTTCAGTAAATACGGCTGTCAGATTGACTACGAGACACTGACTTTAAATACTTGTATAGAAGGAGAGCAAATAGCAATCCCAATAGAGATTAATACAAAAAGAATACGTAACATAACAATACCCCCGAGAACAGAGAAGATAGTACCTATAAACATTGATATAAAAGAAGATAGTGTCACATGTAATAAAGAAATAACAAACGGAGTATTTTTAGCAAACACTATAATACCCAAAGATGGTCAACGCTATGTTAAAATTTTGAATACATTAGAAGAACCAGTGCGACTAGAGAAGTTGGGAGTCACAACAATACCATTAAAAAATTACACAATTTATAAAACTAACATGCGCAATAACAATAAACACTCAGAGCAAAGATTTCGAAAATTACTAGAAAAACTAGATTTAAAGAATATTGAGGAAGAGAATAAAAGAGTCATATGTGATATTCTACGACAATGTCAGGAAGTATTTCATCTTGAAGACGAACCACTAACGGTAAACAATTTTTATTGAATTAAATGATAACACACCCACTTACATAAAAAATTATAGACTGCCACAAACACAATTAAACGAAATAAATAAACAAGTGCAAGAGTTATTGGACAAAGACATAGTAGAACCATCTATCAGTCCATATAATTCTCCATTATTATTAGTACCAAAAAAAAGGACACAAGGACACAGAAAAATGGCGTTTGGTTGTAGATTTCAGACGTTTAAATGATAAAATAGTAAATGACAAATTCCCTTTAACCAGACTTGAAGATGTATTGGACAGATTAGGTAGAGCTAAATATTTTTCCACTTTAGACATGACAAGCTCGTTTCACCAAATAAAACTCGAACCAAAATCACGACCACTAACAGCATTTTCGACTCCAAACGGTCACTTTCAATATACAAGATTACCATTTGGTTTAAAAATATCATCTAATAGTTTCCAAAGAATGCTAACGATAGCATTATCTGGATTAGAGTCAGAAGCATTTTTATACGTTGATGACGTCATTATTTTCGGATGCAGTTTGAAGCACCACAATGAGAACCTCATGAGAGTGTTAGAAAGACTAAAACAGTACAATCTAAAGCTGAATCCAGCAAAATGTTGTTTCCTGAAACCAGAAGTTTTGTATTTAGGACATATGATTACAAGGAATGGCATACAAACTGACCCGACGAAATACAAAATAATTGAACAGTATCCCGTTCCAAAAAATTCAGACGACGTTAGACGATTTATAGCCTTCTGCAACTATTACAGAAGATTCATTCCAAACTTTGCCTAAACGGCAACTTGCCTTAATAATTTATTAAGAAAGAAAGTAACTTTCAATTGGACAGAAGATTGCCAAATGGCATTTGAGACTCTAAGAGACAAATTAAAAAACCCGCCCATACTACAATATCCGAACTTTGACGAACCATTCATTCTAACTACAGACGCTTCAAATGTAGCGCTAGGAGCAGTCCTATCACAGGGTGAAATAGGTAACGATCTACCCATATCGTATGCAAGCAGAACTCTAAACAAACATGAAAAGAATAAGTCAGTAATTGAAAAAGAATTAATAGGTATTCATTGGGGAATACAATTTTTTAGACCTTATCTATATAGTAGAAAATTTACCGTGGTCACAGACCATAGACCTCTTATTGCTTTATTTACCCATAAAAACCCATCTTCAAGATTGACCAGAATTAGACTAGAACTATCAGACTATGATTTTGATATAAAATATAAAAAAGGAGCAAATAATACAAACGCAGACGCTCTATCACGCATAGAAATAAACTCACAAATATTGAGAGACATGATTCCAATCTGTATTGATGAAAAAGAAAAAAAACCTTGGCAATAACACGAAGTATGAAAAATAAAATTAGTAATGGAAAGAAAGATATATATGATAGAAATAATGATAAAAAGAACGTTCATGGAAAAGAGAATATTATAAAAGACTGCATATCTCAAAGGGAGACTGATCACCTCCAAATGTGGGAATGTACGTCAATAAATAATATTAAGGGTACCCAAAAGATTGAATTTATATATGATAATAAGCTGCAGCAAGAATTAAAAGAAAAGAAAGATGATAAAATAACGCGCATAATATGCAATAAAAGCGAAAATCCTATGTTTTCAGGAACATTTTTGGAGAAACTTTTATTGAGATTAAAGAAATTGAAATTTAAGAAGTACGTACTATACGATGATGATGAAATATTTAAATATATAACGGCCGAAGAATTAAAAGAAAAATATAACAATATAAAGGAAAACGATATAGAAATAATTATATACAAAATGCCAAAGGAAATAAAAGATAGTATAACACAATATAGATTGATAGAAGAATTTCATGACTCACCACATGGAGGACATTTTGGAATTAGGAAAACACTTTCCAAACTAAAACAAAGATATATATGGAAGAATATGAACAAAATGGTTAAGAAGTACATAATAACATGTGACTCATGCCAAAGGCATAAACAAATAAGAAATACAAAAGAACCCTACACTATAACAGACACACCATCACACGGTTTTGATACTGTTGTAATGGACACAGTTGGACCATTAAAACCATCTGAACAATTTAGGTACATACTTACCATGCAGTGTGAACTGACAAAATATGTTGTTGCTTGTCCGATTGAATCGAAAGATGCCAAAACGGTCGCAAAATCCTTGATAGAACATATAATTTTAAAATATGGTTTATTTAACATTCTCAAAACAGATAGAGGAACAGAATTTAACAATGAGTTAATGAGAGAGATTTGTGTATTATTAAAAATAAAACAGAATTTCTCAACACCTTACCATCATGAAACTTTAAGCACGATAGAACGAAATCATCGCGTTCTGAATGAATATTTTCTAAATTTTGTGAATGATAATAGTTGGCATGAATGGATACCATATTATACTTTTGCTTTCAATACGACACCAAGTGTCGATACAGACTATTCACCATTCGAATTGATTTTTGGTAGACTTCCTAGACTGCCAAACGACATTTTAAATGATGCTAGAAAGATTTACAATATTGACAACTACTTAAATGAACTAAAGATTAGACTTCATCACTCATTACAAAGAGCAAGAGAAATAATTCTCGAAGTAAAAAGAAAAAGAAGTATAGAATCTAAAAAGAAGCAAAATAGAATAGATCTTAAAATAGGAGATTTAGTTTTAGTTAAAGTCTTAAATAGGAAAAAGTATGAACCTCCATACAAAGGCCCATACAAAGTATTAAATTTAGAAGATTTAAATGTACTTTTAGAAATTAATAAAACAAAACTAGTACATAAGAATTTGCTAAAAAAATATTTGAATTAACAAGACGATATATATAAGCAACATAAGAATTTCAATTTAATGTGACTATATAAATATAAAAAAAAAAATGTTTATAAACATATATACATAAACCTTAATTATAAATTTTTTATTTTTAATAATACCCAAACCTAAAAGGGTAAGGGTGTAGTGTACCTATACTTGGTTAAGGCACTGTAGTAATATAAGTATTTTGTTTACTCTAGTTTGAACTTGAAATTTAATTCATTTCTTTTTTTTGATAAGTATTTTTAAGAATTCTTTTGTTTAAGTCAATGAACTAAAGTTGTATTTCTATTTTTTTGTTTTGGTCAGCATAAGTGAGCATTAAACTCTTTGTTGTGAACTATAAGAATGAAAATAATGTAATATGATTTTTGTATTAATTATTTCTGTATGTTTATTTGTACTGCATTTTTTTGTATTGAACTTTGTTGCGATAATTGTTTTCACACGCCAAAAAAATGCTAGATTGCAAAACCCCGTGAGAACGGCAATTTTACTATTGATTTATCGTTATGCGACATTAATGCTGACCATAGAATAAATTACTATATAAGTTGGAAATTTTAATAAAGAAAAACAGAATTTGATTGAACACCAAACGAATGTCTCTTTCAATTCTCATCTAAAATCGGCACTGTTGGGTGCTGAAGAAAAACGGCTGCAGAGCTTAGCAAATACTGAAAATCAAACCATATCCCTTTTTTTATTATTATAAACACCACAGGGTATATGAAATGTGTAATATTAATTTGTTACAGACCGGTTGATCGGTAAGTGTTCCGGCTAGCTAACACTGTACTCAGGAGGTCCCAACCCTTCCTACCGTCCGCGTATCCGCACCACCAAAAATTTCTATGAACTGTATCCGGGAAATTAAAACAAGATACCACATGCCGTTGTCCCTTGAGACTTGGTGGTTTGTCTCCTGCCCACCCTACCTTGTTATGGACAGCTCCTTCCAAGTGTAATTTTTCCATAACCCATATACCGCTCGATCTTCAATTCACCTACCGCATCATCACGGCTTACCCTTTTTGTTTTAAACAGAACTCATTATTTTAAAACACAACAGATCACTCTCATATACATGACATCATTTTATTATAAAAGAAAGTTTACTGAAATAATCGTTATAATTCAAAATATTATATGACTAAATTTTACAATAACAATACTATACGTGTATAAAAAATATAAAAACTTAAGCCTATATATATTAACTGGTTTCCTTCTTCACAATTTAAACAAAGAAAAAAAATACAAATAAAAAAATAGGCGCTAAATTACCACACTCTTTTAAAATATCAAATAAATTTTTATTCTCTTTATAGGATAAAGAATTATACCTCCGGTGCCGTTTGGGCAAAACTCTACTACCTTTTTCGAAGGAGCTCCCTAGAAATGGTTTTTCAATACCCACTAATTTTGCACCTATGCCATTTAACCCATAGACCCTATGTAATCTAGTTCAGGTAAGTGTATCCGGTAGTCTGCTTATAATCACCTAATTTATCTCTAAACTTTCTTTTCAGAAGACAAAAAAAAACAAGACTTACATCTATCTACAAAACAATAAAACACAATCGTATAAAAAAATTATAAAAAAATTTGGCAATAATAATAAAATACGTACATATGTATATAAAACAATTATTTTCGTATAATAAATTTACTCAACGGATTTTGTATAAATTATTCTCACACTCCTAATTTTCTCTAAATAACTATGTATGTGGATACAATAATAATAAATTCAAGATTTTCTCTTTTTCTTTTCTTTTGGTAGTTTGAATTTCTGGTTAAAACTTTTGGAAGGATTTTTACTTATTTTCGAACTTAATCATTTTTTAAATTTCTTCTTTTTTGGCAAAGATTTACATACATACATACATACATAACTGGCCTTTACAACCCTGTGTCAGGATTACGGCCTAGCTTCTCGCAGCACTCATGTTGTGTGTGTCAATTTTTATCCATGGGTACCGGGACCTACAGTTTAATGTCGACTCCGAACGACAGACTTGATAAGCTTGTTGATGGCAATTAGTTACTCTCAGAGCTTTTGCCAGAAGACTGCTGAGAGGTAGTCGCCGAAAGAAATGTTTTTTTCATATTTCTTGTTTTTTTTTGAAGACGTCAGAGCCTGGAGTCGAACCCAGGGCCCATGTCTTATTAAGCCAACACACTAACCACTAGACCACGGCGACTACAAATTATTGGTAAAGATTTACGTTTTCTTATTTTCGAACTTAATTATTTTTAAATTTCTTCTTTTTTGGTAAAAACTAACTTAATTGTTTTTTTAAAAGTTTTTTTTTTCAAAGATTTACTTTACACTAATACGGCTTCACTGATTTTTCTTCTTGGTGTATCCAGATAGATACTTTCTCTTTTTCTTATACTTGTACGAAAAACTTTATCCTACCTGGTATTTGCACTTTCCATTCGTCCCTCTTTGTCCTGATATGTATATCACAAATTCAAGCTCCCAGGGCGATACCAGCTATTGTTTCATCATAACAAAAAACGCAAACTCATCAAAATTTTTATTTCCTACCTCATCCTATATCATATTCTACTCACGTAGGCTATTTTCATACTATATTTGGGTATCCACTATAATCCTACTGGATGGTAATTAACCCTGAAGATCCTTCGGTTTTTTTTTCTCTTTTCCTTTTTTTTTCAAAATTTTGACCTTGTCCAGAAATCTTTGCACCGGTCAGATATATATATATACGGAATTTCGAAGTTGACTTTTTCCCTTTTTCTTTTTAAACTTTTCTCTTTACTTTACTTGAGCTTTACCGCACAATCAATTTAACGCAAAAATTTCAGCGCAACTGCACTATAACTTAGTTAGAGGTGTTCTTTATTCCCTCGGTTTATGCATAGCGGTTTCTATTTACCCAACTGTAACTCTGAAACAATTACATAATAACTTTTCATCTATTCCAACTTCTAATATTCCCTATTTATTTAAAATTATCGGTTTCTGAGTTTACTTATATTAAAATTCCAATATATCCATCCAGCTGTTACTATCTGACCCCCTTATCTGTCTATCTTATATCCCCGATCTTTCATATTAGCAATTCCCTAGTAACAGGATCTCATAATTTTCAGAAAGTACCAGTCTCTTGTTCATAACAAGTATCTTTCTCCTTTTTGTAATATTTTTATTACTACCACGTAGACATGTAAACAACAAAAAAAAAATGCTATTTTACTACACCGAAGTAATCAATGAACTACAAGTACAACACTATGCATAATATTTTTATCAACCATTATTCTTCTTATTACATACATCCGTCTCTTTTACTCTACCATCCAAACACATACTTATCGCAATTACCATCTATTTTACAAAAACCAGGCATGATGGTAAGTATAACATTCTAAGAAATTAATATATTTTTTCTTTTTTATATTTACAGGCCACCGTTTCACAAATAATCAGGTTAATTAATTGGACTCCTTATAGGTATTTATGTGTGTCGTTCCACCTCTAAATTCATCTCTCTAATTATATTTTCCTTTTTCCCTTCTAGGTTACATTGAACACAACAAAACGTTAACCACAAAAAACATGAGGCACTGGGGATTATATTAAATTATCTGAACTAAATTAGTCCCCAGCCTTAAAGAAAAAAATAATAAAACCAAAAATAAACGGGCAAATTCTACAACATTTACCTGACCCATAATTTATTCATCCAACAAAGCGGCATTTAACAAAGGGCTTTTACAATTCCCATCCCTTCCCCCTCTCTCTTCTCCAATTTGCCATGTACCCCGCGACCAATAATTCACCCGTATATTGCATGAAACTGAGTTTCGTCTCATTTCCAATATACACTAACAAAAACAAATCTGTTATCCTAAACCACGCAACAAAACTCCGATCACTTTGTCGCATGACGAAGGGGGCGGTGTGCGGGTTCTCTTCGTCCTACGGCCCAACGTGGGGAATTCTCACCACCCTGAGATAAGGGTCTTATGATCCACCGACTGAGCCGGGCAAGTATAAAGTTAGTTACCATAATTATCCTTTCAACCGAATCTTTCCTTTATCTTTCATTCTAGAACCTCTTATTTGTAAATGTACCCTTAGTATATCACACGTGGCCAGGTTGCACCAGGCGTACAGGTGTCGGTACTCTGCCATTTCCTTTCCCTCGGGAGGAAAGAATACGTAGAGGCAAACCACACAGAAAAATTGTCATGCTACTGATAATCAGTATTGCACCATTAGGTGCTGAAATACCTAAATGCGAACGCCTATATCTTAAGGCCATTTAACATTCTAATTTAAACAAAATAACAAGCTTGTTCAACGAACGCGTCATATAAGTCAAAATTAATTCGAAAGTGGATCTGCTCTACTTATTCCTTTCGCTCGAAACGCCCCTGATACTGACGCACCTACATCACTGTAACCTTTTTCTTTTCCTCAACAAAAAGGTCAAGTAACAACGCTACCCCTAGACCACGGGAAGTATAACTTATTCTATATCACAGTTTGAACATCTACTTTGTTTCACTCTTTTACTCCTCTCTTACAGATCTATAACCCATCGATGATCAGTGCATTGCATCACCCGGTTTTGAAAAAAAAAAACAGGACATCACTCTTACACACTAAATATCACAGGATGAGATGAGAGGACTTAACTTCTATCAACTATATTGCACTAAAGGATTCTTAAGGTATTCATACTAAATCTATTCTATCACAGATGGTCTTAAATTCGGTCAATTTATTCAGTCCATTAGACTCTTTCACCTACCCAGTCGGGATCGTTTATGCCTATCAACTAAATACAATCATAAATGTACATTTGACCTGTGCTTCTGTTTTTACTTTTTTTCCTCTGACTCTTTACTCTCTATATCTAGACCTTTATGTCTTTTGCGTGGTATATGCCTAATCGTTTACCTTGCAGATTCTCCAACTCATATAGATTATTGCCTATCGGTTTGACAACTCTACACTTTCTTGAAAATTTAGCGTTCAGGCTTTTTGAAAAGTCGCTTAAAACCATATTCCGCCGTTAGACTTCTTGGCCGGGGATGAATGATACGTTTCTTGATCGCTTGTTGTATCGTAGAGCACTTTTTTCATAGGCTTTCTGAATATTCTGTTTTATCGTCTCTCTCATTATGTTTAGTCGGTCTTCACGGTTTACTTCATGTACTTGGTGGTCAGTAAGGGATTGTAGCTTTCGGCTTAATTTATAATCGGCACCTGAGGAATACATATGGTATCCGAATAATGCGAAAAATGGCGTAAAGACGGTTGCCGAGTGCACAGCTGTTCTCAATGCACATTCTATCTCGGATAAATACAAATCCCAATCACGGTGATCTTTGTCTAGGTATGCTCTGATGGCTGATAGAACAAACTGGTTAACTCTTTCACTCGCATTACTTTGGGGAGAGTATACTGCTGTTTTAATGTGTTGTATCTTATAGGATTTTATCATGTTTTGAAATCTTTTTGCTGTAAATTGCGCTCCATTATCGCTATATATTACTTCGGGACGCGAAATTTATGGAAAATTTCTTTTATCAGGAACTTGATGACATTGTTAGTGGATGCCTCCTTCATAGCTTTTAGAAATGTGTACTTGGTAAAGTGATCGACGACAACGAAGATATAACAGTTACCATTCTTTGATCTAGGGTACTTTCCCATAAAATCAATGTACACTTTTTGAAACGGTCTATCTGTCGTTACCGGTGATCCTATTTCAGGCCTTAAAATCTGGTTTGTGGGTTTTGTCTCTTTACACGTTTGACAATTTGTTACGTAATTTCTAACATGAAGTGTCATTTTTGGCCAGTAAAAGAAACGTTTCACCCTTTCAAGTGTTTTCGCAATACCTCCGTGAGCATTTGTTGGCGAACAGTGAGCTTTTTCAATAATTGTATATGCCAAGTTGCCGGGGATCCACAGTTTCCATTTGATTTCATCGAGGTCTTGTTCAAACGCTGTCTTTTTGAAAATCATCCCGTTTTCTACTTTCAGATCAGGCAGCTTTTCTTTATTTTGTTCAATCTGTTGTATAAGTGCTTTGTACTCCTCACTCTCAAACTCTGTGGTTTCGCAATCAAATAAGTCATCCTCATCTTTAGCTCATTCACATCACTTTCTGTAGGCAGTCTTGACAAGGTGTCAGCAACGATATTTTTGGATCCTTTTGTAACGTGGCGTTACAAAAGTCCCATATATATAAACATATAATATGAACAGGTGTCTGTAAACCAACCACATACACTGCTGCTATTGAGTAAATGTAACGAACAACAACAACTCTAGTTATTACAAGCATAAACAGCAGTATGACGATCAAACCCACGGACACCGCACAAAGAGGAATTGGAAAATTAATAATAATACCAATGATAATAACAATATGGATATTTCATGTAATGAGATTGTAATGATATGATGAACCATATAATTCTCAAGGTAACATATTTTCCTCCATAAGATGTCCGAGTTTGATGGATGAAATCGAGAGTGGGTGGGCGACGGCCAATAGCCCGACACTTACTCTCCAGTATAGCCGACGGGCTATGTAGTAGTTATTTTTATTATTAATTACCTTGTGGTTTAACGAATGGAAAAGCTGCCGAATTCCTTTTTCATTCGTGATTTTAGATTAAGTTTATTTCGTAGATTGCCGACAGAGAGTTAGTACACGACGGCCAATAGCCCCATACTTACTACCCGGCGTAGTCGACACATGTCGTAGATTTAGGATCGTAGTTTTATGATCGTAGCTTCATGATAGTAGAGTTCATGGCTGTAATTATGATAATAGTTATTTTTTATCTAGCTGAAAGCAAAAGCTTCCGAATTCCTTTTGCATTCGTTTATTAAGTATTTTGCCGAGTATAAAAGCCCCCGAATTCCTTTTATACTCGTACTAACCGTAGCCGACGACAAGAGCTCCCGAATACCTCTTGCCGTCGTGGTACCTTATATTCCCAAATCTTAGATTAACAATTATTATAAATCCGACCTCTGTTTTCTCATATTTCTCGTTATCTATTTATTTATTTTATTTTTTATTTATTTATTTAATTATGTCTATGGATAATAGTTCCTTACAGACTAGAGTAAAATTTACAAACAATATATAAGTAAATATTTAATAATAATGATTTAAATACAAAATAATTTTTCTTTTCAAGGAATCATTATTCTCAGAAAGATCAATTAAATGATAAAGATTATTAAACTTCAAACATATTTGACGAAGGGAGTCATTGTTGGCATATACAGTACGGTGATATTTTTAATATAATAAATGAAAGTTACGGGACGGTATAATTGGAACATTAAAAATAATTTTACTTAACAAATACTCAGAACGGACTTCACCACGTATTAATCTTAATAGAAAAGATACACTTAGCATTGTTCTTCGACTTTTCAGGGTAGGCAGTTTTATAAGAGCGAGTCTGTTCTCATATGAAGGAAGAGCGAATGAGTTCCATCCTAGACCTCTCAAATAATAATAGACCATAGGCGATTGTGCGCACATCCCGAGGCCAACATCGTAGTCATAGTGATAGAACGAGACGATAGTATTCCTGAAAGCAGAGACAACATTACTGATAACACCATCCTGCAGGTCGTGAATCTGTTTTATAGAATAAGTAGTACATAAGTTAGCTTAAGGTTTCGTTAATAAAGCTTTGTTCATATTATACTACACGAAAGGAGTTTTGTGTTTTATTTAAAGGAAGCAGACCTTTAAGTTCGAACCTGGACAGACTGAGTCATACCCCAGCTGGAAACATAAACTGCATTACACTTTTCGATGCATAATTTCAAAATTAAAATGTTGTAATTGCAGGGACCATCGAGCTAGCTTGCCAGTCAAATCTTTCAAGGTCATTACCCATTTTAGGCTTGCGTGGTCTGTCACTACAGTGAAGGGCATTAATTCAACATATGGACGAAACTTTTTAACAGCCATAACTGCCGCCAGACATTCCTTTTCGGTGGCACTATAATTTCTCTGGTATGGGTTTAATTTGTGGAATAGAACGCAATTGGATGTTCTTCCCCCTTGTCATTTAACTGGTAAAGCACAGCTCCTACACCATAGTCACATGCATCACACTGGATGTAAAATCGTTTATTAAAATCTGGATGCTGGAGAACTGGTGCTGTGGTTAAAGCCGCTTTCAATTTTTCAAATGCTGCAATTGCTTCTGCAGTTACCTCAAACTTATTTGATTTTTTTAGCGTGTCTGTGAGAGGAGCTGATATCGATGCGAAATCCTTAATGAACCTGCGATACCACCCAGCGGTTCCTAAGAAACTACGTACTTCTCTAGGGCTTCTCGGAATTCTTATTGCTTTTATTGCTTTGACTTTTTCTGGGTCAGTCTTCAGCATACCGCCGCCGATGATAAATCCTAAGTATCTCAATTGTTGATAGCAAAATTTCGATTTTTTTTAACCCGATGGTCAGATTTGCTCGTTTTAGGGCTTCGGCTACTTCCTCTAATAACTTAATATGCTTCTCAAAATTGTTTGAGATTATCAACAGGTCATCCAGGTATATAAAAACGTTTTCTTTTAGATGTTGGGGTATCACTTTATCCATTAGCCTACATAATCGTTGAGCGGCATTACATAAGCCAAATGACATCACCCTGAACTGGTACAGTGGTCGACCTAATACAGTGAATGCGGTGTACTGTTTACTATCCTCATTCAACTCTATCTGCCAAAAGGCATACTTCAGGTCGACACTGCTTATGAAATATGTTTCGTCGATTCTACTCAATATACCCTCAATGTTTTGCAGCGGATAGGCATCTTTTATTGTTATTTTATTTAATTTTCTGGCATCCAAGCAAAAACGACTTTTTTTTCAGGCTTTCTAACTATTGTTTTCCTGTTGTTCCACGGACTTTCACTCTCTTCTATGACTTTTAGGTCGAGCATGTGATCTATTTCTTTATACACTATATTTTGCATCGCCGGAGAAATCGGGTAATACCTCTCTTTCACAGGCTCTGCCCCTTCAACCAATTTTATTTTATGTTTTTCTAATGGTGTGCATCCTAGCCCATGTGTTTCAAATGCAGGGAACTTTTTTATTACATCTTCTAGCTGCTGTCTTTGCTCTTGATTCAATAAATGCGGATTAATCGTACGGTTGTCTGCTTTCAATTCATCGGTGACCTTATTTAAATCAATTTCATCCACTCTAATTACTTCGGGGGCTAATTTATACTTACGCCAAAAATCAACACCAAAATACGCACATTGTTCCAGGTCTGGGCACAGGTAAAACGTCATATTGTTCTTTATATTATTATAATTTATCTCAATGGTTATTCTAACCAGCAGTCTATGTTTCTGGCCACTAGCGGTGGATATAATAGAGTACAATGGTTCGATTTCTAGGCCTAACTCCGTTACCAGCTCTTGACATCCCTTTCCTAGTAGGCTTACTGTGGCTCCTGAATCTAGTAGACCTTTCACTGTTTTATCGCCAATCTGAATTTCAGCATACGGCCTTGGGTCTTTGTCGACGTTGTCTGCCTCTTTAATTACTTCTATCACCTGTTTTCGTGCTAGTTTCCTTTTAGTGTGATCCTCTCGCAACTTTCGAATGCGTTTGGAGATTGATGCGTTTGGTAGTGTATTTTCGCCCCGGAAAATTCGATTTTTAACTTCTTCATAATTTTTCTCTCTCTGCTCTATAGAAAACAAATGCCTTTGTTGTGGTGGAATACGGTTATATTGTAATACATTTTTGACTTTATTAGTTTTTGTTTCGTGGGGATTTAAATGTTCATCTGCGGGTTTGGCGTTGAACGATGGTCCCCCGCTCTCCCGTCGTTCTTGCGAAAATTTCGATTTGTGCAATTTGTACAGTTTGGTGATATTACCTCCGGTTTGCCGCACTTATAACAAAATATTACCCTTTCATCAGATGGACAATCCATAAACCGGTGACCGTTTTGATGACAATTCCAACATGTTACTGGTTTAGTTGATTGTAAATTAGCCTGGCCTGTTCTTACTTCAGCAACATCACCTCCCACATCTTCTTCAATATCATATACTTCATTCGGCTTTTCTACGAGCTCATTAACTTGCCTTGCATATCTGAGATTTTGTATCGGGTGTGGCCTTATATCTCTTTTTAGAAAAGTTTTTTCCGCATCCAAACAACACGTCCTCAATTTGGAAATTTCTTTTCAGCATTTTTATCATCTCGCTCTCAGGCATTGATAGAGTAAGCCGAGATCTCTACTGTGTCATCGTAAAAAAGAAAGCGTCTATGGACTCCCCGGGCTGTTGTCGTCTCTCCACCATATCCCGCATTAATTCGAAACTCGACCGAGATGACTGGTATTGCTAAAACAATGCCTGCTTCAGTGTGGTCCATTCGGTAACATAGTTGGTCTGGATGAACAGCCAATACCATTTTTCAGCTGGGCCTTTGACCAACAGATGGAAATTGTCCAGCACCTCTCTCCATGACACATTGTACTGGCTTTACAAACGCTCCAGTCTAAAAACGAAGTCTTCAACAGTGAGTTTATTATTGTCCCCGTCGAGTTCAAGACCCCATTTATCCAGTCTAGGTCTGTTTTCAT
Organism: Metopia argyrocephala; assembly: GCA_963576795.1. Classification (NCBI taxonomy): domain Eukaryota; kingdom Metazoa; phylum Arthropoda; class Insecta; order Diptera; family Sarcophagidae; genus Metopia; species Metopia argyrocephala. The sequence goes on along the minus strand of OY756211.1, from coordinate 18,990,483 downwards.
ATCTAGACTGATCACCGCCACAACTTGAGGATGCCCTGGATGATGGCTGGGAACGTATTTGTAAACCAGCAGTTTCCGAGTTCTCTGAAGAACCACTCACAACTTTAAATGCCCAGGTAAATTCTCTTTTAAGCTTTTATTCTCCTTTTGAGTTTGTTGGACCACCACACTAAGTCTACTGACAGTTGATGTTAGGTCTGCAATGAGCCTTTTCAAATCAGCAACCTGTGAAGTCACAGCTTGATCCACTACTTTTCTTATAGCACCTTCCATATCATCTGTTACCACTTTTCGGCTCGTGCTCTGGGCTAAACGTTCACTGTGCAAGGGGTTACCGTTCTGTTGCGTGCTCGATGTACCAGACATATGGTTATGTACCCTGGAGTGTTTGGCTTATGTGTCTTACGCACAACGTGAGGTGTTGACCTATTTAAATCAAATTGTGTTTGCCTATCTCTCTTACGTGAACGCGTTACAGGGGAGCTAGTACTCATAACAACTCCAAAAAAATATCGACAACATTTTCTCCTTGAACGACTTTACCAAAAACTACTCTATATGATTTTCAAAAGCTATGAAATTTTCCCTTTTCAAACCAAAAAAAAATTATAACGAAAACACTAAATACTATGCTGTATATAAATGGAAGTAAATTAATATATAAATAAATAATTTAAATAAATGATACTATGCTATATATAACTGGAAATAAATTAATATATAAATACATAATTTAAATAAATGATACTATGCTATATATAAATGGAAATAAATTAATATATAATTAAATAATTTAAATAAATGACCACTAAATATGATAATAAAATTAGTAATATAAATAAATAAAAACAAATAAATAATATACACAAAAACGTAAATAAAATATGTATAATTCAGGACTACTACTAATAAACTGCCATGATGTATGTACATATGTATATGGGATAATAGTTATCAATTTCTTTATTTTCTTCTTTTTCTCTCTATATGATCTTCATGACGGTCAGACTGAGATGACACGACGGAAGCGGTTAATTCGTATCAGGGATCAGCAATTAGTATAGACATAATAATTACAGCAAAATTGAGACCGTGTGTCGCTGCGTGATTGCCTGTGCATCTACTATTTGCTTGTATTTTTTTTTTCTTTGTTTAAATTGTGAAGAAGGAAACCAGTTAATATACATACAGTCATGGACATAAGTATAGGCACAAGCAGTACTTTCAAATAAAATAAAAATTTTTACGTATTCCCAGACTTAAAATAATAATGTTATTAACTGATTATGACAACAGGATATGCACATTAACAAAATAACAAAAAAACTAAAGCAAATTAGTTTCAGAAACAAAACAATATCAAAAAGTACTAAATAAACTCAGTTTTCTATAGGACAAAATTATAGGCACAGCCGTTCTTGTGCAGGCAAAAAATCGTACAGAAGCTTGAATTAATATTTTGTTGGCATTCCATTTTGTTTTATAACAGCCTTTAACCTATTTGGCATGGAATGTACCAATTCTGTTGTGATATATTCATGTATATAGGCTTAAGTTTTTATATTTTTTTATACACGTATAGTATTGTTATTGTAAAATTTAGTCATATAATATTTTGAATTATAACGATTATTTCAGTATAAACTTTCTTTTATAATAAAATGATGTCATGTATATGAGAGTGATCTGATGTGTTTTGAAATAATGGTTTCTGTTTAAAACAAAAAGGTAAGGCTGTGATGATGTGGTAGGTGAATTGAAGATCGAGCGGTAAATGGGTTATGGAATAATGATATTTGGAAGGAGCTGTCCATAACAAGGTCGGGTAGCAGGAGATAAACCACCAAGTCTCAAGGGACAACGGCATGCGGTATCTTGTTTTATTTTTCCGGATACAGTTTATAGAAAATTTTAGTGTGTGCGGATACGTGGTCGGTAGGAAGGGTTGGGACCTCCTAAGTATAGTGTTAGCTAGCCAGAACACTTACCGATCAACCGGTCTGTAACAAATCATAAAAAATCATGTAAATTCTATGGTTAATAATAGTTGTAATAATAGACAGTTCAATTTAAATGGAAACAAACTGATAACATTTAACTATTGTAAATTACAAATAAATGGAGATCTTTATTGTAGTTTTGATGATAAGTTTGAACAAAATTTTTTAATATACAATAACTTTAATTTAAGTAATATTACGTCTCAGCTAGCATTTGATGAAATAGCATCTAATCAGATCAAAAATATACAAAAAATCGAAGAAATCAGATTTCATAAAAAATTCAACTACACTTTTAATGGCCTAGCCTTGACATTCAGTCTAGTAGCCCTAGGTATAGTAATTACATTTTGCATATACAAGAAAGTTAAAAATAATAAAATAATAATAATTGCAAAAACTCAGGAGAGTTTTCAATCAAACGGGGGAGGAGTTATGTCAACCAACCATTCCAATAACAATTCAATACATTCTCTACCCATGACCATTAACTGGAAACAATAATAATATGCAGAATTCAGTTTTCTAGTTCAATAAACTTAATTTTTGCTAATCAACAATAATACATAACATACATACATAATTGGCCATTACAACCCAATTATCTAAATTTAAAGTTTAATAAACTGCATACTGCCATTCAACAACGATATTTCGCAATCATTTTTATTTTGTTACTTTATTTTTTTTTTGCAATACTGTTTCATACCCATACAATTTGTATGAGAGAAAGTCTGGCAGTGCGTACAAAGAAAAAAATTAAAATAAAAATCAAAATAATAAAAAATAATTATATGCTGAATGCATATAAAAGGAAAAGTGATCAATTTTTTAAATTAATTTTGTTTCGTCAAAAACGCTTTAATCAGATCGAAGTTAAATTCTGTTAAGAATTTAGATTTTTGCAATGAATTTTTTGATAATTCATGGAGAAAATGATGCCCGCAAAAATCTAAATTCATACTAGAATTTAACTTTGATCTGATTAAAGCGTTTCTGACGATTCACTAAATAATAATATTTGTGCGAAACACAAAAAGATGGTGTATGTCGACTTGACTTTCATGGGTCTTCGCCAGTATTTGGCGCAGTGTGAATATCTGGTCAACGGTGGACTTACCAGTTCTGAATCCGCACTGATAAGTTCCAATCAGTGAGATTTCCAATGGCTTCAGTCGTTCACACAAAACGCCCGTAAGAACCTTATATGCGATATGGAGGAGTCTTATACCCCTGTAGTTGGTGCATATCGTGGGATCTCACTTTTTCAGGATGGGAAAGAGGCCACTAAGATTCCAATCATTGGGCATACGTTCCTCCAGCCATACTCTGCAAATGAGCTGGTGCATGCACCTAACCAACTCATCACTTCCATACTTGAAGGGTTCAGCTGATAAACCGTCAGGTCCAGCTGCTTTGTTGTTCTTCAGTCGCCATATGACAACCTTGACCTCTTCATGGCTGGGGGACGGGATCTCAAAGTCGTCGTCATAGATTGGGTCCGGCACAGTATCTCTAGAGGCGGAATTTGTGTTGTCATCACCCTGTAGTAGATTAGATAAGTGCTGTCCCCATAATCTCAGTGTCCCTTGTGTATCTGTAACCAGATTACCATGTTCGTCTCTGCAGGAGGTTGATCCGGGTTTAAAACCAGTAGTAAGACGCCTTATCCTTTTATAAAAATTTCGAGCATCATTTTTACTCCTGCACATTTCGATTTCTTCACGATCACGCCTTTCTTGCTCCCTTTTCTTTCTTCTAAATAGGTGTCTCTCTTCCCTCCTCTTCTCTCTATACAACTCCACCATTGCTCTTATAGTGGTGGGCTGCAACGTTCTTCTGTAGGCAGCATTCTTTACCGCAGTGGCCTCACGACACTCTTCATCGTACCATTGGTTTCTGCGAGGAGGACGCTCAAAACCAAGGACTGTTTCGGCAGCGTTGCGCAATTTGCGTCCAATTTTCGCATTTAAATCCCCGAAGACAATCTTGGCGTCATGTGCTCGACACCTATCATATACATACTAGAGCTTTGCGTAGAAAGCATCTTTGACCGCATCATCCTTCCCTTCCGTCGGGGCGTGCACGTAAATAAGGCTGACATTTAAAAACGTTGCCTTCATTCGGATCGTAGCAATTCTTTCCATCACGGGGGTGAACTCCGAGACAAGATGGCGTAGTCTCTTGCTAACTACGAATCCGCAACCAAATTCGCTTTTCTGCTCATTACAGCTGTAGTGGATGTTAAATATTGCTTGCTACGTACAACCTTGTCCTATCCACCGCATTTCCTGGATGGCGGTGATGTCAGCCCTATATTTGGTAAGAGCATCCGCCAATTGGATAGAGGCACCTTTCCCATAAAGAGTTCTTACATTCCAGGTGCATATCCTTAAATCATAGTCCTTAAAACGTTTGCCAAGTTCGTCAGCATAAAAGGGGGTCCGTTTAGAGGCTTTGATTTCAGTTTTCATTGAAATATGTTCTTGCGTGGTGGGTTTCAAGCCCTACGCACAACCCAAATTCAAAACCCAGCGGATTGGACATCGCCGCATACATTAGTTTACACGCTAACGGGTGTTAGTATGCTATCCAGGATGTCCACGAGGAGGTTGTATGTCGACTTGAATAAAACGGAAACAAGGATCATTCTGGAGGTCGCCAGGTTGACCCCAATCAGAGACTTTGCCTTGTCCGAGATATCCCATCTATCCCTGAGATAGAAAATAATTCTGGATATTTATGAAATAATGCAACTTATTTAGTGCCTAAACTACACAAATAATTTTCATGGCAGACATAAAATTTTATTAAGATTCCCATATAGTCTTATCATCAAAAGAAAAAAGAAGAAATCATTAAGAAATACTGTTTTTATAATTAATTGAAAATTGGTATTTTTTAACAATATTTGTTTACTTTTTTTACTTGTAATTCTGCAAAGACTGCCACTTCGTTGAAAAAATCCAAACGAATAACATGAGTTATCTAACTTCATAAGCGAAATGAAACAAATTAGCACGAGGAAAATTAATTTTTATAGCATTTTTATAATTTGTTTAAACTTCATTACTAATTTTCTTCTAAACTCTAGTTTTTTCAGAAATCATTTATATCACTTTTGATTCCTATTACTGTAGGCTATTAATTTATTGCAGCAAACTTGCATCGCAACGGATATATAACATTAAAACAACTAATAGCACATATAGAATTTAATACTATTTTAAAAAGTTTAAGTCAAGATATCTCCTAAACTGGAGTTTTTACAAAAATGATTTGTATCATTTTTGATTCATATTTTTAGAGGCTATAGAAATCATTTATCTATCAATTCAAAATGAGAAACCCGCGGCGCAAACTGTATTTTTAATTTAATAAAGGATAATCTGTATATTAAATTTTTGTCACAACATTTGGTGAGCTGTAACTTTTTATGGCCGATAAAAAAATTGATTAACGAAGTGTTGCTTTTCTAAATTCAATATAATTTTAATTAATTAACTTTTCCATATATTTGCTTAAACTTAGCATGGTTTCCTCGCATTTTTTGTTTACATTTTTTTTTGCCATGAATAACAGTAAAATCAGCTGTTTGAAGAGTTTGATGAAAAAAGTTTTATTTCTTCTGATGCGTGTAATTTTCATAAAACAGTTTATTGGCAATCCATCTAACGTATAGAAGTTGGAAAAATTTTAATTTTTAGATGCGTTAACAGTTGAACAGATGACTTATATTGTATTTTGTAACCGTTGTTTTCGTCGTAACTTATGCAATGTATTTCTACGTTTGCTCTGCTAAAGCCCGTATGACACCTACTTTTTTATATTGAATTCATGGTATAATAAACAAGGTAGATGATTCCCTACAACAATAAAACGCTACCAAAAACAACATGAATTTTGTTAGTGTTACGGCGAATTCAATCTAACCAAACTGTCAAAAATTTATGTCAGCATTTTGTTTCATTTTTTTGTAACATTGAAAACAGCAAAAGCCTCATAAAATTTATATTTAAATATTCAAATATAAAAAGTACAAAAATTAAGAAAAAAAATTAGTTTTCTGTTGTTTATTTTAAATTGTATTTTTTATATAACTCAAGGTAAGGTTTTTTATATTTTTCATTATATAAAATTATTATTAATAATTTTAACTACTGTTTATATAGCTTATATATACATATAGTCAAGCATCATCGGGATGATAGTTTGGTATTTTTGTGTCACATATAGCATCGAAAGCATCACAAACAACAGATACATATAATGGTAGCAAATCCATACAAAAGAACACAATCTTTACATAGCTGCTCGAAAACCAACCTGTGTAGTACGGTATTATGTGAAAAATTTTGATTGCGAACTTGGATCAGCCCAACAAAATTGTAATATGAGTCTTTATAGTGGAGGTAGCAGCAACAGTGGTTCAGCAGTTAAAGCCCATTCACAATTAAGTGTAGATATCACCAATAATAGTGCTGAAGCAAAACGATAAATATCTTTTGACGGCTAATACCAGTTTAAATCAAACTTTATCACAATTTTTTGGTTATTAAAACAATCCCAAGCAAAAAGTTTTAAAAGTAGTACATACAAACAATAAATTTATTTTATTTGTATCTCAAATAGAGATATTCTTTATTAGCAAAAATATATAAAATATTTATACATATACTGTATTTATTTTCATTTAATAGTATATTGGTTTCATACAACTCAATTTCAAATTATTACGTTTTTGAGTGTAAATGCATTTATAAACAATTATAATGCAATAATTAACAAATGTAAACATATTTTTAATATATACATAGTTATTTTCTTATGAAAGTTCATTTCATTTTAAATGCCACTTTACTAGAGTAAAAAATTTAATAAATTTTTAATATTAATTTTAAACTAATATACAATTATAAACACGAAATATATTAAGGATAAAAATATAAAAATCACGCTTTTTTCTTATGAAATATAGTAAGTGTCACAATTTTTGTTGCTTTTTTATTGCTAACAAACAAATGCTATTTTTTAACGAATAGTACATGCATGTTTTTATATCTTAATTTTTAATCTAAGAATTTACATTAAACTAGTTTACAAAAGACGATTATTGAAATAAAACACATTTCTAAATGAAACAATAACGATAAAATTTTAGAAATAAGAAAGTATATCACAGATTTTTTTTTAAAATGATGACTTTATAGCAGGGACCGTAAATAATGATTACTGCTCGTTTTTTTAAATCAGAAAATCAATCACTTACAACAGACATAAAAAAACATTTATTACACCATTATTATTATTTTTTCACAATCTTTCATTATCCGTCATAATTTTTAAATTTTTGATTTTTAAAGTTTTCTTCAATGGTAATGATTATTTGTGAGTAATAATATAAAAAATCAGCCATAATCATTATTTTTGAGCAAAAGAAATATAACTCAAAAATAATCATTATTTCTGATTTTTATTTTTTTCGCTCAAAATAAAACTCACTCTCAATTTACGACTTATATATATCAAAATGAACAAGCATTTCTTAATATTTTCTTCTTTTATTAGTTCTGACCAAATTTTTTAATGTTTAATAAGTCTTAAATTGAAAGTGAGTTTTATTTTGAGCGAAAAAAATAAAAATCAAAAATAATCATTATCATTGAAGAAAATCCTTAAAACGCATAATATAATCCTTATTGTGTAATTTTTATTATTAAGCTCATAATGATTACGGTCCCTGCTTTATAGTGTTCTTTAAAATAAGTTCGCTTATAGTATTTTACTTAAATATTAAAGAAAAATATATGCACATATATGTATATACATACATATATTCACTGCTCTGAAGTACATAACATAATATAGTAACATCTTCAATGCCATGCTCTATAATAAGATTTATTAAAAAACTAAATATACTTATATTAAAAATTAAATTTTCATCAATAATAGAAATTAATAAAACTAATATTTTTAAATGAAGTGGAGGAATTACAATATTCATCATTTAAAGAAAAAAGTTTTAATTTTATTTGAAAATATTTTTAGACTGAAAAGGGCTTTTTGTTTTGCAAACCAACGTCACAGTTTTCGCAGCCCAAAACTAGTTTTTTTATTTATCTCTTTTTGAAAATATTTTTAGCCCTGAAAAGGGCTTTTTATTTTCTAGACTATCGATCAGTTGCACTGTTGTACACCTTTTACGACCCAAAAGTGGTAAAGAAATACTGTTTATATCATAAAATCAAATTAAGAGGTGAAAGCACTTACCTTTTTCCAAAGTAGGCATACATTTATGTAGCCTTGATTATATATTTTAATTTTTATATATTCAAAATACATTAATATATTTTGTTACAGAACTACTTTTTGGTGTGAAATTTAATTTATTTTATACTTACTCAGTTTCAGTTTGCTTGGCTTATTCCTTTTTGGTGTTTTCAGCCTCACTCCAAAGCCATACCTCAGCAACTGATGTGCCGATTTCATTTATAGAATAAAACTATACTTATTGTATAATAATTTTAATATAAATATAAAAAAATGTTGTTAAATATACAATACAATAAAAGGGAATACTTACATAGGAACTGAAAAATCTTCAAAAAGAATTTCAATATTATCATCTGGTTGATGCTCCAAATACTGGTGTATGAAAGTATGTAGTTCTAAAAGTATGCGAGAAACACTTATAAATCTAATGTCTATGTACATACTTAAAATTGAAAAATTACTCACTGTTGAATTCCTTCCACAAGCGAATCAGCATTTAGCAAACGCGACGCCGTTTCCCCAGCTTGCTGCTCAATTTGCTGGTTAATGAATATAGTTCTACAATTATACAGTATGTGAAAATCTTATAAAAAATTTGTAACATTCTTCACATTGAAAAATTACTTACTTTTGCACCAAGTATTTTACAAATGGCTAAGCATTTGTTAAGGGCAACACTCTGTTTCCAACACAACTTAAACTGAAGAAAGAAAATAGGCGCCACATTTTTTTTTATTAAATATCTTTGTTAAACAAAAAAACAAACACTTTTAAAATATATTAATAGTTTTACACAGATAATAATTTGTTAAAAAAAACACTTTAATTTAAATATATCAATATTTTTACATAAATTATATTTGCGTAACACACTTAACAAAACAGGATTTTGCACAAAATGCCGTTGGAAATGTTTTGTTATTGTTTACTTTTTTTTGTTAACCAAAACAAAATTTGACACATTGGTTAGGCAGATTTGTTTATTAATTCGCCGATGCATCCACCTTCTAATAAATTCGCCTTGATTGAATTGTTATAGAATTGATAGAAAGAAACAGCAAATGCTAGAAAGAGTGGAATATAATAAATGTAAACAAAATATTTATTTTTGTTTTTGTGTTCATATTTATTTCAATGTTGATACTTTTTATTTTGTAAAAAAAACGCTTTGTTACTTTATTTTTTTTGCAATACTGTTTCATGCCCATACAATTTGTATGAGAGCAAGTCTGACAGTGCGTACAAAGAAAAAAATTAAAATAAAAATCAAAATAATAAAAAATAATTATATGCTGAAGGCATATAAAAGGAAAAGTGATCAATTTTTTAAATTAATTTTGTTTCGTCAAAAACGCTTTAATCAGATCGAAGTTAAATTCTGTTAAGAATTTAGATTTTTGCAATGAATTTTTTGATAATTCATGGAGAAAATGATGCCCGCAAAAATCTAAATTCTTACTAGAATTTAACTTTGATCTGATTAAAGCGTTTCTGACGATTCACTAAATAATAATATTTGTGCGAAACACAAAAAGATGGTGTATGTCGACGTGACTTTCATGGGTCTTCGCCAGGATTTGGCGCAGTGTGAATATCTGGTCAACGGTGGACTTACCAGGTCTGAATCCGTACTGATAAGTTCCAATCAGTGAGATTTCCAATGGCTTCAGTCGTTCACACAAAACGCTCGTAAGAACCTTATATGCGATATGGAGGAGTCTTATACCCCTGTAGTTGGTGCATATCGTGGGATCTCACTTTTTCAGGATGGGAAAGAGGCCACTAAGATTCCAATCATTGGGCATACGTTCCTCCAGCCATACTCTGCAAATGAGCTGGTGCATGCACCTAACCAACTCATCACTTCCATACTTGAAGGGTTCAGCTGATAAACCGTCAGGTCCAGCTGCTTTGTTGTTCTTCAGTCGCCATATGACAACCTTGACCTCTTCATGGCTGGGGGACGGGATCTCAAAGTCGTCGTCATAGATTGGGTCCGGCACAGTATCTCTAGAGGCGGAATTTGTGTTGTCATCACCCTGTAGTAGATTAGATAAGTGCTGTCCCCATAATCTCAGTGTCCCTTGTGTATCTGTAACCAGAAGACAAAAATACCCTAAAATCGCTTAATTATCGAATAACACTATAACGTTAGCAACACTATAATATTTTAAATTCTTAATGTCAATTTCAATGTAAAATATTTTAACTTGTTTTTGACAAACTCCACTTTTTTATCGATAACACTTGTAAATATTTTGGCAATTCTGTATTGTTGTGAATATAGTTGAACTCTTTTCACCCTTTATACTTTCTTATTATATTATATTTTCCCTGTTCTCTGTATCAATAATAAAACAAAAAAAGTAGGTGTCATACCGGCTTAATGCTATGTTCACACGACAATATGAAGTACTTGGTTCGCTCTCTGAACCACGATTGCAAAACTCACCGTTCAGACGACAGTTTAGTGTTTCATTTTGGCATTTCTGTTTTATGCATACCATAATGTATAATGTACATACCACACACATACATACTTACCTTTTTTTTTTTTTTTTTTTTTTTAAGACCAATACTCAGGAATAAAACTCCTACTCATGCAGTGCATTGTATTGGAATGTGAAGATGGTTGATAGGTTTTTTTTTTTTTTTTTTTTTTTCATAGATGTTTGTATACATTGCGCCTTTTATTGTTGATGAAACAAGTTGCTGAAAATTTGTCCACTCAAGAGCCAGTGTTATACCTTCACCCTCGAATGATCAAACAGCAATTGCCTCATCTGTCTGTGGATGTTTTTTAATGTGAATGGTGAGCGTCTTCAGTAGATTAGCTGTTGTCTTCCCAGAAGGTGGCGCTGTACTCCTGATCATTCGTTTCTGGTGGAATGGATTAGGAATGTCAGGGGGCGATTTCTTGCAGATGGTCTTGCTGGAGGGGGGGGAACCTCTTATTTTTCTTAAATTTAATTTTTAATTTAAATTGTAGTTTTTTAGAAAGTCGCAAATTTTTATTTTTATAATTTCGTCCTTCGCTGGGATTGAACCTTGGTCGTGTGAGTTTCTGTGCGAGCGCTCTATCACTATGCCACGACTCCCCCATATTTAGGACGGTATTTTGGTTTTTGTTTATCACTTTTCTGATTTTTATATTACATATTTACGTAAATAAATTTCCTAGTTCTTTATTCCTAAAAAAATTTCATTTTTAACAAATTATTATTTTGTTTTTTTTCTGTTTTGTTAGTTAGTTAAGATAAAGTAGCGATAAATTGTTATCAAAATTAGAGATGATAGCAAATTCTTCGAGGTTCCCAACAAGATTCAAAATGAAACACGATGGGTCGCTCTCACAATTTTGTATGGCGAATCTACTTGTTTCAAACAAGATTCGGTCGCGAACCTCGATATTTGATATTCGTGTGAACATAGTATAATATTGGTTCTTATGTTTGAAAATAATTATTGTACATGTAAACGGGTTGTTAAGGCGTGTTTTGCCGTCTTCAAAAAAAGTTAAAAAAGTAAAAAATAACGCATAGAAATTGTAAATCTTTAAATTTGTAGATGCTGTAACAGTTGAACTACAGTGTATACAGTGATGAAGGAAATGACAGCTTAAAAAGTTAAAAATCAGCTGTGTTTCAATGGGGCTATCTTCTTATACAATGTGATGTTGTTTGTGCAAAAATTTTGTTGTGGCTATCTTGCTGTGTGTTGTTCTTGTTGTAGTTGTTGGAGTTTCGTCACTGTATGCATTGTGGGTGAATCACAGAAACAAGTTGAACAGATAACTTAAGAACTATCCCTAAATAAAAGCGGCAAGCGGAACGTTTTCCAACGCTCAGCGCTTACTCTGAACCACTATCCCTAAATAAGAGCGGCAATGCTTTGTCAAAACATTAAAAACAGGGTAATACAAAAACATATGCTTATATAACAATTCTGACTATTTTAATAATAAACTGCATTTCTCTATTAGTATTTTTAACATAAACTAAATTCTATAGTACTATTTTATTTATTTTTATTATATTTTATTTATTTATCTTATATTAATATTTATAATAATAATTTTTATATTATTATATTTTGTTTATTTTTTGCCTTTACGAATAAAACATGGTTATGCAAATAACATATATTTATATCACAACCCTGTTTTTTCCTATTTGTTTACATTTTAGTTGCCTTTGCGACCAACTTTACTATTAAACGCTCTGTCAAAATTGGATTTTAAAATTGCAAATCGTTGCCGCCGCGTTAATTTGGAATGCTCCATACAAATTGTATGGGCATGAGAAATTTTGACACCTAGAAAAGGCTTGCCGCTTTAATTTAGGGATAGTAGTAAATTGTTCATTGTAGCCGCTGTTTACATCGAATTTTTCTATATACTTGTACCAAAACGCAAAATTTTCTGTAAAATTTTGTAATTAACAACATCGAATGGCATTAATTTTATTTGTAAATTTAAATGAAAAGCGCGGTTCTCGTATAATTTGAAAATTTATACGCGGGAAAGGTTAAATTTAATTTAATAATTGTAAATTTTGGTCTTCGTATTGTAAATGTCGTCAAATAAATCATCAGTTCAAAGTACTGATGAAAGAGGCATTATTCGTAATGGAGTTAAAAGTTGTATTCAAAGGCGTAATGTTCTTCTTTTAAATAATGATAAAACAGACATTACTTCAAAATCCTTGAAAGCAATATCTTTGCAATCGTCGCCGGTTACTCCGCGTTGTAAGACTAAGCCTTCTTCAGTAAACGCATGCTATACACCTTCTTCCTTGTTTCGTAATGTAAATGCATCTTCAACTCCAGTCAGTGCACGTTCAACGCAAAAAAAACAATACGTAAATAGGTCTTATCAAAAAAATGGCGTTGATGAAGATAGAATGAAAGTTGCAGTTAGAGTTAGACCCTTAAATAGCAAAGAATGCCTACTTTCTTCAGTAAGAAACATTATAAGCGTGAACAATAATGACGTTACTGTTTTAATTGGATCTAGCGCTGATGCTTCTTCTGGCGTTAGTCACACTTTTAGCTATGATTATGTTTTTTCTAGCTGTGAACCTAAGTCTCCTTCTTATGCCGATCAAAAAGAAGTTTTTTTAAAAATTGCTCACCCTCTTATTGTTCGTGCTTTTGATGGTTATAATGCATGTTTATTTGCATATGGACAAACAGGGTCTGGAAAATCATACAGCATGATGGGTATAGACTCATCTGCAGATTTAAAAGCTTGCGGTTTGAACACAACAGAATTAAATTCAGAAGTTGGAATAATACCAAGGTTTTGTCATGAACTTTTTCGATATATAGAACATTCCGATAAGATTCAAGCGGAAGTGGAAGTCAGCTACTTTGAGATTTATAACGAGAAAATTCATGATTTACTGTGTGTTTCTGAGGGCTTTGAATTAGGTAATTCCATCAAAGGCATAAGCGAAACAAAACTAAAAGGAGACAGAAAACCTTTAAAAGTACGTGAACATCCCATGTGGGGTCCATATGTTGTGGATCTAAGTATTCATCCCGTTGATTCATTTGAAGCTTTAAGAAATTGGTTAATTGTTGGTAATTCTCAACGCGCAACTGCTGCTACAGGACTAAATGACAAAAGTTCTCGATCGCATTCAATTTTTAACATAATGCTCAATGTATCGCAATTACAAAATCAAGAAGAATCAAGTGGTAGCAAAACTAAAAATAAATTACCACAATCGTGGCGAAGTAAAATAAGTCTTGTAGATCTTGCTGGGAGTGAACGCATAAGTGGATCTAATAATGAAAGAATAAAGGAAGGTGTGTTCATAAACAGAAGCCTTCTAACACTCGGAAAAGTTATATCTGCACTCTCAGATGATCGAAGTGGTCAAGTTGGTTCTGTATTTGTACCGTACAGAGAAAGTGTTCTTACATGGCTTTTAAGGGTAAGTCACAAAAGATTAAATATAGAATATTTCTAATAGTGAAGAGCAATTTTAAAAGAAAAACTTTTTTTTAATTCTCATTGAGTAAACGTCTACTCAGTTTTACAAAAATACAACCATTATGAATAATAAAGGTGGTGGCAAAGTACAACTATACATTTGCTAAAGGTAATTTTGTTCTTGCTTTGCTTATAATGTTAAAAAACGACGTACATACACATGTATGTATAAAAACAAATAAATCAAAGCCACGGCCCATTAATACAGATCATTATATCATTGACGAAACATCAACAAAACTAGCAAGAACAATTCAACAACTTTACTACCATTTAAAATTTATTCCATGGGGATTTATTATTTTTTTGCCTGTTGATGTAGAGAGGACTTGCTTATTCAATGATGATGCCTTAAGTATTAAATGATTTGGAGGTTGTTTTTGAAGCGGGTGCAACTAACGTAGCATAACTTATTCTTTTACTATAATGTCGATAAGAGACAATATACAATCGGCCTTATCACGGTTGGCGTTTTTAGTCGGATTTCGACATTTTTGTAAAAGATTAAAGAGATTTTATTAATTTTCTTTAATCTTGTACAAAAAGTCGAAATACGACAACGACTACGCCAACCGTGATAAGGCCGAATATGTTTAATTTTTCTAAATTGTAGTAGGAATAAGCAGATCTTATTTCTAGTCATTTGTTTATTTTTTGAAGATCCTTTGTGGTTAAGATTGCGCGTAAAAGTAATAACCTTCCTCACTATAAATTTATTATTATTCATTCTTTATTCGTATTCGTTGAAGATAATCTGTAGATTGTTTATGTGAAGTTTGCGCGAAATCGGCCCATTGGTTCCGGAGATATGGCATTTAGATTTTTCTATATATTCCCATACAAATTCAAAGTAAAATTTTTTTATATTATGCTTAACTTATATCTTGAGTGCTGTTAAAGCTAAAGTTTCTAAATTTGGTCTGAAAATCATCAATCAGAAAGTAGGCGTGGTATCTCCCATGCAAGTTAAATATTATTTTTTCATATATTGAGAAGTGTGTTAAAGCTAAAAATTAATGGGCCTATTATGGATGGCAACGCAACTTGAGTTGCATTGCCAGTTTCCAAATTGATATTGCAGATGGCAACTGAAAGCTAGCAACTCAGTTGCTAAATAGCAACTGCTTATTTGTGGTTGCTCTATAGATATTTAAAGTCGTAAGGCGCCGATATTTTTGAACTTTTTTATATTCGTCTAATTTTTTAACGTGTTTTGTTATTTGATTTATAGTTTTTTTCTGTTATTTTCGTTCTATAAAATAAATAGATTGAATTTTATTATTTTACTTTTAACTTTTGTCAAATTTTTTTTTTAAGATTTATTTATTCAAGGAAAAAACAATAATCAATTTAACATGTACATAGGTGCCCAGCGTCCGTAGGACATAAATGAGCAAGTTGGCAACATTAAATATATTATTTTTTTTATTTGTTTATTTCTTACGGTTTTAGCTTTTATTTAAATATTAAATTTATTATAATATTTCTTTATAAATATAAAAGCCAAAAATTTAATTCTTGTATCTTGCAATATCTGGCGTTGGTGAATGAAAAAAAAATATGAACGTTTATTTTGAAAAGCTGTCAGAAGTTAAAACTGTGTTGCCCCATTTTAAAAAGTGTGTTGCCACGGCGTTGTAAGTGGGATGTATCCCTACACCACCCCCTTCCCAAAATGGTCGTCCGTTGAAAACGGGAGTTCATCCACGATCCTGACTTTTCGCATTTTGTATTTGTTTTTGTCCACCTCGTTAATTTCAATGGGAATATATGCTGGTTTAAGCCTATCTATTGATACCGTTTTCGGTTTGGTTCCGATCATAATGGTATAAGTCTTCGTATGACACTAGAACCTTGTAAGGACCATCATATGGTGCCTTTAAGGGGTTTTTTACTGTATCGTCTCTGATTAAAACGTGCTCGTAGAATCGTAAATCCTTCGGAACGTACACCGTTTTTTTTTTCGTGTTGGGTTGTTGAGCTTGGGCGCAGGTTTTCAAAATGTTGTTGCAGCTTTGCCAAGAAATCAATTTCGCTAACTTGGGAATTCGTTTTGTCACACAAAAATTCACCGGGCAACCTGATGGCCTGACCGTATACCATTTCTGCTACTGATGCACCCATGTCTTCTTTCACGGCCGTCCTCAAACCCAACATTACAATGGGAAGCACTTCTGTCCAATTTGCATCAGCTTCGTGGCACTTTAAAGCTGCTTTTAAAACGCGGTGCCACCTTTCTACCAGACCATTTGCTGAGGGTGGTATAGCGTGGTCCGGATATGCTTAATGCCCAATAATTTCGAGAGATGATTAAATAGACTACTTTCAAATTGCCGGCCTTGATCCGTCGTTATAATCTTTGGTACTCCAAATCGGGAAATCCATCCATTTAACAGTGCTTTTGCCACCGTTTCTGCTGAAATGGGAATAACTTCAATCCATCGGGAGTATCTGTCTACGCATGTCAGACAGTAGGTAAAATTATCTGATCTTGGCAAAGGGCCAATTAACTCGATATTGATATGTTCAAACCTTCAATCTGGAACTGCAAATGTCTGTAAGTGGCTTTTGATGTGTCGTGAAATCTTGCATCGCTGGCACTGTTGACAGTTCTTAACAAAATTTCGTATTTCAGTATTCATTCTATTCCAGACGTAGCTTTTAGAAATTATTTTAATCGAAGCATTGGCCCCCGGATGTGATAAGCCGTGTAAGGCTTTGAATATTTGTTGACGTAAGGTGGTCGGGACGCACTCTCCCTGTTGATGTATTACATATAATTTCCACGTCGGTGTTTGGGACTTTCTGTAGGATGAGCAATGTTGAATCTGTATGCATAAGATGTCGCAATTCTGAGCATTTTTCTTGTTAATCATACATCAATTTATAGTCAATTACTGATGGCATATTTATGGTTTCTAGACGCGAGAGTGTGTCTGCGACTATGTTGTACGATCCGTTTATATGCCGAATAATTACGCTAAATTGGCTGATAAAATTCAGCTGTGTGGTTTGTCGTGGTGAAAGGCGTTCCCATTTTTGCTCAAAAGCATGTACTAGTTGTTTGTGATCCGTAAACACAACAAATAAAATCGGAAGTATCGAATAGCTGTGTATACCGAAAGTAATTCCCTATCATACGTACTATAGCGCTGTTCGGTTACAGTAAACTTTTTCGAAAAAAATCCTAACGGTTGCCAGTTTCCGTCTACTTGTTGTTGTAGGGCTGCTCCCATTGCCTTATCAGATGCATCTGTCATTAGAGCTACTGCTACCCCTTTTCGTGGAAACGCCAATAATGCTGCCTTTGCGAGCGCTTCTTTTATTTTTTCGTATGCGCTCTCTGTTTCCGATGTCCAATTTATTTTGGTGCGATCGCGTTTTTTACAAGGCCCCATTGTCTGTTGAAGCGGAATTTCAATTTCAGCGGCATGGGGTATGAACTTCCGGTAAAAATTTACGGTGCCCAAAAAACTTCGTAGCCCTTGTACCTCTATAGGCTTGTTATGATTGATAATTGCCGACACTTTCCTAGGGTGTGGTTTTATACCATTTTTTGTAATGATATGCCCTAAGAATTCGACCTCTTGTTGTCCCAACTGGCATTTTTCGGAGTTGATAACTAAGCCTTTTTTCTATATCACTCAAAAAGTTGTCGTAAATGCTCTAAATGTTCTTTTATTGACGTTAATGCCACTAAAACATCATCTAAGTATGGGAAAACAAAATCGGGGCCTTTTACAGTGTCGTCCATAAATCTTTGGAAGGTTTGGGCAGCGTTTCGTAAGCCAAATGTCATGTACCTGAATTCGAGTAACCCGAATGGGGTTATTACCGCTGTTTTTTCTACGTCCTCGGGATTGACTGCGATTTGGTGATATGCTTTTTTACAATCAATTACAGAAAAAATGGTCTTACCTTCTAATTCGGTTGCGAAATCCTGGATGTGACGTATAGGCTGTCGTGTACTGTCTTCGGATTGAGTAGCCTATAGTCCCCGCATGGCCACCATGTTCCGTTTGTATTTCTTGCCAAATGCAAGGGGCTAGCCCATTGACTTTTTGAACGCACGCAAATACCATGATCAAGCATGTAATCAAACTCTTTTTTTCGCTATTTCGAGTTTTTCGGGGGACAATCTACGTACCTTCTGAGATACTGGAGGTCCCTTTGTTTCTATATAGTGGTAAACTTCGGATACTTTCTTAACAGAGGTGATGGAGTCATCTGTAAGATCGATGAACTGTGCCAGAAGTTCATGAAATTCGTTTTTCGGTTTAAGTACTGTCACATATGTTGGTGGCCATCGAACAAGTTGACAAACACGTCGAAGTCTGGTTGTTCCGTCTACCAAAGCTTTGCCTCTCATTTCCACTAAAATGTTAAAGTTTTCTAAAAAATCTGCTCCAACTATTGCGTGTGAAACATCAGCAATGGTAAAAATCTACTTAAATTATCTGCGTAAGCCTATATCCAAGAAAAGCATTTTTTTTCCATAGGTATTTATCTCCGTGTCGTTTGCTGCGAGTAGTTTCATTGAAGTAGATTTTATGTTATTTGGTTGTTTGGGAATTACGGATACTTCCGCTCCAGTATCTATTAAAAATTTTGTATTCGAGTTTCTATCCTTTATGTAAAGGCGACGTGTGGTATATTTTTGTTCTCCCTCGTTCGTCGCCGTTAACGGGGGGCACGGCATTTAGCAACTTTCTCTCTAAAAGTTCGATGAAACCAACATATTTCGGATGGCGGCGACCGTGATAAGCTTGTATAGGGCGATGTTCGGCGTTGTCGTGATCTGCGTGGTTCATAGGAATTACGTGTCTTCTGGTTCAAGTGTTCGCGTTCTAAGCGGTCGAATCTTCTTGTAAGCTCCATGATAGCGCTGTGTATTTCTATACCTTCCTTATTTACGGACTCGACTTTTGGCAAATTTTGTACCTCCATCATATTGTCAGCTTTTTTTGCTAACACCTCGACGTCTGCTTCAACCGTAGCTAAAATTTGTTGAATTTGTGTTGGTAGCTAGCGTAGCCACAGCGATTTTTAAATTTCTGCGCTTAAACCGTTTCCCGAGAGGTCTTTGATGTCACGCAATAAGGCCGAAGGTTTTTTCTCCCCTACCGATAAATCGTCAAAAAGTCGCTTGAAACGGCTGTCCTCTGACTCACTAAATTGTTCAATTAATCTGGATTTGAGTGTCTTGTATTTCTCAGACTGCGACGGAGACATAATTATGTCTGATGCACATTTTAATATCGACGAGTCGTTCTCTGACACGATAGTGTAATATTTGGTATCGTCGGTTGTTATACCAGCTCGTGTAGAATTGAAACATTAAGCACGTGAAAAAACCATCTCTGTGAAAATACGAAAAATAATATATATTCTTTTAAATAAAATAGATAGAGACTATTAAAAACAGCAAAATAAGTATAAAAACAGTTGTGCAGTATTAATTTTAATAACATAAACTGATTTTTTTTTTTGAAAGACATATAAAAAAAATTAACTCAGTGATGGCTGAGTGCAGTAAATGCAAAGGGACGATAAGAGGTGAAAGCGGTATTAAATGTGAAGGTGTATGCGGAAAAGTTTACCATAGTGCAGTAAAGTGTTCAGATATTGATCAATATTCAATTAGAATTTTAAATAAACAAAATTATAATGTGTGTGAAGATAAATTCGAATTTAACTAGTCGAGACATATACCAAGTAATTTAGTTCAGCCGTATCTTACGCTAACAGAGCTCTGTTAACACGTTAACAGTGGTTATATGCCAAAAGGGTATAATAACTGAGCCGATTTACGAGAAACAGGACATGGTACACATATGTGACTATATACGAATGGTAGTCCAGAAAGTCGTCTATTGAGTTCCATAAGTAGAATAACCAGCGTACTTTCGGATTTTGTAAATTTGCATTCAAAAAAACCACTTTATGAGAAATATCAGAATTCTGTAGAGGATCAGTGGCCATTTCTGGGAAAATACGACTTGGTACACATATGTGGCTATATACAAATGGTAGCCCAGGGAGTCCTCTATTGAGTTCCATGATCAGTATAACCAGCGGTACTTTGAGATTTCGTAAATTTGGATTTGAATAAAACTCAAATTTATGAAAATTCTGTAGAGGATCAGTGGCCATTTCTGGGAAAATACGACTTGGTACACATAAGTGACTATATATAAATGGTAGCCCAAGGAGTCCTCTATTGAGTTCCATGATCAGTATAACCAGCGGTACTTTGGGATTTCGTAAATCTAGATTTGAAAAAAATCACTTTATGAGAAATATCAGAATTCTGTAGAGGATCAGTGGCCATTTCTGGGAAAATACGACTTGGTACACATATGTGTCTATATACAAATGGTAGCCCAGGGAGTCCTCTATTGAGTTCCATGATCAGTATAACCAGCGGTACTTTGGGATTTCGTAAATTTGGATTTGAATAAAACTCAAATTTATGAAAATTCTGTAGAGGATCAGTGGCCATTTCTGGGAAAATACGACTTGGTACACATATGTGACTATATACAAATGGTAGCCCAAGGAGTCCTCTATTGAGTTCCATGATCAGTATAACCAGCGGTACTTTGGGATTTCCTAAATTTGGATTTGCAAAAAACTCAAATTTATGAAAATTCTCTAGAGGATCAGTGGCCATTTCTGGGAAAACACGACTTGGTACACATATGTGACTATATACAAATGGCCCAAGGAGTCCTCTATTGAGTTCCATGATCAGTATAACCAGCGGTACTTTGGGATTTCGTAAATCTAGATTTGAAAAAAACCACTTTATGAGAAATATCAGAATTCTGTAGAGGATCAGTGGCCATTTCTGGGAAAATACGACTTGGTACACATATGTGACTATATACAAATGGTAGCCCAGGGAGTCCTCTATTGAGTTCCATGATCAGTATAACCAGCGGTACTTTAGGATTTCGTAAATCTAGATTTGAAAAAAATCACTTTATGAGAAATATCAGAATTCTGTAGAGGATCAGTGGCCATTTCTGGGAAAATACGACTTGGTACACATATGTGACTATATACAAATGGTAGCCCAGGGAGTCCTCTATTGAGTTCCATGATCAAAATAACCAGCGGTACTTTGGGATTTCGTAAATCTAGATTTGAAAAAAATCACTTTATGAGAAATATCAGAATTCTGTAGAGGATCAGTGGCCATTTCTGGGAAAATACGACTTGGTACACATATGTGACTATATACAAATGGTAGCCCAAGGAGTCCTCTATTGAGTTCCATGATCAGTATAACCAGCGGTACTTTGGGATTTCGTAAATCTAGATTTGAAAAAAATCACTTTATGAGAAATAGCAGAATTCTGTAGAGGATCAGTGGCTATTTCTGGGAAAATACGACTTGGTACACATATGTGGCTATATACAAATGGTAGCCCAAGGAGTCCTCTATTGAGTTCCATGATCAGTATAACCAGCGGTACTTTGGGATTTCGTAAATCTAGATTTGAAAAAAATCACTTTATGAGAAATATCCAAATTTACGAAATCCCAAAGTACCGCTGGTTATACTGATCATGGAACTCAATAGAGGACTCCCTGGGCTACCATTTGTATATAGTCACATATGTGTACCACCTCTACAGAATTCTGATATTTCTCATAAAGTGATTTTTTTCAAATCTAGATTTACGAAATCCCAAAGTACCGCTGGTTATACTGATCATGGAACTCAACAGAGGACTCCCTGGGCTACCATTTGTATATAATCACATATGTGTACCAAGTCGTATTTTCCCAGAAATTGCCACTGATCCTCTACAGAATTCTGATATTTCTCATAAAGTGGTTTTTTTGAATGCAAATTTACAAAGTCCCAAAGTACCGCTGGTTATTCTACTTATGGAACTCAATAGACGACTTTCTGGACTACCATTCGTATATAGTCACATATGTGTACCATGTCCTGTTTCTCCTAAATCGGCTCAGTAATTATACCCTTTTGGCATATAACCACTGTTAACGTGTTAACAGAGTTCTGTTAACGTAAAATATGGCTGTACTAAATTATTTGGTATATGTCTCGACTAGTTAAATTCGAATTTATCTTCACACACATAAAATTATATAAGATTTATATGCAATGATTGCGTTCAGTACATCCACAATATAGATGAAGTGCTAGGAAGTGTACAAAATGGTGTCCAGAAAAATCAACAAAAAACTAAGTCAATATAAAAATGAATTTGAAACATCACTAAAACACAACGAATTGGAAATAAAACAACTATTGGAAGCACTAGAAAAAAGATACGAAGAAAGAATAAAGAAACTTGATAAGGCATTTAAAATATGTGAAAAGAATATTCAAGATATTAAAGATCTTAATGAGAAAATGAACAAATTTGAGGATAAAAACAAAGAAATATGTAATTCAATAGAAAACAATAATATAAAAATATGTAATGAAATAAAGTAAGTTATAAAAGAAACAAATATCAAAACAAACCAAATGTCATATTCTCAATCACTAAAAACCAGTATTTCTGTGATGCCAGATGTAACAAAAAAGGTCCCACTTATAATTAACCCAAAGAAAGGCAAAATGTTGAAAAAACAAGAGAGGAGTTAAATAATAAAGTTGATCCTGCAAATTTAAAAATTTCTAATGTAGAAAATAGAAGAAATGGAACTGTGATAATTCAAACTGAGAATGATGAAGAAAGAAGTAAAATAAAAACAGCAATTGAAAAAGAAATGAGTAAAGGATATGAGATAAAAGTCCCTAACCCTATCGAAATGAAAATAGATGTAACAGATATGAATTTTAAATACAATGATAAGGAATTAATTGATTAAATAAAGAAATAAAATAATATTCTTTGGGAAAGTGAACTGAATGTCATCAAAATATATGAAATAAAAAGAAATAAAACAATTTATAATGCAAAATTAAAAGTGGATTATGAGTCATATAAAGAAATAATGAAAGAGAAAAAGATCAATATAGGTTGGGATAAGTGCAGGATATTCGATGGAACAGAGATAATGCAATGTTTTAAATGCCAAGGATACAACCACAAGTCAAGCGAGTGTAAAAATAATGAAATATGCTTAAAATGTCAAGGAGCCCATAAATCAAAAGAATGCAACAATGAAACTATAAAAATATGTATAAATTGTATACGTGGTAACAAGAAATTGAATCTTGAAATGGCGTGGAATATATACTAATGATCAAGGATTAATAAATAACTTTGAACAATTTGAAATATTAGCTTTAAACGAAAAACCAGAATTTATTATTTTATCAGAAATACATATTACACATGATATTAAAGAAAATGAAACATCAATAAATGGGTACGAGCAATTAACAACATTTTCAAATTCAAAGAGAACTGGTGGTGTTAGCATATATTATAAAAAGCAATTTAAAATGCATATAATACTTGAAAAAGCTGTAGATTTTAAATATTGGATAAGTGCGTGTATCTTAAGTTATGGCAATATACACCTAATAGTAATAGCAGTTTACAGATCACCTAATTGTAACGAATCAGAATTTTGTGAAGTTTTTGAAGAAGTTGTAGATGAAATAAGTGAAAACAATAAGGACATAATAATTGCTGGAGATTTTAACATTGACTGGTCGAAAGAAGGAGTATATAAAAATAGAATCGAAAACATTTTAAATGATAACACTGGTTTACAGCCAAAATATACCAAGAACGCCACATGCCTAGATTAGTTAATTGGGACCTCCTGAGCACGAAAAACGCTTTTATTATTTTTTTCTAAGTACAGTTTTTTAGATAACGGTACTTTTGTGCTTTTCGGTGTATGGCCCCACTCAAACCCTTGTGGAGTCCAACCGAAAAGTCCGATCGAGATAAGTGGTATATCAATGAAAAGGTAATTGAATACCTATTCCGCCGATATGCTGGAAAATTCTATCTGATAAGAAATGGCTGAGATATGGCACCTCAAAGTTCAAAATTTTCCTATTTTTTACGTTTTTTTCAAAATTTTTAATTTTCATTTAAATTTTTTTCTACGTGATATTAAAGATCTAGATTGTTTTATATTTTTACCAAATAGTTTATTTAATAACCAATGTTTTAAGCGTATTTTAAAAAAAATCGGATGAAAAATAAAGTTTTTATTAAGGATTTTGTGGAACTACAATATTTTCATTTTCATTGCTCACACAGTATATTCGGCGTAAATTCAATAAATTTAAATTAAAATGACGAGCGACTTGAACTTTTGCGTTTTTTTTCGGATGGATCTTCGCGAATGAGGAACCATCAATAGTCTGCCATCATTTGTTCATCCCACCAGCCTTTGTAACGTCTCTCAATTTCATCCATTTCCTGGTGAAATATTTCACCTTGTTCATCTCTTTCGGAGCACAAGTTCGTGGTTAAAACTTCCAAATGACTGAATAAGAAGTTCAAGAGGGCAACACGAAGTTTCTATGTTTTCTATGTCTATGGGACAGCCGTGACCGTCGGATTCACTACACCCGAAAAGTTTGGCTCGAGCGAAGTGGACGTATGCACGGAGAGTACAATATCAAAAATGACCCACTCATTCCTCAGGAGAAGATAATACTTCCTCCATTAGATATTAAGCTTGGGTTATTTACAAATATTGTGAAAAAGTTTCCAAAATACAGTCTTGCCATGAATTACCTTAAGCAAAAATTTCAAAGAGCCACAGCAAGAAAAATTGAAGCTGGTATATTTGATGGGCCTCCAATTCGGAGTCTTTAGGGTGACCAAGCATTTAGTGAGTGTTTAGGTCCAGTTCATTTGGATCCATGGGAAGCATTGCAGGACATCGTTCACAACTTTTTAGGAAACTACAGAAGACCTGATAACGCTGAGAAGATCGATACATTATTGCAAAAATTCAATGCCATTGGTAAGCGTTGAGTGAAAACATGTATAAAAAAAGACCTGTGTGAAGATAAATTTTAAAATTTATGACCCTAGACATAAACCATGTAAGTTAACAGAGCTATGTTATGATGTTAACAGACCTCTGTTAATCTAAAAAATTAAGGATTTTGAAAGAACAAGGATAAAAAACATATTTTTTTGAAAAAAATAAATAAAAAAATTATGAAACGGCAACTAAGGCCCTACTGCTGTTAAAAAATGCGAAAATTTTGAAAAAATTACATACGACTGATATATTAATAGCAAAAGAATACACAAACTTCATATGCTCGTTAAAAATCAATCTAAAAATATATCAGGACAACGTGGGCGGAAAAAAATAGTCTTATTTTATAGGGAATAAATCCCACTAACAATATTAACCACCAAAACCCTTAACAGAACAACTTAGAATATGATTTTTAAGATTTTTTGAATTTTCAAAAATTTTTTTTTCACATTAGCCTTTATTGGAGGAAAACAGGACAACATGGGCGGATGACATTGGTCTCGTTTATTAGGGTTTTAGTCCTATTAACTGAATTAATCGCCCGAATTCTTAACAGAACAACTTAAAATATGATTTTTTAAGATTTTTTGAAATTTCAAATTTTTTTTTTAACATTATCCTTTATTTGAGAAAAACAGGACAACATAGGCGGATGACATTGGGTTCGTTTAATAGGGTTTTACTCCTATTAACTGAATTAATCGCCAGAATTCTTAACAGAACAACTTGAACTATGATTTTTTAAGATTTTTTGAAATTTCAAATTTTTTTTTAACATTATCCTTTATTGGAGGAAAACAGGACAACATGGGCGGATGACATTGGTCTCGTTTAATGGGGATTTAGTCCTATTAACTGAATTAATCGCCAGAATTCTTAACAGAACAACTTAAAATATGATTTTTTACGATTTTTTGAAATTTAAATTTTTTTTTTAACATTATCCTTTATTGGAGGAAAACAGGACAACATGGGCGGATGACATTGATCTCGTTTAATGGGGATTTAGTCCTATTAACTGAATTAATCGCCAGAATTCTTAACAGAACAACTTAAAATATGATTTTTTAAGATTTTTTGAAATTTCAAATTTTTTTTTTAACATTATCCTTTATTGGAGGAAAACAGGACAACATGGGCGAATGACATTGGTCTCGTTTAATAGGGTTTTACTCCTATTAACTGAATTAATCGTCCGAATTCTTAACAGAACAACTTAAAATATGATTTTTTAAGATTTTTTGAAATTTCAAATTTTTTTTTAACATTATCCTTTATTGGAGGAAAACAGGACAACATGGGCGGATGACATTGGTCTCGTTTAATGGGGATTTAGTCCTATTAACTGAATTAATCGCCAGAATTCTTAACAGAACAACTTAAAATATGATTTTTTAAGATTTTTTGAAATTTCAAATTTTTTTTTTAACATTATCCTTTATTGGAGAAAAACAGGACAACATAAGCGGATGACATTGGTCTCGTTTAATAGGGTTTTAGTCCTATTAGCTGAATTAATCGCCAGAATTCTTAACAGAACAACTTAAAATATGATTTTTTTAGATTTTTTGAAATTTCAAATTTTTTTTTTAACATTATCCTTTATTGGAGGAAAACAGGACAACATGGGCGGATGACATTGGTCTCGTTTAATAGGGTTTTAGTCCTATTAACTGAATTAATCGCCAGAATTCTTAACAGAACAACTTAAAATATGATTTTTTAAGATTTTTTGAAATTTCAAATTTTTTTTTAACATTATCCTTTATTGGAGGAAAACAGGACAACATGGGCGGATGACATTGGTCTCGTTTAATAGGGTTTTAGTCCTATTAACTGAATTAATCGTCCGAATTCTTAACAGAACAACTTAAAATATGATTTTTTAAGATTTTTTGAAATTTCAAATTTTTTTTTTAACATTATCCTTTATTTGAGAAAAACAGGACAACATGGGCGGATGACATTGGTCTCGTTTAATAGGGTTTTAGTCCTATTAACTGAATTAATCGCCAGAATTCTTAACAGAACAACTTAAAATATGATTTTTTTAGATTTTTTGAAATTTCAAATTTTTTTTTAACATTATCCTTTATTGGAGGAAAACAGGACAACATGGGCGGATGACATTGGTCTCGTTTAATGGGGATTTAGTCCTATTAACTGAATTAATCGCCAGAATTCTTAACAGAACAACTTAAAATATGATTTTTTAAGATTTTTTGAAATTTCAAATTTTTTTTTTAACATTATCCTTTATTGGAGGAAAACAGGACAACATGGGCGAATGACATTGGTCTCGTTTAATAGGGTTTTACTCCTATTAACTGAATTAATCGTCCGAATTCTTAACAGAACAACTTAAAATATGATTTTTTAAGATTTTTTGAAATTTCAAATTTTTTTTTTAACATTATCCTTTATTGGAGGAAAACAGGACAACATGGGCGGATGACATTGGTCTCGTTTAATGGGGATTTAGTCCTATTAACTGAATTAATCGCCAGAATTCTTAACAGAACAACTTAAAATATGATTTTTTAAGATTTTTTGAAATTTCAAATTTTTTTTTTAACATTATCCTTTATTGGAGAAAAACAGGACAACATAAGCGGATGACATTGGTCTCGTTTAATAGGGTTTTAGTCCTATTAGCTGAATTAATCGCCAGAATTCTTAACAGAACAACTTAAAATATGATTTTTTTAGATTTTTTGAAATTTCAAATTTTTTTTTTAACATTATCCTTTATTGGAGGAAAACAGGACAACATGGGCGGATGACATTGGTCTCGTTTAATAGGGTTTTAGTCCTATTAACTGAATTAATCGCCAGAATTCTTAACAGAACAACTTAAAATATGATTTTTTAAGATTTTTTGAAATTTCAAATTTTTTTTTAACATTATCCTTTATTGGAGGAAAACAGGACAACATGGGCGGATGACATTGGTCTCGTTTAATAGGGTTTTAGTCCTATTAACTGAATTAATCGTCCGAATTCTTAACAGAACAACTTAAAATATGATTTTTTAAGATTTTTTGAAATTTCAAATTTTTTTTTTAACATTATCCTTTATTTGAGAAAAACAGGACAACATGGGCGGATGACATTGGTCTCGTTTAATAGGGTTTTAGTCCTATTAACTGAATTAATCGCCAGAATTCTTAACAGAACAACTTAAAATATGATTTTTTTAGATTTTTTGAAATTTCAAATTTTTTTTTAACATTATCCTTTATTGGAGGAAAACAGGACAACATGGGCGGATGACATTGGTCTCGTTTAATGGGGATTTAGTCCTATTAACTGAATTAATCGCCAGAATTCTTAACAGAACAACTTAAAATATGATTTTTTAAGATTTTTTGAAATTTCAAATTTTTTTTTTAACATTATCCTTTATTTGAGAAAAACAGGACAACATGGGCGGATGACATTGGTCTCGTTTAATAGGGTTTTAGTCCTATTAACTGAATTAATCGCCAGAATTCTTAACAGAACAACTTAAAATATGATTTTTTAAGATTTTTTGAAATTTCAAATTTTTTTTTAACATTATCCTTTATTTGAGAAAAACAGGACAACATGGGCGGATGACATTGGTCTCGTTTAATAGGGTTTTAGTCCTATTAACTGAATTAATCGCCAGAATTCTTAACAGAACAACTTAAAATATGATTTTTTAAGATTTTTTGAAATTTCAAATTTTTTTTTAACATTATCCTTTATTGGAGGAAAACAGGACAACATGGGCGGATGACATTGGTCTCGTTTAATAGGGTTTTAGTCCTATTAACTGAATTAATCGTCCGAATTCTTAACAGAACAACTTAAAATATGATTTTTTAAGATTTTTTGAAATTTCAAATTTTTTTTTTAACATTATCCTTTATTTGAGCAAAACAGGACAACATGGGCGGATGACATTGGTCTCGTTTAATAGGGTTTTAGTCCTATTAACTGAATTAATCGCCAGAATTCTTAACAGAACAACTTAAAATATGATTTTTTTAGATTTTTTGAAATTTCAAATTTTTTTTTAACATTATCCTTTATTGGAGGAAAACAGGACAACATGGGCGGATGACATTGGTCTCGTTTAATGGGGATTTAGTCCTATTAACTGAATTAATCGCCAGAATTCTTAACAGAACAACTTAAAATATGATTTTTTAAGATTTTTTGAAATTTCAAATTTTTTTTTAACATTATCCTTTATTTGAGAAAAACAGGACAACATGGGCGGATGACATTGGTCTCGTTTAATAGGGTTTTAGTCCTATTAACTGAATTAATCGCCAGAATTCTTAACAGAACAACTTAAAATATGATTTTTTAAGATTTTTTGAAATTTCAAATTTTTTTTTAACATTATCCTTTATTTGAGAAAAACAGGACAACATGGGCGGATGACATTGGTCTCGTTTAATAGGGTTTTAGTCCTATTAACTGAATTAATCGCCAGAATTCTTAACAGAACAACTTAAAATATGATTTTTTAAGATTTTTTGAAATTTCAAATTTTTTTTTCAACATTATCCTTTATTGGAGGAAAACAGGACAACATGGGCGGATGACATTGGTTTCGTTTAATAGGGTTTTACTCCTATTAACTGAATTAATCGCCAGAATTCTTAACAGAACAACTTAAAATATGATTTTTTAAGATTTTTTGAAATTTCAAATTTTTTTTTTAACATTATCCTTTATTTGAGAAAAACAGGACAACATGGGCGGATGACATTGGTCTCGTTTAATGGAGATTTAGTCCTATTAACTGAATTAATCGCCAGAATTCTTAACAGAACAACTTAAAATATGATTTTTTACGATTTTTTGAAATTTCAAATTTTTTTTTTAACATTATCCTTTATTGGAGGAAAACAGGACAACATGGGCGGATGACATTGATCTCGTTTAATGGGGATTTAGTCCTATTAACTGAATTAATCGCCAGAATTCTTAACAGAACAACTTAAAATATGATTTTTTAAGATTTTTTGAAATTTCAAATTTTTTTTTAACATTATCCTTTATTGGAGGAAAACAGGACAACATGGGCGGATGACATTGGTCTCGTTTAATAGGGTTTTAGTCCTATTAACTGAATTAATCGCCAGAATTCTTAACAGAACAACTTAAAATATGATTTTTTAAGATTTTTTGAAATTTCAAATTTTTTTTTCAACATTATCCTTTATTGGAGGAAAACAGGACAACATGGGCGGATGACATTGGTTTCGTTTAATAGGGTTTTACTCCTATTAACTGAATTAATCGCCAGAATTCCTAACAGAACAACTTAAAATATGATTTTTTAAGATTTTTTGAAATTTCAAATTTTTTTTTAACATTATCCTTTATTGGAGAAAAACAGGACAACATGGGCGGATGACATTGGTCTCGTTCAATAGGGTTTTAATTTAATTAATTTTTTATTTTAATTCTTTTTGTTTGTTTTTTTGTTTCGTTTTATCCTGTTTTTCTGGCTTGTATAATTTGTATTTTTTATTTAGGGGAAATCCCTTTTAGTACATCATGTACTTATTTCATGAAAATTAAGTTGTATTTTAAGTTGTTCTGTTAAGAATTTGGGCGCTCAAGTCAGTTATTGGGACTAAATCCCCATTAAACGAGACCAATGTCATCCGCCCATGTTGTCCTGTTTTCCTCCAATAAAGGATAATGTTAAAAAAAAAATTTGAAATTTCAAAAAATCTTAAAAAATCATATTTTAAGTTGTTCTGTTAAGAATTCTGGCGATTAATTCAGTTAATAGGAGTAAAACCCTATTAAACGAAACCAATGTCATCCGCCCATGTTGTCCTGTTTTCCTCCAATAAAGGATAATGTTGAAAAAAAAATTTGAAATTTCAAAAAATCTTAAAAAATCATATTTTAAGTTGTTCTGTTAAGAATTCTGGCGATTAATTCAGTTAATAGGAGTAAAACCCTATTAAACGAAACCAATGTCATCCGCCCATGTTGTCCTGTTTTCCTCCAATAAAGGATAATGTTGAAAAAAAAATTTGAAATTTCAAAAAATCTTAAAAAATCATATTTTAAGTTGTTCTGTTAAGAATTCTGGCGATTAATTCAGTTAATAGGACTAAATCCCCATTAAACGAGACCAATGTCATCCGCCCATGTTGTCCTGTTTTCCTCCAATAAAGGATAATGTTAAAAAAAAAATTTGAAATTTCAAAAAATCTTAAAAAATCATATTTTAAGTTGTTCTGTTAAGAATTCGGACGATTAATTCAGTTAATAGGACTAAAACCCTATTAAACGAGACCAATGTCATCCGCCCATGTTGTCCTGTTTTCCTCCAATAAAGGATAATGTTAAAAAAAAAAATTTGAAATTTCAAAAAATCGTAAAAAATCATATTTTAAGTTGTTCTGTTAAGAATTCTGGCGATTAATTCAGTTAATAGGACTAAATCCCCATTAAACGAGATCAATGTTATCCGCCCATGTTGTCCTGTTTTCCTCCAATAAAGGATAATGTTAAAAAAATTTTTGAAAATTCAAAAAATCTTAAAAATCATATTCTAAGTTGTTCTGTTAAGGGTTTTGGTGGTTAATATTGTTAGTGGGATTTATTCCCTATAAAATAAGATTATTTTTTTCCGCCCACGTTGTCCTGATATATTTTTAGATTGATTTTTAACGAGCATATGAAGTTTGTGTATTCTTTTGCTATTAATATATCAGTCGTATGTAATTTTTTCAAAATTTTCGCATTTTTTAACAGCAGTAGGGCCTTAGTTGCCGTTTCATAATTTTTTTATTTATTTTTTTCAAAAAAATATGTTTTTTATCCTTGTTCTTTCAAAATCCTTAATTTTTTAGCTTAACAGAGCTCTGTTAACATCATAACATAGCTCTGTTAACTTACATGGTTTGTGTCTAGGGTCATAAATTTTAAAATTTATCTTCACACAGGTTAAAAAAAGGTCGTTATCATTTGAAAATTTATTCTTTTTAACTTGTAGGTTCAAATATGACACTTATATTACACTTTTTATTCAGTCATTTGAATATTTTTCCACGAACTTGGGCTCCGAAAGTGATGAACAAGGTGAAAGATTTCACCAGGAAATGGAAGAAATCGAGAGACGATACAAAGGCTGGTGGGATAAACAAATGATGGCGGACTATTGTTGGTTCATCATTCGCGAAGATCCATCCGAAAAAAAACGGAAAAGTTCAAGTCGCTCATCATTTTAATTAAAATTTTTTAAATTTACGCCGAATATACGGTGTGAGCAATGAAAATGAAAATATTGTCGTTCCACAAAATCCTTAATAAAAATTTCATTTTTCATCCGATTTTTTTCAAAATACGCTTAAAATATTGGTTATTAAATAAAATATTTTGTAAAAAAATAAATCATTCCAGATCTTTAATATCACGTAGGAAAAAATTGAAGTGAAAATTAAAAATTTTTAAAAAAACCTAAAAAATAGGCAAATTTTGAACTTTGAGGAGCCATATCTTAGCGATTTCTTATCAAATAGAATTTAGTAGCATATCGACGGAAAAGGCATTCAATTACCTTTCCATCGATATGCCACTTATCTCGATCGGATTTTTCGGTTGGACTCCACAAGGGTTTGAGTGGGGCCATACATCGAAAAACACTAAAGTACCGTTATCTAAAAAACGGTACTTAGGAAAAAATTATAATTGCGTTTTTCTTGCTCAGGAGATCCCAATTAACTTATCTAGGCATGTGGCGTTCTTGGTATTTTTCCAAATTAAAAATTTGTAAACCTGTGTAATTATTTGAAACAAATGACTAACGAATATACAAGAGTAACAAAAAGATCCAAAACGTTAATTGATTATGTAATATCAAATATGGAAAATATATCTGTTAGAAATAATATTGCAAATAAAATATCAGACCACGAGTCACTTGATATAATTTTTGAATGTAATCGTAAAAAACCTAAGATTGATGAATCAAAAGAAATAGAATATTTTAGATATAATAAACGTATATATAGAAATGAGTTAATATCTAAAACGAACATTAATGATATTGACTATAATGTTGAGCACTTCGACGAAGTAATAGAAAGTTCAATTAAAAAATTCACGAAGAAAAAAACAGTAAAAGCACAATGTGCAGACAAATGGTTTAATAATGAAGGCTGACTTCCAAAATGTATGAATACAAAGTTTGTATACAGTTCTACTGCGGTATTTAAACTTTTTACATATGCAAAGTTCCGAAATAATGTGCCTTGTTTACATTTTCATTATGAAACAGAAATGTTACAATGCACCATTTTTATTACTGACAAACAAGAAAATGGAAACAGCGGTTGTAAAACTTTTATTTGATAATTTTTTTAATTTATCAGAAATCATTATCATGATATCATCCCGAGAGAAAGGGAAGGTGTCATCCACCTCCTTAATTTCTCTCAAGACCTTTTCCCACAAAACGGTGCGCTTCTTGCGTTTTGCGCAAAAGTCTGCTTCATTTCGCAACCTTGTTATTAGGAGCAATTTTTTTTGCTCGTGATTCTATTTTTTTTCGCTGAAATATGTTAAAAAAAATAATCATTTGCTGTTTATATGTATATATTTTTTATTAAAAACAAATTAACTTACTTTTGCAATTTGGTCATTATTTGTAATTTTTTTTTTTAATATTTTTTTAATAACACAAATATTTTAATGTTTGTAAACAAACCAATAGTAAACAAAGCATCAGTTATAAAACTGATGCTTGATTGCTTTTTTACTGCGTTAAAAATAAAAATACTTATTGGCGACATTTTGAAATCGTATACATTGTAAATATTTTGTACAGCGACTTTATGAAACAGTATACAGTGGGCTCGGGAAAACGTCAACTAATTAAAACCGCGGGTGTTGACGTTTAACAAATTGTTCACGTTTATGAATGTAAAAAATTTTAATAAAAAACATATTGGACTCAGTTGGGCAGTTTAAATTTTTGAAAACTCGTGGATTTTTTGCCTTCCCAATCAGCAACAATTTAACCTTATGATTTCCGGAAGCATTAGCACAACATAAAAAAATAACGCGATATTTTTCTGTCTTTACGCCCGGAGTAGTCATTTCGGCACTTGGTACGTGAGACTTCGCTGGTAAAATTTTACAGAATAAGCCAGATTCGTCAGCATTGTACAATTGATCATGGCATAGACCCATTTCATCAATTTTTTATTTTAGTTTTATTTTAAATGGTTCGCCAAGCAAAGACTGCGAATATAACTTTTCTCCAGTTATTTTAAGCAGGCGAACTCCAAATCTATTTTTAAACCTTGCAGTCATCCATCACTTGTGTTAAAAGAACATTCTTTTACTTTTAGATGAATCTCTTTAGCCTTTTCCTTGAGTGCTATAGTATTAACTGGGTAATTCCTTTCTTTTCCGCCTTTCCATTTTCGGCAACTCTGAAAAATTTATTTTTTTTTTAATTTTTATCATGCTAATTGTTGATTTCGAGACACCATATTGCTTTGCTAAAGCTACCGCACTTGCACCCTTTTCTAATAAATCCAAAATATTTGCCTTTTCTTGTAATTTAAGCACCGTTGGTTGTTTTGAGCACATTTTGGTAATGTGATATTTACGAGAACAAAAAAGCAACTGAAAATAAGAAAGACTATATGTCAAACAGATTTCTTTTCTACTATACATACTTATAAGGGGAGTCCCGAATTTCTGAACTAATTTCATAAAATAAATGTGTATGTGCACAAATCTGTGTATTTTAACTCTAGCTAAATTCAAAATTTTATTTTATTTAAAGTTGACGTTTTAGAGCTTTGTGGCTTGGTTGACGTTTTAGAGTAGACAATGTAAAAAAATAAGGGTT
Source organism: Metopia argyrocephala (assembly GCA_963576795.1). NCBI lineage: Eukaryota > Metazoa > Arthropoda > Insecta > Diptera > Sarcophagidae > Metopia > Metopia argyrocephala. The sequence goes on along the minus strand of OY756211.1, from coordinate 18,955,388 downwards.
GACGTTTTGGGATGTTGACGTTAACGAGTGTTGACGTTTTCCCGAGGGCACTGTACTTTGTTCGAATACAAAGCAATTAACATTTTGGAAGTCAGCCGAACTCAACTTAAACAAGATAAAATTCTGAAATATTATTTGGCTAAAACCAGAAACTCAAATGAAGCATGGAATGAATATAAGAACATAAGAAATCAAATAAGCTATGCCAAAGACCAAAAAGAAATGTGAAAGAAAATAAAAGATTTAGTTCTAAGAAAAGAACAATTGGTGATAAAATCTGTGATAATTAATCGAATAGAATATAAAGAAAATTATACAATAGCCAATCATTTTAATAATTATTTTATTGATAGTATTAAGACAATTACAGATAGTATAGAAAATGTGCAATATATAAACCGAGTACCTGTTTTTATTTATTTATTTATTTCTTACGGTCTTTTAACCTAGATATATATGTACAATATATTAATTATTTCTACAGTATTCAATTAAAAGTTTCTTAAATAAAATCATATTTACACAATCTTTTATGTTATTTGGTAGTTCATTATACTTTTTAATTCCTTTATATTCTAAACAATTCATATCTTTTGTCATTCTCATGAATGGTAATCTATAGTTATCCTTTCTCCTAGTATTATAATTATGAATTTCTTGACTACACTGTAATTTCTCACTTAAATATTCTGGACATTTCCCAAATCTTATATTATGAATAAATTTCAAGGTGTGATAAGTAATAATTTGTCTAACACTTAACCAATTTAGTTCATTCAGCATACTTCTTATATTTGTATCATACTTTTTGTTCAAAATAATACGCATAGCCCTATTTTGCAATTTCTGAAGTTTGTCCATCTGAGTTGTATTTAATAAAAATAGTATTGAAGGACAATATATAAAGTGTGGTAAAATTATACTGTTATATACTTTAATCTTATACTTCTTATTTACTAATTTAGTTGATCTAGCTAGTATTCCAATCTTCTTTGCTATTTTGTTTACAATATACTTCAAATGATCTTCAAAATTCTCACATATCATTATGCCTAAATATTTAATTACATTTACTCTCTCAATAGTGTCACTCCTTATTTTCAATACACACTCATCCTTATTTACATGATTTCTTGTTAATACCATAAATTTAGTTTTACTAATATTCAACTTTAACTTGTTCTCGCATAGCCATATATATAAATTGTCGATATCCTCCTGCATCTTTCTCACAGCATTCCAACACTGTTCCTTGTGGTAGACCTATATTTACATCAATTTTCGTCGATGTCGTATCAGATACAACCACTTGTTGCTGTCTATCACTCAGATAGTTGGTCATCCATTTGTGCTCAGTATCCTTAATCCCCATCTTGTGTAATTTTGCCATTAATATATTTCTATCTACTGCCTCAAATGCTCTTTTCAGATCAAGGAAAGTTGCAACTATATTCATCTTGTCATTAAAACTGTTCTTCCACTCCGACAGTACCAAATTTAATGCTGTTTCACAGGAATGATTGCTTCTGAACCCAGACTGTTCTTCTATTAATATATTATTTTCATTTATATGTTTAGTTAGCTGTTCTTTCACAATCAGTTCAACAAGTTTAGAATCGCATGTTATGGTATTAATTTATCTGCGTGCCACTTTGGGCACGCGTGCCATAGGTTCGCCATCCTTGTTTTAGAGAAATGTGAAATAGTATTATATGCAGATGACACTTAAAATTTTTACTGAAGCTGAAAATGAACAAATTTGTGAACAAAATTTAGCACATGATATGATAATTGTAGAAAAATGGTTAAAAATGAATAAACTGAAATTAAATGAAAACAAAACTAAAATCATGGAAATAAATATGAATATTGACATTGTAATAACGATAAATAATAATGAAATAGAAAAAGTGAAACAAATAAATTACCTCGGTTTTATTATAGATAATACATTAAAATTTAAAGAACACATACCTAGATTATATTTGCAAAAAGATTGGTAAAAAAATTGGATTTTTTAAAAGAATAAGAAAGTAAATATAACAGCAATAAACATTTATAATGTAATGATTAAACCACATTTTGAATTTGGTTCCACAATAATTTATACATGCTGCACAACTCAACAAATATCAAGATTACAAAAATTACAAAATAAAGAAATGCGTTCAATTTTAAAATGCAACCGCTACACACCTATAAATTATATGCTAGGCCATCTAAAATGGTTAAATGTTAAACAAAGACTAGCATTCAACACACTAATCTTTATCCTAAAAATGAAAAATGGAAAAGCGTCACAGTATCTTTGTGAACAATTAAATTATGTAGGAGATGTACAACCATACAACTTGAGAAATATGATGGATTTTCGACTACATAAGGCTAGAACCAGCGCAATTCAAAACTCTCTTTTTTATAAAGGCTTCAATTTATTCAATTCACTACCAACTAATGTAAAAAACGAAGAAAATTTTATAATATTTAAAAAGAATGTAATAGACTTTATAAGAAGTAATGTAATGTAATTTTTATGAAATGTGTGATGAATTTAAAGTATTTCAATTACTACTAAATAAATAAATAATAATAATAATAAATTTAATTGTGCTTCGACATGTTCGAACCAGAGCTTTGGGTCCGGCTTCCAAAACGGTGGTGGTTTTGCGGCCACACGAGACACTTGTGCTGCAGCCTCTCTCTGTACATATTCGGCCCCTGGTGTTATTTCATTATTTCCATTTGTCATGTTCATTTTTAACGTCGGGGTCACCACTTTAGCTTTTATTTAAATATTAAATTTATTATAATATTTCTTTATAAATATAAAAGCCAACAATTTAATTTTTGTATCATGGTACAATTATTATTAGGTAGTCGCACATCTACAACACAAAAAACAACAGGGCATTTTCATTGTCGTTTCTGTCAAACAACAGTTGGCTGTAGAAAAGAAAATAAAAAAAAACATTATATATACATAAGGTCTGTTTGGCCACTTTTCTACTGAAATCTACTAAAAATTACTCGGTAAAAAATTTACAGAAAATTGGATAAAATTTACTCCCATAAATAAAAAATAATACAATAATGAAAATAGTTGATTGTGAAAATAAAAATAAACAAATAAATGAAGTTAAAATATAAATGAGCGATTTCTCTGCCATTAATAATTTTTGGAACATTGTTTTGATCATAATATTAAATTGTTTAATAAATACATACATACATAACTGGCCTTTACAACCCTGTGTCAGGATTACGGCCTAGCTTCTCGCAGCACTCATGTTGTGTGTGTCAATTTTTATCCATGAGTACCGGGACCTACAGTTTAATGTCGACTCCGAACGACAGACTTGAGAAGCTTGTTCATGGCAATTAGTTACTCTCAGAGCTTTTGCCAGAAGACTGCTGAGAGGTAGTCGCCGAAAGAAATATTTTTTTCATATTTCTTTTTTTTTGAAGATGTCGGAGCCTGGAGTCGAACCCAGGACCCATGTCTTAGTAAGCCAACACACTAACCACTAGACCACGGCGACTACATTGTTTAATAAAGTTACAAATAAAAACGTAACATGTAACAGACGAAGAAATTTACGATTAGATATTCTTTTCTCAAATTAGCGATCCACAACAGCACAATATGAAAATCGATCAATATAATAACCAAATTTCAATGCATGTACATATATTTCCATAAATTTTTTGTTTTTCATATAGAATATATGTACATATCTATCTCTAAAAATTATTTTTTATTTAACTAGCAAATTTCAAAATTTTTCAAATAAAAACCAGAAACTTCTGTTTTTTCTCTACTTACTGACAATTTATATTAACAAACACGGTCCAATAAAAACTTCTATAAATTAAAAAAATGTTTGAGTACGCAAACAGACCTATTGTAAAAAACTCCTAAAAAATTTTTTCCTAGAAAAAAAAAATATAAAAAAACATACATATTTATTATGAATAAACAAAACAAAACAAACACAAAAAATATTAGTAAAACACAAACAACTTTGACAGAACCGATAGCCAAAATAAAACTATCAGCTGACGATGAAAGAGTACCTAATAATCATAGTACCATGTTTTGTATCTTGCAATATCTGGCGTTGGTGAATGAAGAAAAAATATGAACGTTTATTTTGAAAAGCTGTCAGAAGTTAAAACTGTGCTGCCCCATTTTAAGAAGTGTGTTGCCACTGCGTTGTAAGTGGGATGTATCCCTACACGGTCTTTTAAACAAGATATACAGTAAGGGACAAAATTGTTCACAAAAATACTAAAATTTATAATATATCCAAAAAAGTATGTTTTATTCAAATATATTTTAATTTTTTTTACCTATATAGAATAATGTACATCTAAAAAACTTAAAAAGAACAAAATTTTAAAAGAATGTGTGTTAAGAGTAAAAAAAATAAATATTAATTTAAAAATTCACATGTGAACAATTATGACCGTTGTTGAATATTGCATTGATTTTAGGTCCTAATATTTGGTATGTACACCATTTGCTTTTTTAACTGCCTTAATACTTTTTGGCATACTTTTCACTAAATTCGTCATGACATTAGGGTCAATACTTTCCCAAGCTTCAACAGCACGCTCCCAGAGTTCGTCTACGGTCTTTGGAGGGTCTTTTTGAGCAAAAATGTTTCTCTTTAATATGGACCACAGGTGTTCTATCGGGTTTAGATCCGGCGACTGAGGAGGCCAATCCAAAAGCTTGATCCCATTTACTTCAAACCAACGTTTTGTTATCTTCGCGGTATGCTTAGGATCGTTGTCCTGCATAAAGATGCTATTCTGTCCCGGATCTAAACCAAATATGTCGTGACTTGGAATGTATGAGTCTTCTAAAATGTCTATATAATCTTTAGCACACATTTTGCCTCTAATTCGGCGAAGTACTCCAAGTTGATTCCCGCGAAAACAGCCCCAAGCCATTAATGAGCCAACTCCAAATTTAATTTAAGACGCCTAGAGTTCGCGAAAAAATATGAAATATTTACTTTTGAAGACTGGATGAGTGTAAGATGGTCCGATGAAACAAAAATTAATAGAATCGGGTCAGACGGACGACAATGGACATGGGTGGATAAAAGTGTTGGTGTCAAAGAAAGAAATATTTGCCAAACACTTAAATTTGGAGGTGGCTCATTAATGGCTTGGGGCTGTTTTCGCGGGAATCAACTTGGAGTACTTCGCCGAATTAGAGGCAAAATGTGTGCTAAAGATTATATAGACATTTTAGAAGACTCATACATTCCAAGTCACGACATATTTGGTTTAGATCCGGGACAGAATAGCATCTTTATGCAGGACAACGATCCTAAGCATACCGCGAAGATAACAAAACGTTGGTTTGAAGAAAATGGGATCAAGCTTTTGGATTGGCCTCCTCAGTCGCCGGATCTAAACCCGATAGAACACCTGTGGTCCATATTAAAGAGAAACATTTTTGCTCAAAAAGACCCTCCAAAGACCGTAGACGAACTCTGGGAGCGTGCTGTTGAAGCTTGGGAAAGTATTGACCCTAATGTCTTGACGAATTTAGTGAAAAGTATGCCAAAAAGTATTAAGGCAGTTAAAAAAGCAAATGGTGTACATACCAAATATTAGGACCTAAAATCAATGCAATATTCAACAACGGTCATAATTGTTCACATGTGAATTTTTTAATTAATATTTATTTTTTTTACTCTTAACACACATTCTTTTAAAATTTTGTTCTTTTTAAGTTTTTTAGATGTACATTATTCTATATAGGTAAAAAAAATTAAATAATATTTGAATAAAACATACTTTTTTGGATATATTATAAATTTTAGTAATTTTGTGAACAATTTTGTCCCTTACTGTATATGTACAATATATTAATTATTTCTACAGTATTCAATTAGAAGTTTCTTAAATAAAATCATATTTTCGCAATCATTTATGTTACTTGGTAGTTCATTATACTTTTTAATTCCTTTATATTCTAAACAATTCATATCTTTTGTAGTTCTCATGAATGGTAATCTATAGTTATCCTTTCTCCTAGTATTATAGTTATGAATTTCATGATTTCACTGTAATTTCTCACTTAAATATTCTGGACATTTCTCAAATCTTATATTATGAATAAATTTCAATGTGTGATAAGTAATAATTTGAATATTTCTTATATTTGTATCATACTTTTTGTTCAAAATAAACGCATAGCCCTATTTTGCAATTTCTGAAGGTTGTCCATCTGAGTTGTATTTAAAAGAAATAGTATTGAAGGGCAATATATAAAATGTGGTAAAATTATACTGTTATATACTTTAATCTTATACTTCTTATTTACTAATTTAGTTGATCTAGCTAGTGTCACTCACATGGACATCAACCGCTTCACGTTAATAAAAAAAAGTCTATTCAATCGTTTACTTATTAATTTTGAATAAAAAACATTTATTGATTTGAAAAAACAGAGTCTTTAAACGTTTTCTTAAAATACAATAAAAACACGACTGACGCTTCCAAAGTTCTCTTTCGTTCTATGTTTTTTTCATACCAAGAATTCATATACGTTAATTTAAAAAGTAATAAAAAAAGAGAATACAATTATAAAAAGAAAATATAAAAAAATCTGCAGTGTCGCATTCAACAGGGTGACAGTCGGCCTATTCTGACATTAAATCGTCCTCGATTTCATCGAATGATTCGTCTAAAGCTGGGCAGCTGCTGCACCAAGGCTTGATCTTGTCGGCTGAATAAACGGACGAAATTTTCGGTTGGTTATTTGAATTCCTGGAATGTCTTCTATTAAATAGCGGTCATTTCCGAGCACCTTAGAAACAATATATGGACCACGAAATTTGGGTTCAAGTTTCCTTGATTCACCTGTTGAAGTAGGCTCATTTTCAATAACGACGATATAATTTTCAATATATTGATGCGGCGTAGCATGTCTTGAATTAAAACGCTTTTCCCATTTTTTCCTTTCTTTTTCAATATTCTCCACGGCGAGGTTACGTTTTTCAACAATCGGTAATGGGTTTTCAACCACATCGTCTTGGATGGCTGCAATTAGATGGTTATTTGTTATATCACGTAGTTCAAAATCAAATACAAGTTCATTAGGCGTAAAGCCTGATGTGGAATTCTTTTGAGAGTTTACGGCCCATTGTAGCTTGCGTAATGTAAGATCCCAATCTTTTGGGTCTTCAACTGTAGTTCTGATGTATGAGAGAATGGTTTGGTTTGCACGCTCGACTTGACCATTAGCTCTGGGAGTTCGAACTGCGGTTTTAATGTGCCTGATCGAATTTTCATTACAAAAATCTTCAAACTGCTTCGAGGTAAACGCGGTACCTCTGTCGGTGACGATACATCTAGGGAGACCAAAATATGTTGTCATTTCATTCAAAGTATTTAGAACGGGTGTTGTTTTTTTATTTCGTACTGCTCTTACAACCAGGTATTTACTAAACGAGTCCGACACAGCTAAGACGTAGACATGTCCTCTTTTGCTTTTTGTAAAAGGACCAAGGTGGTCAACATGTACAGTGTAAAACGGAATTGGTTGTACCTCGCTGTAATTGTAAACGTGCTTCGGACTTACCGAATCGGTTCTTATTGTAACAACATTTAATGCAGCTTGCGATATATTCCTTAGTATATTTCCTAATTTTTTGGGAACCAAAATTTTTGTTGAATCCGCTGAATTGTCTTCTCGAGTCCATTGTGTCCCATATCGTCGTGAGAATACTTAACAATTCTCCATCTGATGTGTTTTGGTATTACTAATTTCAATCCATTCTCGCCTTTCCGGTAAAGTCGATGATCCTTTATTAAAAACTCTGACCTGATATGTTTCTCTTGATCAGATCGTAGATCACCTTTAAGTACAGCCATAAGATTAACAATTTTCTCATCCTTCAGTTGCATCGTAACCACCCAGTCTTCGACCTCCGCAGTAACCTTCATAATAAATCCGGCTGGTTCCATTTCAGTTGGCGGTTTATCTGGGGCACGGCTCAACACATCAACGTGTGACATCCGGTTACCTTTGCGGTGAATGAGTGTAAAATCAAATTCTTGCAGACGCATCCACCAACGAGCAATTCTTGGCTTAATCCTTGTTAGTTTTAACTTTGGCCACGGCTGAACAGTCGGTTACCAAGCGGAAGGATTTTCCTAATAGATAAATTCTAAACCGTTCGAGCGCCTCAACCACAGCAAGGGCTTCAAGTTCGTAACTGTGATATCGTGTTTCTGCGTCGGTACAATGGCGACTATAGTAGAAAACAGGCTTCCACTGCCTACCATCTTCAGACTGCAATAAAATACCAGCAAGACCTAGGCTGCTTGCATCTGTATGGACTTCATGTTGGGCTTCACTGTTGTAAAGTGTTAAGACCGGCTGTTTTGTTAGGACGTCTTTGAGGCTTTCAAAGGACTTCTGTTGATCGCTACCCCATATAAAATTATCATTCTTTCGTAACATCATAGTAATTGGTTTTGAAATGATCGAATAGTCCTGTACGAATTTTCTAAATAATCCAGTTAGTCCCAGAAATCTTCTTACCTCAGTAATATTTGTTGGTCGACTAAAATTTTTGATGGCACTTATTTTTTCATCGCCAGGTCGAATACCGTTTTCATCAATTATATGTCCTAAATGTGAAATTCGTTTTGCGAGAAAAACACACTTATTAAATCGGAGGGTAAGCCCACTTTCGGTTAGAATTTCGAAATATCTATCAAGACGTTCTAGTCCTTCTTCAACTGATCTGCTGGGGATTACGATGTCATCTAAATAGGCTAAAATTTCACCTGGCTTCATTTTGGATACAAGCTTGTTCATGACGCACTGAAAAACTGCGGGTGCATTCACCAACCCAAAGGGCATACGATTGTACTCAAAATGTCCATCATGATTAACGAAGGCCGTGTATTTCTTTGACTTCTCCTCCACTTCGATCTGATGGTACCCCATACGCAAATCTAGGGTTGAAAAAAAAACAATTTCGAGCTAGTTGAGCAAATTGTTCATCCATAACTGGCATCGGGTAGGGCGTTTTTGACGTAATAGCGTTTAATTGTCGATAGTCAACACACATTCGGTGTTCCCCATTGCTTTTGTTCACAAGGACAACAGGTGAGGCATACGATGAATCAGATGGAGTAAATCATTTGTTATATTTGTCAAAATTGATCGTTTGGCGAAAGGGACACGATACGGTTTCATTTGGACAGGCTTGTCGGAGGTTACATTTATCTCCATTTTGGCTACGTTGCATCTTCCTAAATGTGAAGTGTCTTCCGCAAAGCAAGAGCGATGTTTACAAAGTAGTTCTTCTAATTTATTTCGATGACACGGTATAAGCTTATCTTCTGAAGCTTCAATGAAATTCACTGGCTCCAAACGACAGGCTTCACCTTCAATAATAAGACGCTTTCCTTCTCCACATAGGGCATCTCTGCCTAATAAAATATTTTCAGTTAAAAGCACATCGTTAACAACAAGCAAGTCTACCTCGAACGAATTGTCATCCATGAATAATACAGTATGTACCTTACCGGTACATTCGTACTCACCACCCCCAAAGCATTCTAAAATAATTTTCGTCTTACCTATATCACCAATTATAAAGGCATATGATTTCCGTATTAACGATCTATTACTACCTGGGTCCACAAATGCATTGGTTTGGTATCCGTTAACGGTTATGGCTTTAATTATATCATTTTCAACAGATTTTAAATTTATCTGGTTAACGTTGGTTTTCGATGTTAATTTCTCCGGACATTTTTCGGTGGGGTGTGTAGTACGCTGGCAAATTTTGCATCTCGGTTTTCGTGATGGGTCGGGACAATTTGCAGAATAATGCCCCATCTTCGAGCAATTGTAACACTTTATTTTGCTTAAAAAATTTTCATTATTTTTCTCGCCGTTTTTTGTATTAGCTGACTTTTCCTTATTTTGCGGCGTTAACTTCTCATGTCTGTGTACTGTTGAGGTAACGCTTACAAGATCGTTGTAGTTGCAGTAATTGATTATGTCTTTAAGAAGCTTGTTACACGAATCATATTCATTTGAAATTTTTTTCTTTAGATTAGGTTCATTTATACCATTTATAATATGTCTAGCAATGGCTGGTTCTGGCAGTCCATCTCTAGTACCAAGAGTGAGCATCTTAAAATAAAACTCTTGTGGTGGTTCACCTGGAGTACGTTTAGAGTGGCACATTTTAATATGTATGTCAGCAGAATTTTCCACGTGTGGAAAATCTGTCAAAAATTTGTCAACAAACTGTTGCCATGTTTTAAATACGATTTGCAAGGAATCGACCCAATATTTCGCTGGACCATGCATCTTCTGTTGTACTGCAAATATTAGGTTATGGTCATTCCAATGATAAGCTGTCTTTAAAACGTTAATACGCTTAACAAACTGAAAAGAATTCAAAGAGTATTCTACCGATGGATTAAATTCCGGTAGAATTCCTATCATTTCTCGTACGTCACCATGAAGACAGGCATTGGTGTTGTTGTTAAGTAAATTTTGCTGTCGATGTTGTTGTTGTTGATAAACGTTGACCGTTGGCGACTGTCTCGGGGCATGAAAATTCGTTGGGTCACCATTTGACGAGATACGCGATGGATGAGCGCCTGCTACAAAACACGTAGCTTGCTGTGGTACTTGTACGTTGGTGTGTGAACAATCATATTGTTGACTAGTCATATGAGGCGTTGTGCATGGAAAACATATGGTTGATACATATTGTCGTTGTAAACTGACGGCTGTACTACAGAGCTAGAAATTACGTTTCGTGATAATGGGTGTAACGTACATACATACATACATAACTGGCCTTTACAACCCTGTGTCAGGATTACGGCCTAGCTTCTCGCAGCACTCATGTTGTGTGTGTCAATTTTTATCCATGAGTACCGGGACCTACAGTTAATATCGACTCCGAACGACAGACTTGAGAAGCTTGTTCATGGCAATTAGTTACTCTCAGAGCTTTTGCCAGAAGACTGCTGAGAGGTAGTCGCCGAAAGAAATATTTTTTTTTTCATATTTCTTTTTTTTTTAAAGATGTCAGAGCCTGGAGTCGAACCCAGAGCCCATGTCTTAGTAAGCCAACACACTAACCACTAGACCACGGTGTAACGTACCCTCATCAATAACTAGTGGTACATGAAGATTACCGTTCGACAAATTGCATAACGTAGCTATCGGGTGGCTGTTTCCGTATGAAACAGTAACGTTAGTGTTGCGCACCGGCGAATCTTCGGGAGAAACAAATGTCTGTACCGGTGATGATGCTTCCGACGGATGAAACCTCATCGATACCGACCGCATTTCGGCTATTGTTTTCTCCAAGTGTTGAATTCGTTCCGACATAGTTTGAGAATTTTGTATTTCGTTAATTGCTTCCAAACGTTCAATTAACTGTTTCTTTCTTCCCGTACACGATACACCGATTTCTTTACATTTCGATTGAAGTTCCTTAACGTTCATAGCGTGAAAATTTTCCATCTTTTATTTTCCGTTTTACAGAACTATGTACATACAAACAGCGTATATAGTAAAGAGCGACGCACATGGATACATATAAATTACTATATGGATATCCCACTTCTGAAATAATGTCACTCACATGGACATCAACCGCTTCACGTTAATAAAAAAAAGTCTATTCAATCGTTTACTTATTAATTTTGAATAAAAAACATTTATTGATTTGAAAAAACAGAGTCTTTAAACGTTTTCTTAAAATACAATAAAAACACGACTGACGCTTCCAAAGTTCTCTTTCGTTCTGTGTTTTTTTTCATACCAACAATTCATATACGTTAATATAAAAAGTAATAAAAAAAAGAGAATACAATTATAAAAAGAAAATATAAAAAAATCTGCAGTGTCGCATTCAACAGGGTGACACTAGTATTTCAATCTTCCTTGCTATTTTGTTTACAATATACTTCAAATGATCATCAAAATTCAAATTCTCATCTATCATTATGCCTAAATATTTAATTACATTTACTCTCTCAATAGTGTCATTCCTTATTTTTAATACACACTCATCCCTATTTACATGATTTCTTGTTAATACCATAAATTTAGTTTTATTAATATTCAACTTTAACTTATTCTCGCATAGCCATATATATAAATTGTCAATATCCTTCTGCATCTTTCTTATGCTTAATCCCCATCTTGTGTAATTTTGCCATTAATATATTTCTACCTACTGTCTCAAATGCTCTTTTCAGATCAAGGAAAGTTGCAACTATATTCATCTTGTCATTAAAACTATTCTTCCACTCCGACAGTACTAAATTTAATGCTGTTTCACAATAATGATTGCTTCTGAACCCAGACTGTTCCTCTATTAATGTATTATTTTCATCTATATGTTTAGTTAGCTGTTTTTTGACAATCAGTTCAACAAGTTTAGAATCGCATGTTATGGTATTAATAGGCCTAAGTTCTGCAAGTATAGTATTTGCAACTTTTTGTACTGGAACAATAGTTGTCAATTTCCATTTCCTTGGCATTACACCCGTCAAAAAACTTTCATTACACATAGGCTTCATGGTCACTTATCTGATATTCATCAAGTTTATCACAGTTTAAGTTTTTGTCATTAGAATATACAAGGTCAATTCGAGTAGAACTATGTTCTGTTATTCGTATATCAAACATCATACATTGTTTCATTGCAGCATTAGACAGAATTTCGTTCAATTTATTTGAGTATAAATTACTTTTATTAATATCAATATTAAAATCACCAACGCATATATTGTGATCACTTAAATTAATGTTGCGATCAATAATTAGCTCAAGTTGTCAATAAAATCAACACAACTGCCACTTGGTGATCTATAAATTAGGCAAAATTTCCATTTCTTTGTCAATTTCTTTGTTTTCACAACTAGGCACCATAAATTGCTTTCTTATATACTTCTTTAAATTCAATCGTGTCATGTATATACATTATTACGCCCCCAGTATGTCTAATATTAGAGTCACACCTCACTTTTATATGTGTTAATACTAATTTCAGCATCAGTTATATTATCTGTTGCACAAGTTTAGGTACAAAACAATATACCGGGTTTTTTGATTTCAATAAGTCTTTGAAGCTCTATTTTATTTGATATTATACTGCAAATGTTAACATTTAGTCTTCTGCTACTGTATATGCTATGTTTTCTTGCAATCCATTTTTAAAAACACTGTTATTATCATTTGCTTCAATTACTAACTGCTAATAACCAATTCGTCTTTTCTTTTCTTCAATTTTCCTTAGGTAAACCGGACACATCCTACTATTTGTCTTATGATTAACGTCAAGACCAAGATTCCTAGATTCGTTCACTTTTATACAGTTTCTACACTTGTTAATAGCTTCATTATTACAATCCGCTGTTCTGTGATTCTTTAAACATTTAATACACACATCATCATTTTTACAATTAATAGCCTTATGCCCATATTCTTTACATTTAAAGGAGCAAAGTACATTAATACCATCATATACTTTGCATCGCTCCCATCCTATATTTAAATTCTCCATAGATATGATTTTATGAAAAGTTTTCAAATCAGTTTCAATAATTGCATTATAAAATGATCCATTAGTTTTCTTTACTTCATATTGTTTGATCACGTTTATCTCATCATTTGATACACATTCATTTTGCCTTTTCAATTTTTCGAGTAGTTGTTCATTATCGTATTTATATGAAATTTTTGTAATAATAATTTTTGGCTTATAAGTTCCCGGAATTTTTATTTCATATTCATTATTTAGATTTTTCTCCATAACTTTGTTTATTTTATCCCTCTCATTTTCATTAACACTTTCAACCACTGCCACGCCATTCTTTTTAATTAACACATTTGATATTTTAAATTCACCCGGATCAACGTTTTTATTTAAATCATTTTTTGTCTTATCACTTGTCTGTTTACTTTTTGGCTTACTAATTAACCCCTTACCGCCCGACGGTACTCACAAGTACCGATACATATTTCTATCGTTTGCTTATTACCCAGATATAACTTTGCAATATAATTTTGTAATTTGGGAAAGTATCATATTTTCTACCGATCACAATAAGCATCTCTCAGTCATTTGAAATATATTGCTAATAAAGTTAGTTTTTTTGCACAGTTCTACCGTTTACCCGTGCTTGTGAAGTTTGAATTTTTAGCACAATTAAAACTTTTTATAAAATAGAAATAGTGCGCCTTTTAAGTTTTTATATTGTGAAATATATAGTCTAATAAGTATATAAACTGTTTTAAGACTGACATAATTAGTATTTTGTTATTTATGTTTATTTTCTTAACGTGGACTGGTAAGTACCGTTGGTCAATAAACGCACTTGTTATAAAAAAATTTATATAAAATACTTCCAAGTTTGAAAAACTATTGGGCTGCGAGCGAACATTTGGCAACACCTATAGTAAGTAGAACTGTGAGTCGCAATAGGTTTGAGATGATGCTGAAACGTTTACATGGCAATGGTAATACTTTGATCCCAAAAAACAGCAGTTTGAATCAAAGATTTGAAGAAGAAAATGAATAGGGCAAAAATAAAATAATTTACTTAGATAACTATTTTACTTCTATACCATACATACATACATACATAATTGGCCATTACAACCTTGTGTCATGTTACGGCCTAGTTTCTATACCGCTTTTGGAAAAAATGTTAGCTTGTGGCACAATTTATCAAATCTAGAGCTGTTGGTTCTGATCAGTTTACACTTGACTTTATTAGATTGTTGATGCCAATTGTAGGTTGTTATATATTACACTTGGTTAATACTATTCTGACCACTTCTAATTTTCCTACATTATGGAAAATTGGTAAGATTGTGCCTATAGGGAAGGGCGGTAAGGTAGGTGACATGAACGATTTGAGACCTATAACCATATTACCAATTATGTCAAAGATGGTTGAGCATCTTATTAAGATTCAACTTGTCACACACATTGATAGTGGTGGGTTTTTGAATGATTGTCAGTCTGGTTTTAGGTGTAATAGAAGTACCACTTCTTTGTTGATTGGCCTAACCGATAACATTAGGAGAATAGTGTCCGAAAAGGGTGTTTGTGTCCTTTTGTCATTAGATTTGTCTAAAGCTTTCGATAGGGTTGATCATTCTTTATTGGTTTCAAAATTGTATAAATTGTATGGACTTTCTAAATCGGCTTGCAAATTGATATATTCTTATCTAATTGATAGGAAGCAATATGTTGTTAGTGGTTGTTGTAATTCTAGGTTGCTTTCAGTGTTTAGTGGTGTCCCTCAGGGTTCGGTGCTTGGGCCGTTACTTTTTATAATGTTTGTTAACGATTTATTTTCCACTGTGTCTGGTAATATGTGTCAACCGTTCGCATATGCCGATGATGTGCAACTTTTATTTAAGAGCTTTTCTGATTTTCCTGATGTGTTGCAGAATATGATAGACTACACTGTAGGATTGTTATGTAATTGGATGTCTGATAATGGTCTTGCTATTAATGCAAGTAAAACCAAAGCTATGTTTTTTGGTAATAACTCTAGTAATTGTTCTATCGTTATGGATCATAAGCACATTCAGTTTGTTGAAAAAATTAAATGCCTCGGTCTGATTATTGATTCTAAATTGAATTTTGAAAATCATATAGATTCAGTTGTATCTAGAGTCTGTTTTACTTTGCGTAAGCTTTATAACTTGGATTTAGTCTTGCCTTTGTATATTAAGAAAAGGGTTATCTTCGGATTGATTATGCCAATATTTTTATATGGGTTGGAAGTGTATTGTGGTACTTGGGGATATCTATTTAGGAAAATTAGGCTTGCCTTTAATAGAGTTATTAGATATATTTACTCACTTAGGGTTAGACAACATGTAACTCCGTTTGTCCATAGCACTTTGGGTATGTCTTTTATTGATTTTGTTAAGTTTAGAAACTTGCTATATTTTTATAGGTCGTTTAAGTTACATGTGCCTGTATATATAACAGAATTATTTAAATTTGGAAGCTCTATTAGAAATAGGCAGTTGATAATTCCAAGAATTACTCCTATTTTAGAACGTTCGTTTTCTGTAAGAGTAGCCAGGGACTATAACAGGTTACCTACTTCCTTAAAAGTATTTAATTTTTCGGTAGCTACTTATAAAAGAAAGCTTCGGGAGGAATTTTCCTTCGTTTAATTTTTATTTAATTGTTGTTTCTTGGTTGTTTATTTGTCGGTTATATGTTGAGATGTATATTTATTTATTGAAAAATTGTTAATTAATTTTAAGCTAATAATATTGTTACGAAAAAAATAAATTAAGTAAAAAAAAAGCGCCAAAGATCACAGCTAAAATAAAAGAAAAACGCGTATTATGGTAACACTTTAGAGTAAAAAAAGTAATAACAACAACCACGTAATTTTGTCTTGTGCTGTTACCAGTAAAAACAAAAACACACACGCACACATATATCTTTATATTAGTGCTGCAAAAATTACTACGAAATAATTTCATCATCAACAATAGAAGAGATGCTCTGTCTACAAACTTCTACATGTACTACAGATACACACACACATATACATGCAAAAGTAAATTAACATGTTGACACACAAATATTTTGCGATATGCAGTGATCTCGAAACTGAAAGAAAAATCTAGACACATAGAAATTTAAATAAAAGGCAGAGCAGAGATTGGGAATCAAGTTAATTGTGATTTAGCTGCGACAGAGTAAAGATCATCAGTGAATCCCTACGTGTGGTATTGTTCGACGGTGTATATCTAGTAAAGTGTATTAAGTGTAAATAAAGTAAATTAGTAAATACACAAACAAATCAAGTGCTTATTATTGTAATCAAGAATCCGCATAAATAAAAATTATTTCTATAGAAAAGGTCTGTAGAAATAAAACGCTTTTAAAAGGTAAAAACGTAACAATATGTTATTTTATAAGTTTTTTTGAGTTGTATAATGAGACCGATTATGGCCATAAGGCTAGGTTTTTCATATGAGAATGAATAAAATAAATAAAATAAAATAAAAATAAATTCGTCCGAATAGAAAATTTACTCCTCTAAATTTAAAGCCTGATAAGAAAGAAGGAACTTCTATGGTAGTGAGTCTACAACTGTGTCTAGACGAGATCATAAAGAGGAACAGAATGAATTAAATTGCCCAGTGGTAGTTAAAGATTATAATACCTACGTGGGTACAGTGGACCGCGCAGATCAACTACTTTCTTTCCGGTCGCACAGAATATTCTGGGCTCTTGTTAAGATAGCATTTGTCAATTCTTATATTGTCTTTAGTCAGCTCAGGAAACACAGTCATCCTTACTTGATTATAGACGGTCAGTTGCACAAGGACTTATGACATTTATAAAACTTTCTGTTAACAAACGAATTCCTATAACGAATAATACAATCTCTAAAAGAAATAAGGAATCTGTTACAGCAGAAGTAAGATTGGTTAACCTAGGTGTACACTAGCCTAAGTTCGTAGAAACTCGATTAAGATGTAAGCATTGCAGGATTAGAAAAATCTAGTCCAAATGTCCTGTGTTTTTTTTGTCTTGCAATGACAAAAAAATTTTCTTTACTGAATACCATGGTATTAATTGGCTAAATATATTCGTTCTTACTTTTCTTTGCACACACATTGCAGTTTTAACATATCGTCGGTTGACAGGTAAAACTCACTAAGTGCTACGTGGTCTAACTACACTGAGTGAGTTTTACTTGTCAACCGACGATATCTAATATGGTTTAATTCTTTTTTTTATATAAGACATGGAATAAAATAAAAAATGTTTAATAATTTAAATTAATTTAAATTTAAATTTGTTTCTAAAAAAAATTAGCAAAACTAGGTTCTAGTTATCCAACGGTACTTCTAAGTACCAGGACTATTCTATGTCCTTCCCAGTATGGCAGAAATATGAAACCTATTTTTTGAGATCCAAATACATATGTCTAAGATAAAAATTCTATAAAAAAAATTAAAAATTTTTTACGATAAAGAGTCTTGGGCAGTAAAGGGTTAAAGGCCTATAATTTTTTAAAACTGGCAGTGCTGTTGTCGCAACTTCAGCAAATGTCATTTTATTTATTACTTTTCTGTTATTCTCTGCCATTTTTTTAGTTCATTATTTATTTTCTTATTTCATTCGTATTGTTTTCAAGTTCAATGCAAATTTTATCACTGTTTTCTTTTATATTTTCTGCAGCTCTATTTAGATTTCCAACATTAACAATATTATTTTCACACACTTGCTGTATTTTGGCTATTTCACTCAGTTTTATATCAAAAGAAATTTTAATATCATCTATAATTTTTTTCACAATCTTTTCATTATTATTTATGGCCATATCAAACTCTTTTTTGTACTCAAGTATTTGTTGTTTTTGTCTACTGCCTTGTGCAATTCCTTAAGTATACCATCAACATTTTGGATATAAACCACAAAATCATACATACATAACTGGCCTTTACAACCCTGTGTCAGGATTACGGCCTAGCTTCTCGCAGTACTTATGTTGTGTGTGTCAATTTTTATCCATGAGTACCGGGACCTACAGTTTAATGTCGACTCCGAACGACAGACTTGAGAAGCTTGTTCATGGCAATTAGTTACTCTCAGAGCTTTTGCCAGAAGACTGCTGAGAGGTAGTCGCCGAAAGAAATATTTTTTTCATATTTATTTTTTTGAAGATGTCAGAGCCTGGAGTCGTACCCAGGGCCCATGTCTTAGTAAGGCAACACACTAGACCACGGCGACTACTACCACAAAATCATCGCACATAAATCTCAACATATTAATTTCTTTTAATTTCACTTCTGTGTAGGTATATAACCCCGAGCATTTTAATGCAATATGATGCACCCTTACACACTCCTTCACATCTAATACCCGTCTCACCACGAATTCCGTCATTACATTTGGCGCAATCCATTTTAGTATACATATATGTATACTCAAATTTATTTTCTTTTAATAAACTCAAGTTCCCACTTATTATATTCACTTTTTATAAGGTTTATAATAGTCCTGTCTATTTTTAAAAACCAAATATTTTTTTAAAAATTATTCAAGAGCTTTACTTTATCAATCTCTTCGCTTTAGCGTTGCCACATATATTTGCCTATGAGATTCTATGAATTATTTATCAATATTGTTACGAAAAATAAATTAAGTAAAAAAAAAGCGCCAAAAATTACAGCTAAAATAACAGAAAAACGCGTATTATGGTAACACTTTAGAGTAAAAAAAGTAATAACAACAACCACGTAATTTTGTCTTGTGCTGTTACCAGTAAAAACAAAAACACACACGCACACATATATCTTTATATTAGTGCTGCAAAAATTACTACGAAATAATTTCATCATCAACAATAGAAGAGATGCTCTGTCTACAAACTTCTACATGTACTACAGATACACACACACACATACATGCAAAAGTAAATTAACATGTTGACACACAAATATTTTGCGATATGCAGTGATCTCGAAACTGAAAGAAAAATCTAGACACATTGAAATTTAAATAAAAGGTCAGAGCAGAGATTGGGAATCAAGTTAATTGTGATTTAGCTACGACAGAGTAAAGATCAACAGTGAATCCCTACGTGTGGTATAGTTCGACAGTGTATATCTTGTAAAGTGTATTAAGTGTAAATAAAGTAAATTTGTATATATACAATCAAATCAAATCAAGTGTATTTGTAATTAAGAATCCACTTAATAAATTATTTCTATAGAAAAGGTTTATAGAAATAAAACGTTTTTAAAAGGTAAAAACGTAACAATATAAATCAAAATATAATTTGTAGTAACAATAAATATACATACATATACAGTATGCAAAACTCATATTCGTACACCCAAAAATAATAACAAAATTTACAAAATATTTAAGGCATATGCAATTTTTTTAAAAATTTCTTATCTTTTTATTGTTTTTATTTCAAAATACAGGTAATGGGTAGTTATCCAATCGACCGCTAGATGGCGGTGTATTCACATAATGGGTAACAAAAACCGTATTCAGTTGACAATGCCATATTTTTCTTGTTGTTAACGCGAATTTTAAACATTATTCATGTACTTCCCCTTTTTTTGTGGTCTGTGTTTACATTAAATATTCTAGTCACTTGAATAATAATTACAAAAAATTTGGAAAATTCAAGATGGGCAGAAAATCAAGTGAACTTTCAGATGAACAGCGCAAAATAGTTATTGATCGTCACATTAAGGGAAAATCTTTAAGGGAAATAGCCGATATAATGAACCGCAGTGCTTCTACTATCCAGTACGTGGTGACAAAATATAAAAAAACCGGGCAATTTAAAAAATCGCAACGAAATGTAAACCGGCGCAAGTTGACAAGAAGACACTGCTCATTCTTACGACGTCAAATCCGAATCGATCCTTCAATAAGTAGTGTTACATTGGCTGTAAGTTTAGAAGAGTACTCTGGAATTCATGTTACACCTCGAACCGTTCGGAATTACATTAAAAAAATTGGATTCAAAAGTCGGTACGCTGCCAGAAAACCATTTGTTAGCGTAATAAATAGGCGAAAACGGGTTGCGTTTGCTAAAAAATACCAAAATAAAGATTATAACTTCTGGAAAAGAGTTATTTTTACGGGCGAGTCCAAATTTAATATAAAAGTATCAGATGGACGCGTTAAAATTTGGTGAGAGAAGAACACGACCTTATTTAGTTGTAACATTATTCCTACATTCAAGCATGGTGGAGGCTCGGTAATGGTTTGGGGTTGTTTTTCAGCTTCAGGTGTTGGGAATCTGCATTTCATCGATGGAATTATGACAGCAAGGGATTATATAAATATATTGAAGAAAAATCTGAAGCACAGTGCAGAAAAAATGGGCGTTTCCAGGGACTTTATCTATCAACAAGATAATGATCCCAAGCACACAGCGCTGGATTCGCGACTTTGGATTCTGTACAACTGCCCCAAATACCTCAAAACGCCTCCACAAAGTCCAAAAAAATTAGAACTTTAAAAGCAGATATATTTGAAAAAAAAGGAAGATAATATTTTAAAATTTCAAGAAATTAAACGAAGACTACAGAACATACATGGGCATACTGCATTACTTTTTTACTGAAATACGTAAATCAGTATTCAGTAAAAAGTACTGTTTACTGAAAAGAGAAATCAGTATTCAGTAAATTTTACTGATTATTGAAAAGAGAAATCAGTAATCAGTACTTTTTACTGAATACTGATTTCTTTTTTCAGTAAGCAGTAAAATTTACTGAATACTGATTTTTTTTCCACTAATCAGTAAAAAAAAGAAAATACTGAAAAAGTACTGGTACTGAAAAATGCCCATCTATGCTACAGAATTTACTGATATTTGTTAAAGGATACAGTGAAAAGATGAGTAAATTCGATGTAAATAGGGATCTACAGCAAACCGATGAGGTAATGCAGGAAAAGATCGCTGAATTAAAGGCAGGAACAAAAAAATTTACAGCAGCAACAGCAGTTGCATCAACAACAAGAAAAACTAGAGCAATCTCAACAACAACAGCAGCGATTCCAACAGGCTCAACAACAAGAAACACTAGAGCAATCTCAACAACAACAGCAGCGATTCCAACAGGCTCAACAACAAGAAAAACTAGAGCAATCTCAACAACAACAGCAGCAATTCCAAGAAGCTCAACAACATCAATTGTGGCAGACTTGTGGGTTGCAACAGGAGTTCGGATTTAGAATGACAGCTAGAGACGTCATGGAACAATTCAGACGACTTAAGCCTCTAGACATAAACCATAGTCCAAGAGCGTTTATAAGTGAGGCGAATTATGAACTTTGTGGAGGTGACGAAGCCTTCATCAGATTTTGCACTACGATTTTAAGCAGCGAGAAGATTCTGGGGAGCGCTGGACGAAGAGTAAGGGAGTTGGAAGCCAACGCAACCTGGCAGGAAATAAAAGCCAAGATTCTACAGGAGTTTACACCAAGGAAAACATATGCGGAGGATTTTAACCATTGCAGGACGGTAAGAGTACAAAACTTAAATGAATTATTTGGAATATTTCAAATGTGTAAATATGAAATAAACGATATATACATTTACAGCATTATTAAACCGCTTTACTCGAAAAATTTTCTTGCAGACAGGCACTATAGTGTTCAGTGAGCCACAAATACTTTCAAAAATTACTGGCAAATTCTCATTTTCATGAAAAGGAATACCTGTCACACGAACTTCAGATGCCACTGTCAAGTTGTCATGTGAAAGAATCTTAAGATTAAGATCCTTAACGTCCCTTTTCAATTGTTCAATTTCAGTGTGAGCGGATTCCAACACAGAAATTCTCTGATTAAGCTGATATACTTCCTTTTCAACAACTTTCAAAATATCACATTTCATATCATTAATTTTCTTGTCAATGCTAAGCATTAGACTGGCTCTATTCGTTTCAATACTGGACTTGATCATCTCAGTCTGCTCTTTAATATACTCGTTTTGTTTAATAAACTTATTATACAGCCAATTCCACTAACTAGTACGAATACCTGAATCATTACCACTTGAAAAAAACAACTCAGAAGCATCGGGTGTATTAAGAGAACACAAATCATCTTGGACCACGTCGTGGGTGTTTTTTCTAGTTCTACGGGTAGACATGTTGATTATAAGCACCGCCGTTACTACACTGTTTAAATATTATGATGAATAATATATATTACAATTTCTTTTCCTCTTGGTTTCTCAAAAATGTTATAAATTTTTGAGATGATGACAGATGATTAATTATATTTTGTTATTATTGATTTTTTTTTTAAGTTATACCTTTACATTTAGTAATTATGTTAATGTAAATAGTTGCCTGTTGGGTTATAACCAGTTTATTTTTATTAATTCCACCCCTAGGATATGTTCTATATTTGAATTTAAATCTTTAATTTTATCTGCAAGTCAAATTTGGGAGCACTTTTATTGGCAATTCAAAATACTTTCACAGCTGTTATCCGCAGCTGTCATTTATTTACTAATTTTGTTTCTGTTGGAGTTTTGTTTACTATTTTTCAGCTGTTATTTATTTATTTTTATTTTTGTGCTGTTTTCTTCACTATGTTTTATTTTTGTTATTGTCAATTAACTGTTCACAATCTGTTGATGTTAAAGTTAAAATTTTGTCATTATTTTTCTTTTGTTGTGAATTTATTTAAGTGTTTATAAAATATCGTTGTTTGTGTAAAATTGTTGTATTTTCAACTGTTTTGTTTTTGTTTATATTTTAAATATAAAAAGCGGGAAAAATATATTTGTTGTTGTTAACTTTATTTTATCGAATTATATATTATATAGTGTTATTGGTGTGGTTATTCTGCAGATGTAAACAACTTCACTGTTTTAGATATTAGATTTTGTTTAGTTTATATCTTTATTATTTTGTGATGTAACACTGTTGTTGTTGTGTACATATGTATATATACATATATATATATTGTTGGTTTTTTAATTATTTAATTTAATAATATTTTAATATTTTATTTTGTTTGTTTTTAATTGGCAAATATGTTTTAAAATAATTTATTTATTAAGTTTAACTTAGTTTTTAGTTTGCTAACAAAATCACTTGCAGATTTTATATTTAGAAACCACAGAAAAAAACACGTCCGCACAGCTCGACAGCTTTTTTATTTAATGCATTAAATTTCAACTACCACTAAATGTTATAGGCGATAATGCACTATTTTTTCCACTACCACTAAATTTAGTGGAAATTAAATCTAATGCAATAAACCCAACTCTGGTTTCAACTTAATTTTCAAGTCCCTGCTCCTGCGCCAAAATGTTTCTTCCTAATAGTTTTTGGGAACTTCAAACTAAATAATTTATATTAAGTGCTTAAGGCTCGGGTTCGAGCCCCAGGAAAGGTGTGATCAATTTTAATTTTTGTTTCGTCAGAAACGCTTTAATAAGATCAAAGTTAACTGCAATGAATATTTTTTGGTAATTAAAGGAGAAATGATGAAGGAATAGTACTTTTTAAGAAATCGCATACTGAAATTATTATTGTACATATGTACATACACTTGTATGAGTCGAATATACACAGGACACAAAGAACTCTGATGAGACTACCGTAGCTGGAGTCGAAAACAATTGTTCAGTTTGGCTAGTGTACTATTCCTTCACGGACATCTTTTCTCCTTTAATTACCAAAAAATATTCATTGCAGTTAACTTTGATCTTATTAAAGCGTTTCTGACGAAACATAAATAATTTATAATTTAAAAATACAAAATTGGGCACTAGGAAAATTAAGTTTTGCGAAATAGAAACAACTGTTTACTGTAAGATTCACTTTTCAAGTATTTTATTATTTTTGCATGCACAGTAATTATGCTGCTTGTATGCATATTTGTTTTTCAGCATATCAGTTATAAATATATATTTTTAATTAGTATGATCATTATTAGTTTAATAGCATTATCAATATTATTATTATGATTGTTATGATTATTAAGTATATTTAATTAGTATTATTATAATTTAAATTATTACAATATTATTATATTTTTGATATGGCGCAACAGGACAGAAATTATGGAACATATCTCCACAATCGAAGGAAATAATAGAAACATAATTAAGACAATAAACAACCAGATAATCATAAATGACTCATTTAATAAATCACTTATTAATTTAAAACATTCAATAGAGGAAGATAGGCATAATATTGAATCCACTTTTGACCAAGTCAGGAAGAACAATAATGAAATAGTGAAACGATACTTGTACTTGGACCAATTTTCCAAATTAAATTTATTAGAAGACAAAATAGAAAAAATCCAGGACAATATTGCATCTGCAAAAAATAATTTTATTCACCCTAATATATTTACAAAAATAGAAATTGAAACCCTTAATATTGACTTTTATAAACTGAAACTACTTAGAGTCGGAGTGATGACTTTCAAGGACAGTTCTTTAATAATAGCTATAAAAATCCCTGATAAATTCATAATTACACAACTAAGATTACTTACCGCAGTACCAAATTCAAATAATATGGAAATTGACAAACCTAATGAAAATATTATCGAAATAAATAATAATATTTTACACTATAAAAAAAATGTTATATTTAAGCATCTCCAAAAAAGCAATCATAGTTTAATTAGGGCTAATTGTAAATATATATCACAGGTTTACAAATTTTTAATTTGGAAAAATACCAAGAACGCAACATAGTGTAGTAAGAGAGTGTATTAATTTGTGTATGGCAAGATATTTTATGATATTAACTCTGGATATTAATGCATTTTTAAGTTGGAAGAGATGATCCTTCCATGTATAATTTGATGAAAAAATTAGACCGAGGACTCTTAGTTTTTTCACGTTTTCTACCTTGTTGTTGTTTATTTGTATCTTATAGGAATCAGAGTCGTAGAGGTGTTTTCTACAAATGAACATTTTTTTTAATACGGAAATTTTGGCTCCGGAATAGTTAGTCCAATTATTAATATCATGTAACGCATTTTCTAAAATATTAGTGGTTTCTCCGTTGTTGTTTCTCTTACGAAGAATATACAGATCTTCTGCATAAAGGCAGTGATCAACGGAAGGATTTTTGTTGACAATATTGCTTATTGATTGAATGCGATTTGAGACAAATAACTGAAAGCGGTGATCCTTGGGGAATACCGTTGGCAAGGTTGAAAGTTTTCGAAGTGTAACCATTTAGAATAACTTTGAATTGTCATTTTGATAGAAATGATTTTATATACTTAGTTGAATATTTTTGGGCTTGGCAAATTTGTAAACATCAGTTACACCTTGATCTTTCATCTCCTGTATGATCTTATTTTCTTGAACGTGTATCAAGCATGGTTCGAAGGTTACTCCTTTGACAGATTTACGAGGTTGATGACACTTACAAGAGATTGGGCACATACTTTCAAGAGATTTTGATTTTAAGAATTTTTTGGCTGCACGTGTGTTATTTGCGAGTACAAGGAGGCTTCCGTCCCGGAGTAGGGAGATCAAGTTGAATTCTGTACTAATATTTTCTAATCCCTTTTTAATGGCAGAAGGGCTTAGTTTTGAAATTTGTTTGCTTGCATGCGCTGACGTTATTAGGATATATTTTGGAGTGTTGTTGTTGTCGTTAATTGTTGTTAATTCTGGAAAATCGTTGCCTTTTTTCCTTTTGAGGAGATTTTATATGAAATCCTACAGTTGATATCTGTTGTTGGATAATTTGTCCGGTGGGCCCGGAGTCATTGTTATTTTTTTCTTTTTACGTTCGGTTACTATAAACGTGTTGGAAAAAAAAAGTAAAAAAAAAATGAGATCAATAAGGCACGTGTTTGACGCTAGTATTTGTTTTCTTTTTTATATATTTCGCAGAGAAAGGAGAAAACACAATCGTTTGTTGTGAGAGATAGACGAAGACTGTAAGAGAATTTAACTTTGATCCAATTAAAGGGTTTCTAACGAAACAAAATGAGTGTTCTTATGTTGTTCGTGATGTAGGATTACCTTATATGTCGTATGTAGGAAGGTCTATGAAAGGATGATAAACCGTGGGTTTGGTTATTGATGTACAATAGGCTTCATTCCCTCTTTATTTCAAACAGTAGTTGCCGTGGTCTAGTGGTTAGTGTGTTGGCTTACTAAGACAGAATTGATTGGAATTAAATGTAATTTAAATTGAATTGAAATTTAAAGTAAGTTATTCGTTCTAGCGATACAAAGCAAGTGATTTAAATTTTAATTTTTAGTTAGCCTGTAAGCCTTTCACCATTGAATTTTTTTTTTAATTTAGAGAAATTTACTTTACATTTCCCTAAATTTATTTACAATAAGTTCTCTTTCCTCTTATGTGGTTTGATTGAAAACTATAAAAAAATTATAAAAATATTCAAGATTTTTTAAATTTGTAGAAAATCTTTGGGATTTTATACACAATAGGTAAAATATAATTTAATTATTATATCATAATTTTTTAGCGTTATATAGTCTTGCAATATCTTTATGGCTGGAAAGCCTCCTCATCTTAATTTTGGTGATCTTATATAGTAATTTATATTTAAAACTTTGTTATTTAATTCATTATTCTGAACTCAACTTAATTTTTTAAAACTTTCATACGTTTAAGCTTAAACAAATTATCTTTGCTTAGGATTTCCGCAATTTTTTATTTTATTTGAAGTACTTATCTCGACTTATTGTCTGTTTATATTTATGTTAATAAATGTTTTTGGTTTAATATTTCATGTAAACATTCATATGAATATGCTTGCCTTTTGTTTCTATTTTTTAACTTCATATATGTACATATGTATATACTTTATTATTAAACGAAAATTAACTTATTTTAAAGGCCAATGACATATTAGCTTAGCTTGCATTATTGTGTTAAACAAATATTATTTTATTTTAAAGCCAATGACATGTAAGCTTAGCTTGCATTATTGCGCAAACTAATTTATTTCTTACTGACCTACTTAATTTTATTTTTTGTTTTGTAAATTTATTATTAGTTGTAAGCATAATTTTAATATAAAAAGAAAGTCAATAAAGATAAATTTTCAATGGTGAATAAGAAATCCTTGAGAATCGTTCTTGTGTTTTCTTACCATTCTTTAACATTTTCTGCAGGTTAAAGTGCTTGTCAGAAAACCAAACAAACCAACATAGTTCTGCAGGTTTAAGTGCTTGCCAGAACATCTCTTTTTTTATTTAACACATTTTTCAACATTTTTGGTGACCCCGACGTGATCCTGTATCAGGAACAGGACAATCACGATTTATCGCAATACATCATCATCGATCAAGGACAACGGTTCGCCACAGGACCTATTGTTATACGCCAAAATTTTTTGGTAACACTCAACCACATCGTGTGTCGAGGAAAACGGTTCGCCACAGGACCTATTACCCTACATCAATCAACAACGTTTTATCAAGTCAAGTACGGGCATCATGGATACATTCAAGGAATTGGTTGCAGCTCAGCAGCAAATTGGTCAGCGGATTGAGGTCATTATCCGCAATTACAAAAAGGATCCGGCTACCAGGAAAACGACAATTAGCTACTTCCAGGAACGTCTGAGTAAGTTGGACGAGGAGTGGGAAATTTTCGAGACAAATGATAACCGCATTAGATTGCTTGAGCAGCCGCCTTTAGAGCATGATTATTTTCAGAAGGATTACTACACTTCAATTATGAACATCGTGCATCAATATAAGGAAGTAATTGAATCATCTATACTGAACCTTAAGGCCGCGAAACAACATACGAGATAGATAGTCAAGGAGATCAAGTAGCCCCTGTTGAAGTCAAGGGGGACAATATAAGCCATTGCTTAAATAACCAGGGTCAGGCAGCAGTCTCGAAGGAAGCCGCCGCAACAGTTGAAGAACCTGTCAGATTAATGAGACGCCAGGCAGCCATAATGTCATCCGTAGACCGATTATTGGCCGATAACTTCAACCAAGAAGACGTAGTAGCCGCCACAAGGTTATGGCAGGAGATCGAGGCAACTCACTACAAAATTTTTGAAATATGTGATGAGCCTATTCAGCAAGGGTACAGCATGGAGAGGTTTATCCAACTTGAAAGGCAGGTCCGAACAGCCTCCAGAATCTTCACAAATAATAATAATCAAATATACAGTGATCAGTCAGCCTCATCAACATTGCCGATTCCGAAAATCACAATGCCAAAATTTGATGGAAATTTTTTGAAGTGGAAGGAGTTCCACGACCTATTCTCTTCACTGATCATCAATCAGTCTATTCCAACTGTACAAAAAATGTGGTATCTTAAAACACATTTAGTCGGTGAAGCAGCAAACCTGATCAAACATTTTGCTACAACTGGCGAAAACTTCGAAGCGGCATGGTCAGTAGTGACAACACGTTACGATAATAGATCAGACTAATTCAAGAGATGGTCGAGACTCCAACTAAGGCTGCAAGTGATAACTACAAATCCTTTCATGACAAAATTCAAGAATATCTGCTATCCCTCAAGAACCTTAATATTGATACATCATCATGGGATCCACTATTGCTTCATTTACTACTCAAACGACTAGACCAAGTTACACGGCTGCAATTCGAGCAATCATTATCACAACCAAGGGAAGTGCCAAAGGTCCAAGAGTTTTTGAAATTTCTGGAAAGGTATTTTCAGTCTAGAGAATCAATAGCTGAAAAGGAAAGGCCTGCACATATCAAGTCAAAGGTGTGTAGTTCCGTAACAACAGAGCAGCAAACTACCCTACAATGTAGCCTCTGCAAGGGTGGACATCACCCATTATTTGCATGCAAAACATTTTTGCAACAGTCACCAGCATCAAGGCTTCGATTTGTCCAACACCAAAAACGGTGTGTGAACTGCTTGAAAACCGGACATAATGCTAAGGCGTGTGGCATAAGAAGTTGTATGAAGTGCAGCAAAAAACACAATACTCTACTTCATCTGGAAGGCATAAACAACAATTCAACAGCATCAGCCCCACAAAACTAGGCGTCTGGTAAAAATGGCAACCAGCCATCAGCAGTCTCAGCCATCAATGCAATTTCAATTGATCATAACGCAGCGTCACTGGCCACTTCCGGCCATTCTAGAACAAATAGCTACATCCTTCTTGGCACCGCAATGATTAAGATCCAATCAAATAATAAGGAGATTCAATGCAGAGCAATACTAGACTCAGGATCACAGCTGAATCTCATCACTGAACGATTGGTCAAACGTCTTGGAATTTCACCAAAACCAGCTTCAATTTGCCTTAGCGGTGTTGGATCTAACAAAACTAAGGTGCAACGTCGAGTAAACATACTACTACAATCTCGTGTCAACAACTTTAATGCGCGACTCGAAGCTGCAGTCCTAACGCACATTGTGGCTTCTCAACCATCACAACCAATCAATATTGATCACTGGCCAATTCCAAAGAACATAGTGCTAGCAGATCCAGAATTCAATCGTCCTGATAAAATAGATATTAATTAATGTCAGTTGGTCAGATCAAGTTGGGACATGAATTACCAGCCCTCCAAAACACATTATTGGGTTGGGTCATTGCTGGCAAGATAGGAGGAGTTGAATCAGCAGCAGCAGTATGTGGAATGTGCACCGAAGATGATAGTAGCCTTGAAAACGCCATTGCCCAGTTTTTGGAACTGGATGATCTAAACCATGTAGATAAAATTCTATCAATCGCAGAAAAACATAGCGAAAATCACTTCGCCCAAACACATGCAATTGACAAAAGTGGACGATTAATTGTGAAAATTCCATTTTGTGACAATCCTGACACATTGGGGGAGTCTCATAGGATTGCATTCAACAGATTTTTAGCACTAGAAAGACGGTTGTCCAAATCACTAGAAATAAAAGAACAATACATAAAATTTATGAAGGAGTACGAAGCACTGGGTCACATGACACAGATAAACATGGCCACTATTCCAAACCCTCACTGTATCATTCCGCACCACTGCGTTCTTCGACCAGAAAGCAGCACCACCAAACTACGAGTAGTCTTCGATGCATCCACAAAAACCTCAACTGGGACATCCTTGAATGATATAATGCAAACAGGACCTACGGTGCAAAGCGAGCTCTTTTCAATTCTAGTCCGTTTCCGCCTACCACGGTTTGTCTTCACAACTGACATAAAAAAGATGTACAGACAATTCATCATGCATCCAGAGGATCGAAAATTCCAAATCATCATCTGGAGGGAAGACCCAACAATGCCAGTTAAATACTACCAATTAAACACAATCACCTATGGAACGCGGTCAGCACCATATCTAGCAACAAAGTGCCTACAAACAATTGGCAAATCAAATTATAATGAAATATCCACATGGAGCTCAGTTCCTTCTTCACAATTTTTATGTGGATGATGGAATCGGTGGCGATGATAGCTTACAAACAGTTTTAGCCATTCAAACAGAATTGAAACATATCCTAAGTCAGCATGGCCTCGAGCTGCAAAAATGGGCAGCAAATCACCAACAATTACTAACCCACACAACAGAAGAACAACAAGAAGCCAACTTTGACTTAAACAACGAAAACCATGTGGTCAAGACCCTGGGCTTAACGTGGATGCCAACCATTGACAAATTCTGCATTAAGGTATGCCTAGGGGAACTTCACCATGTTACCAAACGCACAGTAAGCTCGGATTTAGCTAAGCTCTTTGATTCTTTGGGCTTACTATCACCAATTGTAGTCACAGCCAAAATATTTATTCACGAGTTGTGGCAACTAAAACTAGATTGGGATGATGAGCTGCCGCAAGATCTTCGCGCCAGGTGGGTGACCTTCCGTAATGAACTAAAATATATAGACAATTTAAAACTGCCTCGGCATATGTTTGGAGGACAAAAACCATCTAACATACAAGTTCATGCGTTTGCTGACGCCTCGGAAAAGGCATATGGTGCAGCAGTATACATAAGAGCAGTCATAAAAAACAAGCAAGTAATAGTCAGACTGTTATGTGCAAAATCACGAGTAGCACCCTTAAAGCATCAAACACTACCTCGCCTGGAACTATGTGCAGCATTATCAACTGCACAGTTAACATCAAGAGTTAAAAAGGACTTACATCTTGACGACACCCCTACATATTTATGAACGGACTCAGAAATCGTATTAGCCTGGATCCAGTCACAGTCATCATTACACCAAACATTTGTAGCTAATCGAATCGCAGCAATACAAGAACTAACCATGTCAATGGCGTTATGTGAGATCAAAAGACAATCCTGCGGACGTCATATCGCGTGGTCTATCTCCCAGGAAGCTAGCTGAACACCCCCTTTGGTTCTACGGGCCCATTTTTAGCTGCATTAACTCCGGGTCATTTCCTTGTCGGAGGACCTCTAAATGCTCAAATCCATACGGAAAACACACAAGCAAAAGTGGGCTTGCTTACTAGATGGAAAATAGTTACTCATGTAAAGCAAGAATTTTGGAAACGATGATCTAAAGAGTATTTGTGCGAACTCCAATATCAACATAAGTGGCAAGCAGAGAAGACTAACATAAAACCAGGCGATATGGTCATCATTAAAGGTTACAGTGGCCATTGGGCAGAATTATTAAGGTACACACAGGTGATGATGGTATTGTGCGAGTGGCAGATGTCAAAACATCGAAAGGCGTTGTCAGAAGACCAATCGCTCGTTTAGCACTACTACCTATTAACGATGCAGAAACTTGTGAAACCCCTAACCAAGAAGAGGTCGAAAAGCCGACTACATTGTCTTGCCAAAACAATGACTGAAATTCCACGAAAGAGAAGATGCACTTCGATAAACCACAACATTCTAACAATCATGATAGCAACTCTATTTTTTCCCTTGGTGTTGGGGACGCAGGTACACAACACGAGATTTGGAAAACAATTGGGCGTACACTTTGAAGGAATCTGATCGGCGGTAATATCACCCTCGGAATGGCAATTGTTGGTCTATTATGATCTAAAAGGATTTTGGTCTGAATTAACAATGCTCTCCGAAGAAACAAAAGCATTGAACCAGTTATGTAATAAAATACAAGAAAAGTCAACATGTGCCAATTTGGTAAAATATTTTGAACATACTGAAGCTGAACTTACAAACAACAGTGTCTTACTCTCCGGAAGAAGACAAAAAAGGGGTGCGGTAGATTTAGTTGGAAACATCGCACATTCATTATTTGGAGTACTGGACTCAGAATATGCTAAAGACATGGCACAGACAATTTCACAAGTCAAGGAAAATGAGGCACATCTCCTTAATCTGTTAAAAAATCAAACTTCAATTATTGATTCTACCATAAACATAATGAAATCAGACCAAGAAGCTGTCTAGAAAACATTCGACCAAATAAACCTTCATTTCACAGAAATCAATAACATGATACATACGGCTAAAGAATAATACAATCAAGAGAGGCTTTATCGCTTGTTTTCATCACTTTGTATACAATTAACAATTATAGCAGCAAATTTGCAGCGCACACAACTATCAATTATTGACATTCTTACAAATAATCATCATGGCATCATTAGCCCATTGCTCCTAACTCCTCAACAATTGCAAGATGAAGTCGTCAAAATAAGATTCCATCTAACCGAATCATTAGATCTCCCTGTAAAACAAGAAGATACGCTACAATTATACAAATTAATGAAGGTTAAGGGAGGACTCACCGAGAATACAGTGGTGTTCAGTTTGACCTTACCGTTAATTGAACGTGTTAGATTTGATATATTCCACCTGATTCCAATACCAAAATGGGTCAACAATACACTTGTATCAATAAGACCTTGCTCATCGTTTCTGATTATTAACAACGTTCGCAACCATTACTGTGCACTCAGTCACAACGAGTTCAATGCATGCATTCTTCTTGAAAAGAGCTATATCTCTGTTCCAAAACTTCAATAAAACACGAACCAGGTTCAACAGCACGTAGCTGTGAAATCAATTTATTTCACAACCGAACTCAATTAGACTGCTCCGTACAGTCAATAAAGAATACCGCATCAGGGTTTCCTCTCTACCATCCAAATAGATGGATATATGCACTTCTAGTTCAATCTCAAGTGACAACAGTGTGCAAACAGGAGATCACACAATTAACTCTCGAAGGTTCAGGTTTGCTAGAACTGGAGCCAGAATGCACGCTTAAATACAAATTCATGACACTACAAGGACAACCAGTCATATCCAGCAGCAGTAAATTATCATACACCAGCCTTTGGGAAATTACAAAGCAAGTCCATGAAGAACGGTTGAAACCACTGTTGAATGAAATTCACAAAAACGAGTACATTGCTTAAGTAAAAAATTTAACAAAACTTCAAACAGCATTACACGAACAAGGAATACTTCAGCTCCCAAATAAAATCAACACCCACAATTACCACCATATCACAGTTGGCTACACATCATTAATCATGGTAATAGCAATCCTGATTTATTTAATCATCAGAAAGAGATCAAAAGGGCCAGCAACTCCAATTCCAATGCCTCGTACACATCAACCAGCTTCAGAATTCACCGTTCACATCTAGCCTGCATCAAAACAAGATCAACACAGCCGCAATCAGTAATGCAGACTAGCCTTTATTATATTTATCTATACCTACAACCATATACAGAAATAGCATTTATGTAATTTTAATTTTATTTTTGTTTATTTTATTTATTTTTTATTTTGAGCTTCGCTCAACGCACAGTGGTTCAAGTCTCTAAGGAAGGCGGTCATACGTAGTTTACTTAGCTGTACTCATCAAAATTAATATGAATGTCTGTGTTTACGCTATTTAAGGGTCAAGTAGGGTAAAACTATATAAAAAAATCAACAAGGATAATCTTATTATAATTTATTTATCAAAAATGTGAGTCCTTAATTAAAGAAAAAATAATAGAAAATAATAAATTTTGTAACGCCAATTTGACACAACATTTTTACATTATTTTCAAAAACTTGACATACTTAAGACCTCAGGTGATAGCATAGACTTCTTCTTTTGTGGTAATTTACGTAAAGAAGAAATTATTTATTTATTTTATTTATTTCAAGAAACAATACAAAAAGCCTTCAAGGCCAAAGCGTATTGATATCGAGCCGTAACCGCCAAAAAAGCGTAACCAACAAAAATAAAATTTTAAAGGAGAAGGTTTTTTTTTAATATCTTCGTTGTTTTTGCAGTTATTGTCATGAAATTTAGTATGTAGGTGTTATTTTTCACGATTTATATACTAGATTTAAAATTGCTCACATATTAGAATAATAACGGTAATTTTTGTCGCTTACGCTTTTTTCGCTGTCACTCTTGTAACCTACTGATGATATTTGTGTCAGTTAAGCTAAAAAATCTTTTTTTAGAGAAACAATTGTATACTGTTTATATATGTATATCGCTCATTTGCTGCAACAGTGATATAACTCAAAAGTGCGTTTTTCTGAGTTAAATATGTAGAAATGTTCCCAATATCGTAAATAATATTGTGTATAAAACCTATTGTGATCGGAATGATTTTGAGCGTTTAGGATCAGAAAGTGATTCGATACTACTTATTTTTTTTTAATACAACAACGACAAATTTCAGGCGCTACAAAATCGTTGTACAATAAAAGAGGTATTATTATTTTTTAATAAATCTCAATCTTTGATTCCTAAAATTTTATTATGCGATGAAAAAAATTTACTAAAGTATGTAGAATAAACATTAATGTTTTGCGTTGTGGATAAACTGCTTTTCTGAAAAAAAAAATTCGTTTGAACTGACATTATTGCAGCAAATTAGCGGTATGTACATAGATATTATTTTATTTAATTCTTTTAATTAATTTCATTTTCTAAGTTAACATAACGCTGACTTTTAACGCTTACTCTCTTAATACAAGACTTCAACCAATATTTTTGTCTAATTTTATTGCCAATGCCCCAGAAGTTTTCATTCATTGTACTCTATCAATTTCCGTAAGCTTAGAGCTACATGAATTCCCACATTTTTTATTTTGGCATGGGTCAGGCCAAACATCTCTATCACGAAGTTTAGCCTTTTGCAGTCTTTTGGGTATTTTTATTTTTTTTTTTTTTTGTTTTTTTTTTTTTTGCTTTCTATATTCTCTTTTTCCCACACATGTTTCTTCATTAGGCTCAGATTTCGAATAATTTACATCTGAAGATGTATTACTATCACTGTATGGTACTAGATCATATCGAACGCACTTCTAGAAGACACGTTTATAAATTGATACTTATATAACATCCAAGTGGAATAAAAAATATTTTTATTACCTCCGCCATATTGTTAAAAGATTATAAAATTATTATAAAGTGCGAATTTTTAACAATATTTAATATTATAAAGGTATTTTAATGAATGCAAAATGCTTTTTTTATACAGTTTACTTAGGTTTAAAAGAGAATTTTAGTGTAACCAACAATCTGCGGTCATCAAAAATGTAAACAAACAAACATTGTGCACTTACGCTAAAATTGTTTTTGCTCTAAATTTGTAACGGTACTTTGTATGACGATAAAATTTTAGGAGATGATGCGGATGTTGTCAATGAATTCATTTATTAAAAAAAACGAAAATCGAAAATTATGTTGGTTACGCTTTTTTGGCGGTTACGGCTCGATATATTTACAATATAAACAATATACAATATAGGCAACATAAGATAAACTTAAAATTAGATTATGATAAGTAGAAAGTAGTTAAAAGTAATATCAGTGCGTATAAAAGTGATGAAAAAAATATTGAGGAATAAAGAAAATAAGTGTACTTTTGGGGAAATAAAACATAGTTAAAGAAAGGGTGGTATGCAATCCTTAAAAAAAATGTATTGGTTGTAGCAAAAATCAGTAAAAGTACGATTAACACAAATGTATACATGATATACATATATGCACATACATTTGGGTCATATCAAAATAAAAGTAGAAGTTGTCTCCTGAACAGAGCACAAGAGCAAGAAAAGGAGCGTAAATTGGATGGTAGAGTATTCCAACACCTAGCGATCCTCACAAGAAAAGAGCGTTCAAAAACGGAACACATTATACGAGGAAAGATAACTTGGGGACTCCTCGTGGATCGAGTAAAGGAAAATTTATTGAACAGGTACACAGGAGTACCATATTTAATTACCTTGTAAAAGAAAAGCAAACTTCTCATGCGGTGGTATTGCTCAAAAGTACAACCAAGAAAATTTGCCACTGAGTCTGAGATATGATCATGGTAAGGTATGCCATAAACAAATCTCACAATTCGGTTAACGATTAGCCTTACTGTGTTCAAATTGTAAAGTTGAGTGCCAGAAATAACCTCAATACAATAGTTGATATGGGATAATAACAGAGTGTGGGCCAGCATATACTTAACTCTAGTAGGAAGATGTACGCCCATGTGGTAAAGTTTTCTAAGTCCGCGACTTACTCGCAAAGAAATAATATTAATATGTTCGTCGAAATTTAAAAATTGATCAATATTCACTCCGAGGCATTTTATAGATTCAACATACGAAACTAAATCATTAGAGACTATAATTCTAGGATAGACAACCTTCCTGTGCATTCTGCGAAACATAATAGCCTTGGTCTTGCTTGCGTTGATCAAAAAGGCATTGGAAACCATCCACTCATGCACGTTCGAGAGTGTGAAATTGATGACGTTTTCGAGGACATCAGGGAAATCCCTATGTTTACTAAATAACAGCTGAATGTCATCAGCATAAATAAACGGTCTCACTTGGGCCAAGTCCAGACAGTCCAAAAAGTCATCTAAATAAAGAAGAAACAGAATGGGGCCGATGATAGATCCCTGTGGTACACCAAAATAAACAGGAACAATGTCAATTAACGGCTCGGAATTTAGAAGAAGTCTATGCAAAAGTGTTAGTAGAAACATGAGACATTTTTCGCGTTTTGTTTCGTCTGAATTGCTTAAATAATTTATTACAAGATTCAGCGGCTTCTTCAGAGAGCTCGCCTATGGAAACTAAAGAATGATCAATTACTTCCGATCCATGAATTAGCACTTTATGAACTAAAGGAGGCAAATTATACCATGGATACGTACTAACAAGCATTCGCGCGGTCCCTAATGAGTAATCTCTAAATGCTAGACTATTAATTTTGTAACCCGACGAAAGACACTGGAAAAGGTGACGACACCGATCAATAACTGGTTGATCTAAGCCAGTTATTTCAGCAGATATAGCAGAATTAAAAAAAAAGTTCTTGCAGTGTTTCCGTCATTGGATGTGCCACTTTGAGCTTTGTCGACAATTAAACCTAATTGTGTCCTAAACTGCTGCAGTTCCTCTAGTAGATAACACTGTTTCTTTGCCTCTAACACTTTATGATAAGATGGCTATTGCTTCATTTACTACTCAAACGACTAGACCAAGTTACACGGCTGCAATTCGAGCAATCATTATCACAACCAAGGGAAGTGCCAAAGGTCCAAGAGTTTTTGAAATTTCTGGAAAGGTATTTTCAGTCTAGAGAATCAATAGCTGAAAAGGAAAGGCCTGCACATATCAAGTCAAAGGTGTGTAGTTCCGTAACAACAGAGCAGCAAACTACCCTACAATGTAGCCTCTGCAAGGGTGGACATCACCCATTATTTGCATGCAAAACATTTTTGCAACAGTCACCAGCATCAAGGCTTCGATTTGTCCAACACCAAAAACGGTGTGTGAACTGCTTGAAAACCGGACATAATGCTAAGGCGTGTGGCATAAGAAGTTGTATGAAGTGCAGCAAAAAACACAATACTCTACTTCATCTGGAAGGCATAAACAACAATTCAACAGCATCAGCCCCACAAAACTAGGCGTCTGGTAAAAATGGCAACCAGCCATCAGCAGTCTCAGCCATCAATGCAATTTCAATTGATCATAACGCAGCGTCACTGGCCACTTCCGGCCATTCTAGAACAAATAGCTACATCCTTCTTGGCACCGCAATGATTAAGATCCAATCAAATAATAAGGAGATTCAATGCAGAGCAATACTAGACTCAGGATCACAGCTGAATCTCATCACTGAACGATTGGTCAAACGTCTTGGAATTTCACCAAAACCAGCTTCAATTTGCCTTAGCGGTGTTGGATCTAACAAAACTAAGGTGCAACGTCGAGTAAACATACTACTACAATCTCGTGTCAACAACTTTAATGCGCGACTCGAAGCTGCAGTCCTAACGCACATTGTGGCTTCTCAACCATCACAACCAATCAATATTGATCACTGGCCAATTCCAAAGAACATAGTGCTAGCAGATCCAGAATTCAATCGTCCTGATAAAATAGATATTAATTAATGTCAGTTGGTCAGATCAAGTTGGGACATGAATTACCAGCCCTCCAAAACACATTATTGGGTTGGGTCATTGCTGGCAAGATAGGAGGAGTTGAATCAGCAGCAGCAGTATGTGGAATGTGCACCGAAGATGATAGTAGCCTTGAAAACGCCATTGCCCAGTTTTTGGAACTGGATGATCTAAACCATGTAGATAAAATTCTATCAATCGCAGAAAAACATAGCGAAAATCACTTCGCCCAAACACATGCAATTGACAAAAGTGGACGATTAATTGTGAAAATTCCATTTTGTGACAATCCTGACACATTGGGGGAGTCTCATAGGATTGCATTCAACAGATTTTTAGCACTAGAAAGACGGTTGTCCAAATCACTAGAAATAAAAGAACAATACATAAAATTTATGAAGGAGTACGAAGCACTGGGTCACATGACACAGATAAACATGGCCACTATTCCAAACCCTCACTGTATCATTCCGCACCACTGCGTTCTTCGACCAGAAAGCAGCACCACCAAACTACGAGTAGTCTTCGATGCATCCACAAAAACCTCAACTGGGACATCCTTGAATGATATAATGCAAACAGGACCTACGGTGCAAAGCGAGCTCTTTTCAATTCTAGTCCGTTTCCGCCTACCACGGTTTGTCTTCACAACTGACATAAAAAAGATGTACAGACAATTCATCATGCATCCAGAGGATCGAAAATTCCAAATCATCATCTGGAGGGAAGACCCAACAATGCCAGTTAAATACTACCAATTAAACACAATCACCTATGGAACGCGGTCAGCACCATATCTAGCAACAAAGTGCCTACAAACAATTGGCAAATCAAATTATAATGAAATATCCACATGGAGCTCAGTTCCTTCTTCACAATTTTTATGTGGATGATGGAATCGGTGGCGATGATAGCTTACAAACAGTTTTAGCCATTCAAACAGAATTGAAACATATCCTAAGTCAGCATGGCCTCGAGCTGCAAAAATGGGCAGCAAATCACCAACAATTACTAACCCACACAACAGAAGAACAACAAGAAGCCAACTTTGACTTAAACAACGAAAACCATGTGGTCAAGACCCTGGGCTTAACGTGGATGCCAACCATTGACAAATTCTGCATTAAGGTATGCCTAGGGGAACTTCACCATGTTACCAAACGCACAGTAAGCTCGGATTTAGCTAAGCTCTTTGATTCTTTGGGCTT
The DNA here is from genome assembly GCA_963576795.1 of Metopia argyrocephala. Lineage (NCBI taxonomy): Eukaryota > Metazoa > Arthropoda > Insecta > Diptera > Sarcophagidae > Metopia > Metopia argyrocephala. Next base: position 18,915,270 of record OY756211.1, on the reverse strand, counting down.
ACTATCACCAATTGTAGTCACAGCCAAAATATTTATTCACGAGTTGTGGCAACTAAAACTAGATTGGGATGATGAGCTGCCGCAAGATCTTCGCGCCAGGTGGGTGACCTTCCGTAATGAACTAAAATATATAGACAATTTAAAACTGCCTCGGCATATGTTTGGAGGACAAAAACCATCTAACATACAAGTTCATGCGTTTGCTGACGCCTCGGAAAAGGCATATGGTGCAGCAGTATACATAAGAGCAGTCATAAAAAACAAGCAAGTAATAGTCAGACTGTTATGTGCAAAATCACGAGTAGCACCCTTAAAGCATCAAACACTACCTCGCCTGGAACTATGTGCAGCATTATCAACTGCACAGTTAACATCAAGAGTTAAAAAGGACTTACATCTTGACGACACCCCTACATATTTATGAACGGACTCAGAAATCGTATTAGCCTGGATCCAGTCACAGTCATCATTACACCAAACATTTGTAGCTAATCGAATCGCAGCAATACAAGAACTAACCATGTCAATGGCGTTATGTGAGATCAAAAGACAATCCTGCGGACGTCATATCGCGTGGTCTATCTCCCAGGAAGCTAGCTGAACACCCCCTTTGGTTCTACGGGCCCATTTTTAGCTGCATTAACTCCGGGTCATTTCCTTGTCGGAGGACCTCTAAATGCTCAAATCCATACGGAAAACACACAAGCAAAAGTGGGCTTGCTTACTAGATGGAAAATAGTTACTCATGTAAAGCAAGAATTTTGGAAACGATGATCTAAAGAGTATTTGTGCGAACTCCAATATCAACATAAGTGGCAAGCAGAGAAGACTAACATAAAACCAGGCGATATGGTCATCATTAAAGGTTACAGTGGCCATTGGGCAGAATTATTAAGGTACACACAGGTGATGATGGTATTGTGCGAGTGGCAGATGTCAAAACATCGAAAGGCGTTGTCAGAAGACCAATCGCTCGTTTAGCACTACTACCTATTAACGATGCAGAAACTTGTGAAACCCCTAACCAAGAAGAGGTCGAAAAGCCGACTACATTGTCTTGCCAAAACAATGACTGAAATTCCACGAAAGAGAAGATGCACTTCGATAAACCACAACATTCTAACAATCATGATAGCAACTCTATTTTTTCCCTTGGTGTTGGGGACGCAGGTACACAACACGAGATTTGGAAAACAATTGGGCGTACACTTTGAAGGAATCTGATCGGCGGTAATATCACCCTCGGAATGGCAATTGTTGGTCTATTATGATCTAAAAGGATTTTGGTCTGAATTAACAATGCTCTCCGAAGAAACAAAAGCATTGAACCAGTTATGTAATAAAATACAAGAAAAGTCAACATGTGCCAATTTGGTAAAATATTTTGAACATACTGAAGCTGAACTTACAAACAACAGTGTCTTACTCTCCGGAAGAAGACAAAAAAGGGGTGCGGTAGATTTAGTTGGAAACATCGCACATTCATTATTTGGAGTACTGGACTCAGAATATGCTAAAGACATGGCACAGACAATTTCACAAGTCAAGGAAAATGAGGCACATCTCCTTAATCTGTTAAAAAATCAAACTTCAATTATTGATTCTACCATAAACATAATGAAATCAGACCAAGAAGCTGTCTAGAAAACATTCGACCAAATAAACCTTCATTTCACAGAAATCAATAACATGATACATACGGCTAAAGAATAATACAATCAAGAGAGGCTTTATCGCTTGTTTTCATCACTTTGTATACAATTAACAATTATAGCAGCAAATTTGCAGCGCACACAACTATCAATTATTGACATTCTTACAAATAATCATCATGGCATCATTAGCCCATTGCTCCTAACTCCTCAACAATTGCAAGATGAAGTCGTCAAAATAAGATTCCATCTAACCGAATCATTAGATCTCCCTGTAAAACAAGAAGATACGCTACAATTATACAAATTAATGAAGGTTAAGGGAGGACTCACCGAGAATACAGTGGTGTTCAGTTTGACCTTACCGTTAATTGAACGTGTTAGATTTGATATATTCCACCTGATTCCAATACCAAAATGGGTCAACAATACACTTGTATCAATAAGACCTTGCTCATCGTTTCTGATTATTAACAACGTTCGCAACCATTACTGTGCACTCAGTCACAACGAGTTCAATGCATGCATTCTTCTTGAAAAGAGCTATATCTCTGTTCCAAAACTTCAATAAAACACGAACCAGGTTCAACAGCACGTAGCTGTGAAATCAATTTATTTCACAACCGAACTCAATTAGACTGCTCCGTACAGTCAATAAAGAATACCGCATCAGGGTTTCCTCTCTACCATCCAAATAGATGGATATATGCACTTCTAGTTCAATCTCAAGTGACAACAGTGTGCAAACAGGAGATCACACAATTAACTCTCGAAGGTTCAGGTTTGCTAGAACTGGAGCCAGAATGCACGCTTAAATACAAATTCATGACACTACAAGGACAACCAGTCATATCCAGCAGCAGTAAATTATCATACACCAGCCTTTGGGAAATTACAAAGCAAGTCCATGAAGAACGGTTGAAACCACTGTTGAATGAAATTCACAAAAACGAGTACATTGCTTAAGTAAAAAATTTAACAAAACTTCAAACAGCATTACACGAACAAGGAATACTTCAGCTCCCAAATAAAATCAACACCCACAATTACCACCATATCACAGTTGGCTACACATCATTAATCATGGTAATAGCAATCCTGATTTATTTAATCATCAGAAAGAGATCAAAAGGGCCAGCAACTCCAATTCCAATGCCTCGTACACATCAACCAGCTTCAGAATTCACCGTTCACATCTAGCCTGCATCAAAACAAGATCAACACAGCCGCAATCAGTAATGCAGACTAGCCTTTATTATATTTATCTATACCTACAACCATATACAGAAATAGCATTTATGTAATTTTAATTTTATTTTTGTTTATTTTATTTATTTTTTATTTTGAGCTTCGCTCAACGCACAGTGGTTCAAGTCTCTAAGGAAGGCGGTCATACGTAGTTTACTTAGCTGTACTCATCAAAATTAATATGAATGTCTGTGTTTACGCTATTTAAGGGTCAAGTAGGGTAAAACTATATAAAAAAATCAACAAGGATAATCTTATTATAATTTATTTATCAAAAATGTGAGTCCTTAATTAAAGAAAAAATAATAGAAAATAATAAATTTTGTAACGCCAATTTGACACAACATTTTTACATTATTTTCAAAAACTTGACATACTTAAGACCTCAGGTGATAGCATAGACTTCTTCTTTTGTGGTAATTTACGTAAAGAAGAAATTATTTATTTATTTTATTTATTTCAAGAAACAATACAAAAAGCCTTCAAGGCCAAAGCGTATTGATATCGAGCCGTAACCGCCAAAAAAGCGTAACCAACAAAAATAAAATTTTAAAGGAGAAGGTTTTTTTTTAATATCTTCGTTGTTTTTGCAGTTATTGTCATGAAATTTAGTATGTAGGTGTTATTTTTCACGATTTATATACTAGATTTAAAATTGCTCACATATTAGAATAATAACGGTAATTTTTGTCGCTTACGCTTTTTTCGCTGTCACTCTTGTAACCTACTGATGATATTTGTGTCAGTTAAGCTAAAAAATCTTTTTTTAGAGAAACAATTGTATACTGTTTATATATGTATATCGCTCATTTGCTGCAACAGTGATATAACTCAAAAGTGCGTTTTTCTGAGTTAAATATGTAGAAATGTTCCCAATATCGTAAATAATATTGTGTATAAAACCTATTGTGATCGGAATGATTTTGAGCGTTTAGGATCAGAAAGTGATTCGATACTACTTATTTTTTTTTAATACAACAACGACAAATTTCAGGCGCTACAAAATCGTTGTACAATAAAAGAGGTATTATTATTTTTTAATAAATCTCAATCTTTGATTCCTAAAATTTTATTATGCGATGAAAAAAATTTACTAAAGTATGTAGAATAAACATTAATGTTTTGCGTTGTGGATAAACTGCTTTTCTGAAAAAAAAAATTCGTTTGAACTGACATTATTGCAGCAAATTAGCGGTATGTACATAGATATTATTTTATTTAATTCTTTTAATTAATTTCATTTTCTAAGTTAACATAACGCTGACTTTTAACGCTTACTCTCTTAATACAAGACTTCAACCAATATTTTTGTCTAATTTTATTGCCAATGCCCCAGAAGTTTTCATTCATTGTACTCTATCAATTTCCGTAAGCTTAGAGCTACATGAATTCCCACATTTTTTATTTTGGCATGGGTCAGGCCAAACATCTCTATCACGAAGTTTAGCCTTTTGCAGTCTTTTGGGTATTTTTATTTTTTTTTTTTTGTTTTTTTTTTTTTTTTGCTTTCTATATTCTCTTTTTCCCACACATGTTTCTTCATTAGGCTCAGATTTCGAATAATTTACATCTGAAGATGTATTACTATCACTGTATGGTACTAGATCATATCGAACGCACTTCTAGAAGACACGTTTATAAATTGATACTTATATAACATCCAAGTGGAATAAAAAATATTTTTATTACCTCCGCCATATTGTTAAAAGATTATAAAATTATTATAAAGTGCGAATTTTTAACAATATTTAATATTATAAAGGTATTTTAATGAATGCAAAATGCTTTTTTTATACAGTTTACTTAGGTTTAAAAGAGAATTTTAGTGTAACCAACAATCTGCGGTCATCAAAAATGTAAACAAACAAACATTGTGCACTTACGCTAAAATTGTTTTTGCTCTAAATTTGTAACGGTACTTTGTATGACGATAAAATTTTAGGAGATGATGCGGATGTTGTCAATGAATTCATTTATTAAAAAAAACGAAAATAGAAAATTATGTTGGTTACGCTTTTTTGGCGGTTACGGCTCGATATATTTACAATATAAACAATATACAATATAGGCAACATAAGATAAACTTAAAATTAGATTATGATAAGTAGAAAGTAGTTAAAAGTAATATCAGTGCGTATAAAAGTGATGAAAAAAATATTGAGGAATAAAGAAAATAAGTGTACTTTTGGGGAAATAAAACATAGTTAAAGAAAGGGTGGTATGCAATCCTTAAAAAAAATGTATTGGTTGTAGCAAAAATCAGTAAAAGTACGATTAACACAAATGTATACATGATATACATATATGCACATACATTTGGGTCATATCAAAATAAAAGTAGAAGTTGTCTCCTGAACAGAGCACAAGAGCAAGAAAAGGAGCGTAAATTGGATGGTAGAGTATTCCAACACCTAGCGATCCTCACAAGAAAAGAGCGTTCAAAAACGGAACACATTATACGAGGAAAGATAACTTGGGGACTCCTCGTGGATCGAGTAAAGGAAAATTTATTGAACAGGTACACAGGAGTACCATATTTAATTACCTTGTAAAAGAAAAGCAAACTTCTCATGCGGTGGTATTGCTCAAAAGTACAACCAAGAAAATTTGCCACTGAGTCTGAGATATGATCATGGTAAGGTATGCCATAAACAAATCTCACAATTCGGTTAACGATTAGCCTTACTGTGTTCAAATTGTAAAGTTGAGTGCCAGAAATAACCTCAATACAATAGTTGATATGGGATAATAACAGAGTGTGGGCCAGCATATACTTAACTCTAGTAGGAAGATGTACGCCCATGTGGTAAAGTTTTCTAAGTCCGCGACTTACTCGCAAAGAAATAATATTAATATGTTCGTCGAAATTTAAAAATTGATCAATATTCACTCCGAGGCATTTTATAGATTCAACATACGAAACTAAATCATTAGAGACTATAATTCTAGGATAGACAACCTTCCTGTGCATTCTGCGAAACATAATAGCCTTGGTCTTGCTTGCGTTGATCAAAAAGGCATTGGAAACCATCCACTCATGCACGTTCGAGAGTGTGAAATTGATGACGTTTTCGAGGACATCAGGGAAATCCCTATGTTTACTAAATAACAGCTGAATGTCATCAGCATAAATAAACGGTCTCACTTGGGCCAAGTCCAGACAGTCCAAAAAGTCATCTAAATAAAGAAGAAACAGAATGGGGCCGATGATAGATCCCTGTGGTACACCAAAATAAACAGGAACAATGTCAATTAACGGCTCGGAATTTAGAAGAAGTCTATGCAAAAGTGTTAGTAGAAACATGAGACATTTTTCGCGTTTTGTTTCGTCTGAATTGCTTAAATAATTTATTACAAGATTCAGCGGCTTCTTCAGAGAGCTCGCCTATGGAAACTAAAGAATGATCAATTACTTCCGATCCATGAATTAGCACTTTATGAACTAAAGGAGGCAAATTATACCATGGATACGTACTAACAAGCATTCGCGCGGTCCCTAATGAGTAATCTCTAAATGCTAGACTATTAATTTTGTAACCCGACGAAAGACACTGGAAAAGGTGACGACACCGATCAATAACTGGTTGATCTAAGCCAGTTATTTCAGCAGATATAGCAGAATTAAAAAAAAAGTTCTTGCAGTGTTTCCGTCATTGGATGTGCCACTTTGAGCTTTGTCGACAATTAAACCTAATTGTGTCCTAAACTGCTGCAGTTCCTCTAGTAGATAACACTGTTTCTTTGCCTCTAACACTTTATGATAAGATGGCAATGCATTTGGTAATTGTGAATTGATAAACTCCATTATTACTAAATACTGGTGTTTTGTTAATTTCGCCTCGTTTATTACTGATAATACTTTGTTGGTAGTAAATACCACACAAGTGTTGTTAGATCGGCTATAATCACTCATCAAATGGTTTATTGCGGAATCATCTACCACAGCTAATTTAGCTAATCTTCGGCGTTTTGTTCTCTTACTGCAGTCCATGAACTCCTTTCTATGTAGTACACTTGTGTAAAGCTGCTTACTTTCCGCAGGCTTCAGAGTATGCTCGCTGACTTTCGAAGGTAGTTCACAAACTTCGATTTCGTCAAGCCAGTCACTATATTTAGGCACCATACGCAAATGTGATCTGTTAACTTGTTTCCAGTAGGTTGCCAATCTTCTACAAAGGTTGGTTATTTTAATTTCAAAACTGCCAATGTTTAAATGTTCCGCATCTGTCAATAACTGCTTTAAGATTTGAAACACATGATTACGCCGCTCACTTTCGGTCAAACTTTCCTTAATCGACAGCCATGTATCAAATACAAAAATTCTTGCAAAAGAACACTTAATAACAGAACCTTAAATATATTTAATATATTTTTTTCAAAAAATTAGAAAAAATATAATAATACTGGGCGGTACATACATTCAACTTGAATATCCATTGTAAAATAATAGATCGCAAATATTTTTTTTTCTTTGTAAAACACGCACTATATTGCCCGTAAAAAATATTTTAGATTTACTGAGGGTTTATTTGACAAGTATTGCATAAAAATTTGTGAAAACGAACGATAAAAGATATGTGAAAAATATGTGCTACGAATCTAGTCGTAAAAACGTAGACCCTCTGTACCATGCACAAACGCAGACAATTTGTTTTTAAATTGAAAGTAGAGATATAGACTAACATTTTGATATATAACTGAAACGCGGCATACGTCGTCATCATAGTTAAAAGTTTCATTAAAAAAAAAAATTTTTTAATCTATGTTAAAATGGACTTGGCGTAAAACCACTTTCAGCAAAACATGTTTTGCATAAAAAATTATTAAATACATAATAATAACGGTACACACCTTCAACTTGAATATCCATTGTAAAAAAATAGGTCACAAATAATTTTTTCCTTGAAAAACACGCACTATATATTAACTTCATTAGCACATTACATTATAGATAAGGAGAGTTGTTTTAATATGTTCACTTCCAATGCCCAAAAGTTAATGTAAAAAACAACTAATTGTAAATCTTTTTGCATGTTTTAGTAGTGCCACTAATAGTAAATATTAGAACAAACTAACGGTGAAAAAATCGAACATCGTGATTTGAATCCTATGTCCTACTACTGAACCACTGTGCAACGGGGGGAGCATGTTTATATTTATGTTAATAAATGTTTTTGGTTTAATATTTCATGTAAACATTCATATGAATATGCTTGCCTTTTGTTTCTATTTTTTAACTTCATATATGTACAGACACTGATGACTTGCTCGCTTGCACTCCAGCTTGAGCTCTTATTTTTGACAAGGATAAGGCAGAATTAGAAGCAATCATGATGATTTTTCTTTTCTCATAAGTAGATAAGGACAACGAAACCCTTCCTTTAAAATTTTTTCTATACCCCTCGGGGTCCTTGATGTAATTGTCGACAACTGTTGGGCTCCGTCCAATTTTTTTAGCTATTGCGAGGTTAGAATATCCTTCAGAACGGTAAACATCGATTTTAGCCCTTTTCGATAGATTTAAAATTGTTTGTTTTGCCATTTTGACTCGTAAATCGACTAAGATGTAATAAATTGAAATAAACAAACGCCCCCAACAAAAAATCACCTCTTACTTTAAAAATAATACAAAAAAAATAAAGTGCCTTTATTCAAGTGAACCAAAAAAAATACCACATTTTTTGATTTTTTTTATAAATTCCTCAAAAAAAGGTTCATTAGTTAAGAAACCACCATTGTCATGATTTTGTTTATATCTCGAGATGTCTAACTTCCATTTCTATTTTAAAATTCTGGAATCGGTTAAAAATTGCAAAAGATACCAGCTCCTGAATATGGGATTTTTTGTGCCTTTAAATAAGTGAACCGGAGTGTATGTATGTACTTTATTATTAAACGAAAATTAACTTATTTTAAAGGCCAATGACATATTAGCTTAGCTTGCATTATTGTGTTAAACAAATATTATTTTATTTTAAAGGCCAATGACATGTAAGCTTAGCTTGCATTATTGCGCAAAATAATTTATTTCTTACCTGACCTACTTAATTTTATTTTTTGTTTTGTAAATTTATTATTAGTTGTAAGCATAATTTTAATATAAAAAGAAAGTCAATAAAGATAAATTTTCAATGGTGAATAAGAAATCCTTGAGAATAGTTCTTGTGTTTTCTTACCATTCTTTAACATTTTCTGCAGGTTAAAGTGCTTGTCAGAAAACCAAACAAACCAACATAGTTCTGCAGGTTTAAGTGCTTGCCAGAACATCTCTTTATTTTATTTAACACATTTGTCAACATTGTCAATAAAATTATTTTGCTTTTAAATAAAGTAGCTTTAGACTCCGAATATGGTTCACAACAGTTGTAAATTTAATGTATTTTTAAAACTGGTATTATGATTTACAACAACTATACGGTGTTGTATCATATACTTTGACTATCGTTTACAAAATTTATTTTTATATGTTAAAGCCAATACAACACAACTCTTAGGTGTTGTGAACTATAATCGGGGCCTTAATTTTTATTTTTCTGCCAATAGATTTTTTATAACAGCTCAATAAAAAACAAGAAATATTAACAAATAGAACGATTTTTTTATAGAATACATATTTGTTCTAAATAAACCTGCATCAAAATTTTATATAAAAACCAAACACAATTTATTTTGGACAAAACCCTTACTCGTAACATCTTAAAACACGAAATTTTGACTTAAGCCATAGATATAATATTATATTATATAAGAACATATTTTATATACATAACTTTTTACAATTTTTAAAGCTTTACAAGACATATTTTAATCAACTTGTGTTATTATATTTTTTGTCCTGTTAACTGCGTTAGAGCTTTGCTTTATATTAAAATTAGATAGATATTAATAATTTATTAAATTTAAATTTTTATATACATATGTAACAAGCAAATTTGCTTTTTTCTGTTTTATTTCTAAAGTAAAAAGTAATTAATATTAAAGTTTATTGTTCTAATGTATATGTATCTACATATGTATGTATGTAGAGGTATATGGTAAAAAATGTTAATAATAACAATTTTAATTAAAAAAAAAATTGGAGTAAATCGTTAACAATACTCAAAAATTAGTTTTCAACTTCTTCGTCTTCACAAATGCTTTCATGATGTTTCCGTGATTCTCGTTTTCGGAGATAATTTATTAGTGGTCTCTTTTTATGATCTCTACAAAAAGGGCATTCTGTTTTCTTTGTTTTCTCTGATTGTATTTGCTGGGACTTCGCTGTAATAAAAGAATGTTTTTTAATAAAAGTAATTTAGGTTTTGAATCATAATTTTTAGAGAGGGATATATACAGTTACGAGCAGATAAATAGGTTCACATCAAAATGATAAATCAATTTTGTTTGACTATAGTTTACATTACAGCAATAAAAAAGGAAAAGTCGCTAATTACTAAAGCAAATAGCCACTTTTAATACTGCATCACAATAATTAAATTATTATGTAAAAAATTGCCCAAAATTAAAAAAAAAATAACCGTATAAAATCAAAGAGCAAATAAATAGGTTCACTTTGAAAAATTTGTTAGTTTAAAATGTTAAACGCCAAAATTATAAAAATTATTGTAGAAAACTTTCGATTCAGCCTTTTAATAGAGCTTATTAAAGCAAATACCTCTAAAAACTTAAAAATGGGACGTTTTAAACATTGTAGTGAAGAGGAAAAAAAGATTATAAAGGATCTACACAGCCGCAGTTATAGCCAACGGAAAATTGCTGAAATTCTTGGGAGATCGCAGAATATGCTAAGAAATGCATTGCAGCCTCCAAAACAAAAACTTAAAAGAGGTCAACAGCGAAAAACCTCGAAAAGAGACGATGATTGCATTAAGATTTTGTCAACTCGTAATCCTTTTATGTCCGCAGTTCAGCTGAAAAATGAGTTAAAGCTTCCCGTATCAGAGTGGACCATTAGACGTCGTTTAAGAGAAAAAAATTTATTAGGAAGATCGGCCCAGAAGGTTCCAATGCTTAATAACAGACAAAGAAAAAAGCGCATTGAGTTTGCAAAAGTACATGATGAATCGATCGGCCCGGAAGGTATAAAAAAATGGAGAAACATACTATGATCTGATGAATCCAAGATAAACTTAGTCGGACCTGATGGAAGAACATGTTTAAGGCGTCCAAAAAATAAAGCATATGATCCAAAGTACACCACGAAGACAATAAAGCATGGCGGCGGCAACATAATGATATGGGGTTGTTTTTCCTGGTACGGTGTTGGGCCAATATTCTGGATCAAGGAAAATATGGACAAACATCTTTATCTGCATATTCTTAAAGAAGTAATGCTTCCGTATGCCGAGTGGGAAATGCCTTTAAAGTATAAATTCCAGCAAGACAATGACCCCAAGCATACTTCTAAGATCATAAAAGAATTGTTCCAAAAGAAAAATATAAAGTTAATGGAGTGGCTTTCACAATCGCCGGATTTAAATCCCATTGAGAATCTTTGGAGAATCGTTAAGGACAAAATTGCACCACTCAAGGCTAAAAATAAAGAAGATTTGTGGACAAAAGTGAAGGAAGCTTGGTACTCAATTCCATTAGAGACTTGTCAGTCACTTGTCGAATCAATGCCCCGGAGATGTTTTGCGGTGATTCAAAATAAGGGATTTTCAACAAAATATTATAAATTTTCTTGCAATTGCACTTTTTTTGTATAAAAATGTCATTCTTTTTTCAATGAACCTATTTATTTGCTCGACAGGCATCAATTAATATATTAAATATATCAATTTTTCTCATTTTTTTTTAATTATAATTAAATACATTTTATGTGATTATTTATGTTTAATGTAATAAATATCGCTTTATTGTATATTACCGCTGTTTAAGTTATTTGAAGGCGAATTTATCAAAAAATGTGATGTGAACCTATTTATCTGCTCGTAACTGTATATATATATGCTAAAATATTAAATTTTTTTTAGATAAACACATCAATTCAAACATTTGTTATGCTTGGAGTGAATGTTATAATGAACTGGTCAGTATTCTTTTAATTATTTTCAAGATATTTTTGTTTTTAAATTATAAATTAATTGCTATAACAATACGTATAATTCTGTCCCAGCGAATGTTTTTCCTGTGAATTACGATATCAGTAAGTTTAAATCAAATGTCCACAAGCACTACTTCCTCTTTCCCCCTTCCCATAAAATATTTTCTTAGATCAGCACAATGTACTGTATGAGTTGGGGCCGTCCCCTGAGTGCTGGTCTTAATAAAAAAAGCAATACTTAGATTATAGCTTTGCATCCACATATCGTCGTGCCGGAGCTTATGTGCTCTATCCGCCATTTTATATATCTCGAGTTACTGATTCCACTTTAGGATTTTGACACAAAAATTTTTAAAATCTGCAATCCGTTTTCGGCTATTTATCTCCGAAACTGAACGACATATCCGAAAACGGATTGCAGACTTGAAAAATTTGTGGCCGAAAACCTAAAGTGGCATAATTAACTCCCGCACGACGATATGTACATACATACAGTGGTGGCCATATAATTAGAAACGATGTGTACTCAAAATGAAATCAAAGTGTAACTTCTTTTAAAAACATTACTAAAAATTAAAAGCACCACTATTCGAAAAGCACACAATCCACATTATTGCTGCTGCAAAAAAACTTTGAATTTAAAGCTTGCACTTTAAAAAAATGTTGATTAATTTCTAAGTACTTGGTTTTTAACTGGCCACGTAATTAGAAACGTTTAGGTTTTCTTTAATTAATTAACTTTTTTTATTATGAGTCCTAAAATTAAAATTCAGTAGGTTGTATTTAAATGACCTTAATACGTTTTAGTTTTCAAAACTGGAAAAAACAAGTGATGCCCTCCATAAATAAGGGAGGGCTTCTACAAGGCGTATCCAATGGAAATACTGTCAATGTGGATTATCGCACAAAGGTTTTCATAATCCAAAAAAGTGAAATTTGGTGCAGTTCACTTCTAAAATTAAACAAAAGAAGTTTGCAACCCCAGCCAGGAAGCCCAGTGCTAGAAAAGCTCTTCAAGTAGAAGATAAGATTATTTGCAGCATCAGTAAAGGTAACCAATTTCTGAATTCAGACAAAATTGAGATGAAACTGGGCAACAAATGAGAGAAGAAATATTTACACAGACAATAACAATGCGTTTATAAGCATTTTGGCTTTCGTAGAAGTATTGTATAAAAGAAACCGCATGTCGCAAAAAAATATTAAAAAACAATGACGCTTTGCAAGCAAAATGCTCAACAAAGATGCATGTTATCAGAAATAGAATTCTCACAAACAACGAATTTAAGAATATATTGTCTCACCTGACGAAAAATCTTACCTAAGATGTTCCTCAGTAAAATCCTTAAGACTTTAGGTATTTTGTTAAAACAGTGTGGTGGTGTATTATAACTTGGTATGATATTTCGTGGTGTGGTGTGAACCCATTCTTAGAATAAAGAAAAAAGTTGATAACCATCAATAACAAAACAATTTAAAAAATGTAATAGAACAGTATTTCTTTTGAGAATATGCTCGTTCTCAACTTGATAACGACTAAATCCGAAATTCTAAGTTAATGACATACTAGATTTCGTATAAAAATATTGACTTTTTGTACTTATCATCGTAAAATTTTTATCTAAACCCAATTGAAAACTTATAGGCAATTGTAAAAAGGAATCACCCGAACAACAGTCCAAAAAACAAAAAGTCTAATAGTTCCAAATGATGCAGCAAACCTATGGAAACATGTCTCTGTAAACATGCCAGCATTTAATACAAAATTTACAGAGAAAACAAATATTAGCCAATATTGTCAAAAATAAAATATGTAAGAGAATATCCTATTAGAGATATACCAATTTTTGTTTACCTTTGTAGGAAAAATTTTAAGTTTTCTGAAAACATTTGTGTCGTTTCTAATTATAAGACCAACATAAAAGTGCTATATATTGTTTAAAATTAATTTTTTTTTAAAATGTTAACTCAGCTGCAAATATTTTTATTATAAATTCAATAATGATTTAATACTTTATAATTTAGAGTATTTACTTTATGTATTGTGAACTTAATTTTTAAAATATATTAAGAAAAATGTGTGCTGCTAAGTCGTTTCTAATTATATGGCCACCACTGTATATAAAAATCAGTTTGTGTGATTTTTTTATACCGTTTTAAATACCTTCCCATGAAGTAATTAACAGCATGTTTCCAGGAGACAATTACAATACCATACAAACGATTGTCACACTAACAATAACGTAACAAATTGGGTTTCTGTAACACTACAGAATATTTTTGTCTGGCTTACGTTAGACAATTTTGCTTTGTCAAAACCAATATTGCCATTACTTTATTTTATAGTTTTTGTTTACATTTTTTCTTGTAAAAAATACTTTTTTTATGTTATAAAATGGTATTCCTATCAGTCAGCTGATAAAATATTGTCTATACCCAATTTATTGGTTAAATTGTGTTTTGTGAATATAGTGCTTTAATAAACAAATATCTTTTTTAATGTCATTATCACTAGATATACCCATTTTTTTTAATTATTTTATGAAAAACAATTTTTTTTTAATAAACCAAACTTTTAGAGCAAACAAATCAATGACAATGAGTTTTTTCTCATCGTCTATTTTTGACATTTCATATTGTGTAAGACAATTAATTTTGTTATACAGAATCCAATTTACACACAAAAAAATTGATAGTCTTACGTTGTTTGTGTAAAACAATTACGTGTGTCTTATAGAACCCCAAAATGATTATTGTTTGTTGTTTTGACAATTTAAAAACAATAATTGTCTCCTGGAAACATGCTGTAAATTATTATATACATATGTATGTATGCTATATCAGAGAAGTAAATATTTATTTATTTTATTTATTTATTTATTCATTCAAGTAATACAAGCCTTCAAGGCCAAAATTTCATATTACTTAGCAATAACACCTAAGTATAAAAAGGTATTTAAAGAAACAAATTCCATAAATAATAAAAAAATTACAATTATATTGTACATATATACATATAGTATAAAACAGGGATGGCGAACCTATGGCACGCGTGCCCAAAGTGGCACGGAGATAAATTTTCGCTGGCACGTATAATATTTTTCATTTTCATACATATGTACTGACTTAACACTAGATTTACTAACAAATTTTTATACCTATTTATACCAACACCAGTCATTTTGACTGGAATTGAAAAATAAGTGTTTTCAATATGTAGAATTTGTATCTGCTATTAAAAATAATAAATTAATAAACAGAACTAATAAAATATAAAATAAATAAGAAGTCAGGAGCTGTATTTTAGTTATTATTCAAAATAATTATGGATTTTCACATTTTTTATAAGTAGAAACTTTTTTTCTGTGCATTTTCCGCACACATATTTTTTGCAGACATCGCAATTTATCGTAGTCCTATTGTTATTACAGAACCCGATTGGGCACTATTTACGTATTGGATGGGGTTTTTTTTGGAAGATTGGATGTTGGACGATCAGCTTCACTTGCTATATCTTGGGTTGAAATCTGAAAGTCAAAAGTAAGCGCTTCAGTTGTTGTCTGTATCAATTTTAACGCCCTTGTGCTTAGGCTCAATAAAACGACTTTTTTGTTGGGCTTACTCTTATAAACTGTTAGTGTACATTCATTTGTTGCATATAGTAATGTTGAAAAACGAGCCATACCATCTTTCTTGTCTTTACACATTTTTGGCAGTTCCCGTTTGTTACAACGTACTGTACCCACCAGCGTAGTATTTTTTTCTAATAATTTGGAGGGCAAAGAAAGACTGGTAAAAAAGTTGTCCGTTGTAAAAGTCCTACCTTTCATGGTATACGGCTGCAGTAATCTGCTTACTACATATTCGCTGAGAGGTGTCCTCGTCCTTTCCTAGATAAGGAAAACCATTTACTACGTACTTTGTTTCAACATCGGAAACCAGCCAGAATTTGATCCCAAACTTATCTGGTTTGTTTGGCGTATACTGTGTGAACCCACATCTGGCCTTCGTAGGAAACAATTGCTCATCGACTGTAATATATGGTCCCGGTTTAAAACAGTTTTGACTGTTGGCAATAAATTTATCCCAAACAGTCGACACTAACGCAAATTTATCATTTTGTAAGCGTTGTCTTCTTTCATTTCTTTTATCGAACCGAATGAACCGTAAAATTTCGGTAAACCCATGCCTACTCATACTTTTGGAAAAAAATTCAGGACCCCATTTTTTGTTCCACACATACGATAGTTTTAAACATTTTGCTTCGTGTGCAACACGTGCATACAGAATTCCAATTAGGACTTCAATTTTTCTTATGAAAGTGTCCACTTTTTCCCCAAAACTCTAGAAGCTTCTAATTCGGTGCAAGTTCTTATATAGTCTAATATATGGTGGTCTATCAATAGTAAGAAGGCACTGCTTACATCCTCTTCCATAATATTTCTCGTTGGCAACAAGAAAAAAGGTTGTAGTGTATGCTAAATCTAAACAAAAATCGATTGATGATATGGAAAAACACACCAGTCAAAATGACTGGTACCGGTATAAGTATAAAAAATATAAATTTATTTTTTATTTGTGGACACAAAATCAAAACAAGTTATCAAATTAATTATATTTTGTTGTCGTTATAAAAATCATATACTAGTTTTGGAAAAAAATATTCACACAAAGTCAATATTTGTATTAAATAAAGCAAAACCAGTCATTTTGACTGGTGCGGTAAATCTGGTGTTAATCCAAATGCATTTTTGATATTAAAAAAATTGTGAGCTCAAATCAAATTTAATGCATAAATTTTGATATTTAAAAACAAACTTCCAGATTTCTGGCGCCTTTATTCATAACGGTAAGCACAAGACGCTAAAATTGTACAGTATTGTATTTTTCTCATGAACAAATACTGATTGTAGTTGCAAATATAAATAAGAGTAATGCAAAAACAGAGAACAAAAAACAACAGCACACAAAAGCCATCGTACAATATTTTAATATACAGTTGGTTCAGAGTACAATAAAAATATTGTACTCTTCATAGTGTAACAACTTCATTTCTTTTTGGTAGTTAATGGGAAACAGTGTTGCCACGACTTTTAAATTTTTGTAACTAAATTTTAGCAAAAATCTTACCAAATTTTTAAGTTCTAATTCTAATAGAAATAATTACGAAAATTATGTTAAATCAGTTATAACTATTTGGTTTTTTGCAATATGTATACTTTGATTAATCTGTCAAGATAATTTTACTTTCTGGTTATATGGGAGAAATGGCAAAATATATAAAACCTCTATTCGCATTCACATTAATCAAGCTCATGAGTATATTAAATCAACACACAATAGTACAATGATGAAATGAAATTAATGTTTTTAACGTATATTTCCAACCATTTAAATGAATTAAATATTAAATTCCAAAGTCCCGGAAAATCAATTGATGTAATGTTCGATATTACTGAAGGTTTTGAGTCCAAATTAGTAATATTTAAACGCGATATTGACAACAATAATTTTAAGTATTTTCCTTTGTTGAAAGATCAAGTGACATACAAGACAATTTTTTACGAGATTTCCAGATTTCAAAAAATTTCAACCATTAATTAACTTTATTAAATATCCAGACGCCGTGGACTAGTGGTTAGTGTGTTGGCTTACTAAGACATGAGCCCTGGGTTCGACACCCAGCTCCGACATCTTAAAAAAAAAGAAATATTAAAAAAATATTAAAAATATTAAAAAAATATTTCTTTCGGCGACTACCTCTCAGCAGTCTTCTGGCAAAAGCTCTGAGAGTAATTAATTGCCATGAACAAGCTTCTCAAGTCCGTCGTTCGGAGTCGACATTAAACTGTAGGTCCCGGTACTCATGGATAAAAACTTACACACACAACGTGAGTGCTGCGAAAAGCTAGGCCGTAAATTGGTTTTTGAGAACTCTGGTATTGATGTTATTTGCGTTTCGGAAACATGGCTAGCAGTACCAATTACTGACGATCTTATACGTCCTTATGGTGGTGGTGTTGCGATATTTGTAAAAAGTGGCATTTCGTGCAGACTTCGTCGTAAGTCTTCTTGTACCGAAGATTTTGCGGGTAGAGTTGTTGAATTTATTTTCATCGAAATATTATCATATGGAAGAAAATTATTGATTGGTTGTGTTTATAGGCCGAACAGAAGACTACCTTTTGATTCTTTATATTCTACTTTAGAGGACCTAGTTGCAGAATATGAAGAAACAGTTGTATCCAGTGATTTTAATTCCAATGTTATAGTGGAAAATACTCTTACTAATAACTTGTTATCGTTTGGACTTTATCCAGTTAATATTGTCAACACAACTCATCACACATCCTCCTCAAGTACGTTGATTGACTTATTCTTTGTTTCGAACACAACCAATATTGCTCATTATGACCAAATATCCGCTTCTTGTTTTTCTAAGTATGACTTGATATTTCTCACATATAACTTTAAAACAGAACAATATGAACAGTATATAACCTATCGTGATTTTAAAAATTTGGATTATAATATCGTATCGGAATATTCGTCTCGGATCTCGTGGGATAATATCTACCACATACCAACCGTTTATGAGCAGTCTACTTTTCTAGAGCGCAATATTCAATATATTTTTGATTTAACTGTTCCACTGAAACATAAAAAAATAAAACCTGGAATGCTGTTCGAAATGCAATTCGGCAAAGGGATTTTTTGTTTGCGAGCTGGAAAAGGTATAGGACATTTGAACTGAGACTAGAATACTCCATCGCTAGAAGAAATGCTAACAAAGTAATAAAAAATGCTAACACTGAATATTATTCTAGACGGTTTAGTTCCGCAGTTAACTGGCGACAAACTTGGGATATAGGAGTTGAAAGTGTAAAAAACAAAAATATCTGCCAAATAGATGCAAATGTCCTGAATAGAAAGTTTACTAGCATACCTGTAATCCGTGCAAACCATTATTATTATAATTTTTCTTCAGATTTGATTAATGATTTTAATCACAATTTTCAATTTAATCATATAACACAATATGGTGTTATGACAACGTGTTCGTTAATTAAATCAAATGCAGTTGGGTAGCGATGGCTTGTTTCCAAACTTTGTGAGAATACTCTTGCCTTTAATTACTCCTTACATTACTCATTTATTTAACATGATTTTAATGCCTAATGTATATCCGCTAAACTGGAAAATGTTAAAATTGTGCCATTGCCAAAATCGAATGCAGAATACAGACCCATAGCTATCTTATGCTTCCTATCGAAAGTTATAGAAAAATTCTTATACAAGCAAAAGATTACTTACATCACAACGCATAATTTGCTTTGCAGTGTGCAATCCGGTTTTCGTCAAGGTCATAGCTATGTTACGGCTCTTGTAGAAGTTAGTGAGAACATACGGCAAGAATTAGAAGAAGATTGTATTAATTTTTTGGTGCTTCTAGATTACTCAAAAGCATTTGATACCGTGGATCATAATTTACTTAAGTATTAGCAAATTAAAACACTTTTTTGCTTTTTCAGATACATCAGCAAAACTTCATATCAAACTATGTATCATATCTTTCCAACCGGACACAATCGGTATTTGTGGATAATGTATGGTCAGAAAGCTCACCTCTTATCAGAGCAGTGCCTCAGGGTTCCACCTTAGGACTCCTTTTATTTTCTTTATACATAAATGATCTTCCAGAACATCTTTCTAAGAGTAAAATACATTTATATGCTGACGATGTCCAACTTACACTTAGTAGTGAGCTTCAAAATATTACTTCGGCTGTACATAATTTAAATGACGAATTAAACAAAATTTACTTTGTTTGAATCCGGCTAAATCGAAATGCCTAATAATACATATGTAAAAAGAGCATAACACCGATATTGTCTGAGGATATTACTTTAAATGATGAGAGAATTGTGATTGTTAACAGAGCAGAAAATCTCGGCATAATTTTTAATAACAGTTTCCTGCACAGGATAATTAATACACAAATTCCAAAATATTTATTTGATAGAATTCGTTTTTTCCAATCGGCACGAAGCCGAAATATTGTGATAGTCCGTCATCGTTGTCTGGTGTCTGAATGTCAATTTTTGATTAATGCTGCACGTCTCTGGAACAATCTTCCACTAAGTCAGCAACAAAACAACAATGCTAATAGTTTAAAAACGTATCTATACAATGCTTTTAAATAATTCTCATTTTTTATATAATTGTCTCTTTCTGCTTTTTGTTTTACATTATTTTTCTTTTTAATTTAAAAACTTTATGATTTTATTATATAATTATATTTTATATATTTATTTATTAAATTTCAATACATTGGAAGCCCATAAGGCCAATAATACATGTATCTATAGTATACTTAAGCTAAAAACATTATTTAATATTAGAAAAAAAGAAAAGATAAGAAACTATGTAGTTCCCCAACCACAAAAATATAAAATAAAGTCTTATTTATTACCACTTCTAACACACTAACTTAGTGACATTTATCCACAATAATAATTAATCAGTAATCTTTTATATACATTATAAGAGTACCTAAACAACTTAAGAAAGAAAGGAAGATTATTCCAAAGACGACATATCCTAATAATAAATGATCTTTCATATATTGAAAGTGATATTAAAGGAACCTGAATTTGAACATTACGTGTAGAAGCTATAAACCTAAAATTTTTAGCAATTTGGAAAGGCTGTCCAGTCCTAGTCACCTTATAAAAGAATAAGAGCAAACGCACATTAAGATAAGACTCAAAACTACACACCAAAACTTTAGGCACACAAGCTGTAACACGATCATGTTCCCAAATACTGATGTTATAAATATAGCGAATAATTTTCCTAGTAGTTCTTTCAAGAATACGCATATTTCCTCTTAATGAGCCAGAAAATATTTCAAGGCAATAGTTAATTTTAGATAATAGTAAAGCATGAGCCAGGCGAAATCTAATATGTTCAGGTGTATAAGAATAAAATGTATATAGTCTTCTTAAAGTTGAAGTAATCTGATTTGAAAGGTTATTAATGTGGTGTTCAAATTTTAATGTTTAATCTATAAAAACACCAAGGCATTTTAGAGAATCCACATAACCAATCAATTGATTCCTAATGTAAATACAAGGGTAATTAATTCACTGCGCATATGCGCAGTCGCATCTTGGCTGCGACAAGATAATGGCCCGAGTCGACATTTGGAACTCTAAATGTGCGCACGTCTAGTATACTGGATACATGCCTTCCATGTGATCGATCTGGTTGGTAGTTGATCGATCGGGAGAGAGCCAGGTGGCCTTATGGATATCGAGATGCTGGAACCTGGTGCTACAAACTACCATGTTTCGCGCCGCGGCGAAATCGATCAGTCTCATGCCGTTCGGCGAGGTGGAAGAATGGAGATTGAACTGCCCGACAGTGGGGCCAAAGATACCTTCAAGTCCAACTTTCGCATTGAAATCGCCGAGGACAATTTTGGCGTCATGTGCCGGACACTTATCGTATACATCCTCGAGCTTTGCGTAGAAAGCATCTTTGACCGCATCATCCTTCTCTTCCGTCGGGGCGTGCGCGCAAATGAGGCTGATGTTATAAAATTTCGCCTTCATCCGGATCGTAGCTATTCTTTCGTTCACGGGGGTGAACTCAGACAAGATGGCGAAGTCTCTTGCCAACTACGAATCCGCAGCCAAATTCGCGTCTGTTATCATGACAGCTGTAGTAGATGTCACATGTTGCTTGCCTTGTACAACCCTGTCCTATCCATCGCATTTCCTGGATGGCGGTGATGTTAGCCCTACATTTCTTGAGAGCATCCGCCAATTGGATAGAGGCACCTTCCCTATAAAGAGTTCTCACGTTCCAGGTGCATATCCTTAAATCATAGTCCTTAAAACGTTTGCCATGGTCGTCAACATAAAAAGGGTCCGTTTAGAGGCTTTTGCTGAAGTTTTCATTGAAGAATATTTTTACGTGGTGGGTTGTGCCCTACGCACAACCCAAATTTAAAGTCCAGGGGATTGTTTAGTAAGTGTCGTCAGATTTTCTTTACTTTTTGCAATAATTTTTATGTAGTTTTATTCGTTTAGCCAATTTTTATGTAGTTTCAGCAATATATACTGCATTAGAATTTTAAGGGTGTGAAGATAAATTCTAAAGTTAAATACGTCCCACACGCATGTTAAATGCATTCCACACAAATGTTAAATATAAATTTTTTTTAAATTCTTATTTCGCTAAAAATTAAAAATAAATTATTGTTTTAAACAAACCATGGAGAAAACAAAAGGTTTTTTCATAATACATTAGAGAAAAAGATAAAGGGTACTTTAATTTCCTTGTATAACAATATCTATTCCGAAGTATTTATGCGCTCTAAGCGGTATTTCCAAAAGACATGAATAAGGTCTCGATATATCACTGGATAGGCCTAAGAGAGAAGATTCCACGCATGCATAAATCCAGTTGTTTCTCAGGGAAAAAGTTATAGACAAAAAAGTACCCGGGGTAGTGTAATTTTAAATTATGGGTAATGTTATACTGGGTATTTGAAGTATTTCCAAAAGACATGAATGAGGTTGCTATATAGAGGTAAAAAGATCTAAGGGAGTAAATTCTAACCATATATATATCACATCCAGTATCCATATATATATCATATCCAAAATCCCTATGATTTTTAATGCAATTTCTGTTGATATATTGGTAAAACAATTTACCACATCAAATGATACTAATTTATAT
Source organism: Metopia argyrocephala (assembly GCA_963576795.1). Classification (NCBI taxonomy): domain Eukaryota; kingdom Metazoa; phylum Arthropoda; class Insecta; order Diptera; family Sarcophagidae; genus Metopia; species Metopia argyrocephala. The sequence continues at coordinate 18,892,572 of OY756211.1, read as the reverse complement.
TCGTCAGGAATTTTAATCTTTATCACCTTTTTTACAAATTCAGTTGAATTCTTTACTGCATATTTGGTTTTAAATGATTTCCTCAAAATAATTGCTAGAAAACAACATAAATTAAATGCTACACAATTGGAATTGACGTATAGTTGGTTTAAAAACGTTTTTGGCTTACTGTTTAAATTGGTTTCCTGAGTTATCCTTATCATATAAACAATTAATTAGTCTGTTATGTTTTACTTCCAGATATGATGTTGGATCATATTTTAATTCTTCAAAAAGTTCATTATTACTTAAAAACTCATTAATTTTTTTTTATCATTTATATTTGCAATAATTGTAGTGTTTTACCTTTATCACTATTTGAAACATAAATTTCCGGATGTTCTCTAAGAAATGTATAATTATTATACATTTTTCGAATTAGATTAAGTATAATACAGATCCATTTAATATTCGAATTTAATTCGAAAAATGTATAATAATTATAAATACAATAATTATAAATACAATAATTATAAATTGGTAAAAAAGGGTAAATTAGAAAATAAACGTGTAATTCCAGTTATTTAGAATATCATAACAATTACATTGAAAAATATGTTGAATTTGAATAAATTTAAACAAATAGTTGAATTTGAAAAATCTTCACTTCAAAGGGAAAAATACTGGTGAGAATAACATTCTGTTGAAATAGTATGAACAATTATTATTGCCTATGGCAACCCTATATATTTGTCATTACACTTTGTCTATATTCCTCTTTTTCTTTACATTGTTAACATTGTCAATCTTATTATATTTAATAAACTCTCTTCATATTTAACCTTTGAATAAGCCACATGTTTTAATTGCTGCGCTATTTCTACATATTTTAATACATTCAAATATAATTCACATAATCTATTTTTATTATTATTATCTTTATTAAGAAGTATTTAAAATACTATAAAATTTCGAATTACCAAAGTATTACAAAAAAAATTATAAAAAAAAAAAATTTTTAAACAGAAAAATTTTAATTCCAATAATATCACATAAAGCTCTGGCTATGGTTTTTTATATAATGTACAATTTTTCTTCTAAAAACGCTAGTATTCCTCTCAAGTTTAATATTGTCAGGAACCATATTGTAGAGCTGGAGAAATATAAAAAATTAGAATATGTAAGTATGTATGAAATCCCCCTTCATCAATCAAAAACAATAAGCAATAAGCCACCTTGGCAATTCAAAGCAACCTGTATAGACACATCTTTATCCAAAATGAGTAAAAACCATAACACTAGAGAAGAGTTTTTAAGCCTCATCAAAGAAAGGAAAACAGGACTCAAAGAACTCGGCTGGAGTTTTATTTATACCGACGGAACCAAATCTATGAATAATACAACAGCTTATGCAGTAGCTGACAGTGAGGGCAATAGTCTGACCCTACGCATACTTCAAAATTACTCCTCTGTTTTCACAGCAGAATGCTGTGCTTTACTCAGAGCAGTTCAACTTGCAATCTCCTCCAAAAAGAAAACTGTCATTTACTCTGACTGCCTCTCGGCACTGAAAGCTATTTCCAATTCGTTCAACAACAACTCGAGTACAACCATTAAAATAAGAGCTATTAGATCACACTGGGTTCCCAGCCACATTGGTATTTTCGGAAATGAAAAAGCTGACATCGCTGCAAAGTATGCTTCGTACGCTCCCATACTTACTGAGTCAATTTTCGAGAAGCTCGATATCCGAAGGCATATAACCACATATATAAAAAACAAATTCAGGGAGACTATCTCTAAACACTACCACTACTCTGTCATCAATCCAAACAACATTAGCCCCATATACCCAATAGGAATAGAAAAGCACAAAATTAAAACTTTTTCCAGACTAAGACTTGGCCACACATCCTTCTCCCATGAACATCTATTGAAAAGAGCCACCAACCCCATTTGCAACACATGTAATTGTGTCTTAACTATAAAACATGTCCTTGACGAATGTCCCGCCCTATCCAACTTAAGAAGCACACATTGCCCAATACAAACCAATCTTCTAAGCAAAATAACAATCAACAACATAAATACTATTCATAAGTTTTGGAAACAAACCAGACTTCGTGTTTAAGAGTAGAAAAGCCGATAGCCCTCGTAGCTAGTGCTTACAGCTAATTTAATCTTAGAATTTATTCATAAGATTAAACAAATAAATAAATAAATAATAAATAGAATATGTATAACAAAAAGAACTCTGATGAGACCTTTCGTAGCTGGGTCGAAAACTAGTTCAGTTCTGCTAGTGTTTGTACATATTCCTTAACTGATATTAATTCTCATAAGAATACCAGTATTAGGATCTTAGGCTATTAAAATTCATACAATAAGAAATAAATAATTTTGGTGCGAATCTACGAAAAAATTAATGTGTAACAAATTGTGGAAAAGTTTCGAATAAAACTAAAATTTTCAATCTCACGTTTGAGGAGATGGTAAAATTGAAAAAATTTTCGAGACCTTGAGCGACAATATAGAAACTATCTATTAACAATAAAACAATAAATCGGGACGCAATAGGCTAATCTCCACATTTAAAAGATAAAATTAAAAAAATTTTGTTTATTTGTTTTTATTAAATATTTAGATTGATTTTTGCAGTGATTTTTTTATAATCAAAGGATAAAATGACGTCCGTGAAGGTTTTGTACACAAGCTGAACTGAGCACGTTTTCGACCCCAGCTACGGTAGTCTCATCAGAGTTCTTTGTGTGCTCTACAACTTATTTATTTTTGCCCACTTCAATTTTATACACATTAGTCGACATCGATGACATAGCTGTTGGCTTAGAGCTCATCACCAGAGGCATGACGATGTTAAATGGTCTGGAAATCCGAATTCGAATTCCAGTAAGAGTGATCACTTGTTAAATTAATTTTGGTTCGTCAGAAGCGATAAAATTAATATTAATTAATTAATATTTTCCCCCCAAATTTGTTTTAGTATCATCTGATTCATTTTTTGGTTTAAAAAGCTTTAAGCAATATTTTCAAACATTCCTATATTTTATAGTAATTACTCGTTATATACTTATTATGTACATAGATCGAAAGTCAAGGTTGGCAACCGTTACCTTTTAAATACCGTTTGAAATTGTATACCGGTACTCATACCGATATCGAAAATTTTTTTTTGCTAAAATACCGGTTATCTGTATACCGTTTCTGTCAACACCGGTATAATATGTACCGATATTATATATATAATAGATGTAATACTTACTTACTTACTTACCTGGCCATAACAACCCGTTAACGGGTTTCGGCCTGCTTCAGCACTAGTCTCCAGGCGCTTCTGCTTAGCGCGCGCCTTCTCCAGTTGGTCACACCAATCGATGACAGGGCTTCATCAACCTGGTCCTTCCAACGTAAACAGGGTCGTCCTCTACGCCGACGTCCAGTGACCTTCGCATCGAAAACTTTCTTCGCTGGAGCAGATTCTTCCATCCGAACAATGTGGCCGAGCCAGCGTAGCCGCTGGATGTTAATACGCTGGACAACACCTACATCGCCGAGGAGCTCATACAGCTCATGGTTGGTTCTAATGCGAAACTCATCGCCATGCCTTAGAGGACCAAAGATCTTACGAAGAACTTTTCTCTCGAACACCCCGAGGACCGCTGCATCGGCACAAGACAGCGTCCATGCTTCCGCACCATAGAGAAGCACCGGGAGAATAAGCGACTTGTAGAGTGTTAATTTCGTCGCACGAGAGAGGTCTCTATTACTAAACTGCCAACCGAGACCGTAGTAGCACCTGTTGGCCAGTGTGATTCTTCGCCTGATCTCTAGGCTGACATCATTTTTGCTGGTAATGGCGGTGCCAAGATAGATGAATTCCTTGACCACATCGAATGTATAGTTGCCGGCTGTAACCTGGGAGCCGATACGATCAACATCCCTACTCGTCGACAACATGTACTTCGTCTTGCTCTCATTTACCGCCAGACCCATTTTAGCAGACTCTCGTTCAATAGCATTAAAGGCTGCGGTGACATCTCGCTTGGTATGCCCAATGATGTCTATATCGTCTGCATACGCAAGGAGCTGGACACTTTTGTTAAAAATAGTGCCATTACGATGGACACCCGCCTTTCGCAAAACACTCTCCATGACGAAATTGAAGAGGTCGCAGGATAAGGGATCGCCCTGTCTGAAACCTCGCACGGTATTAAAAGGCTCGGAGAGGTCTCTTCCTACCTTGACGGAGCTGCAGGAATTGCTCAACGTCATTCTGCACAGTCTTATCAATTTTGCAGGAATACCGAGCTCAGACATTGCTGCATATACGCGATCCCTTATCGGGCTATCGAACGCTGCCTTATAGGCGACAAAGAGGTGGTGTGTGTCGACTTGACTTTCATGGGTCTTCTCCAGGATTTGGCGCAGTGTGAATATCTGGTCAATGGTGGACTTACCAGGTCTGAAGCCGCACTGATAAGGTCCAATCAGTGAGATGGCGAATGGCTTCAGTCGTTCACACAATACGCTCGTAAGAACCTTATATGCGATAGGGAGAAGGCTAATACCCCTGTAGTTGGTGCATATTGTGGGGTCTCCCTTTTTCAGGATCGGACAGAGGGCACTGAGATTCCAATCATCGGGCATACTTTCCTCCAGCCATATTCTGCAAATGAGCTGGTGCATGCACCTAACCAGCTCATCGCCTCCATACTTGAAGAGTTCAGCGGGCAGACCGTCAGGTCCGGCTGCCTTGTTGTTCTTCAGTCGCCATATGGCAACCTTGACCTCTTCATGGCTGGGGGACGGGATCACAACGTCATCATTGATTGGGTCCGGCACAGCATCTCTAGCAGCGGAATTTGTATCATCATCGCTTTGCAGTAGATTACAGAAATGCTGTCTCCATAATCTCAGTGCACCATGTGCATCTGTAACCAGATTACCATGTTCGTCTCTGCAGGAGGTTGCTCCGGGTTTAAAACCAGTAGTAAGACGCCTTATCTTCTTATAAAAATTTCGAGCATCATGTCTACTCCTGCACATCTCGATTTCCTCACGATCACGCCTTTCTTGCTCCCTTTTCTTTCTTCTAAATAGGCGTCTCTCTTCCCTCCTCTTCTCTCTGTACACCTCCACAGTTGCTCTTGTAGTGGTGGACTGCAACGTTCTTCTGTAGGCGGCATTCTTTGCCGCAGTGGCCTCACGACACTCTTCATCGTACCATTGGTTTCTGCGGGGAGGACGCTCAAAACCAAGGACTGTTTCGGCAGCGTTGCGCAGAGAGTGAGCAATGTGAGACCACTGTCCACCAATACTTTCGAGAGAGGACGGGATACAATGGAGCTCATTAGAAAGACGATCGGAGAACGACCTGGCTGTCTCTTGTGATCGCAGCTTTTTGATGTCCAGCTTCCCTCGAACACTAGAACGTGCCATATTCGCTGCGCATATGCGCAATCGCATCTTGGCTGCGACAAGATAATGGTCCGAGTCGGCATTCGGACCTCTAAATGTGCGCACGTCTAGTATACTGGATACATGCCTTCCATCAATCACAATGTGATCGATCTGGTTGGTAGTTGATCGATCGGGAGAGAGCCAGGTGGCCTTATGGATATCGAGATGCTGGAACCTGGTGCTACAAACTACCATGTTTCGCGCCGCGGCGAAATCGATCAGTCTCATGCCGTTCGGCGAGGTGGAAGAATGGAGACTGAACTGCCCGACAGTGGGGCCAAAGATACCTTCACGTCCAACTTTCGCATTGAAATCGCCGAGGACAATTTTGGCGTCATGTGCCGGACACTTATCGTATACATCCTCGAGCTTTGCGTAGAAAGCATCTTTGACCGCATCGTCCTTCTCTTCCGTCGGGGCGTGAGCGCAAATGAGGCTGATGTTATAAAATTTCGCCTTCATCCGGATCGTAGCTATTCTTTCGTTCACGGGGGTGAACTCTGAGACAAGATGGCGAAGTCTCTTGCTAACTACGAATCCGCAGCCAAATTCACGTCTGTTATCATGGCAGCTGTAGTAGATGTCACATGTTGCTTGCCTTGTACAACCCTGTCCTATCCATCGCATTTCCTGGATGGCGGTGATGTCAGCCCTACATTTTTTGAGAGCATCCGCCAATTGGATAGAGGCACCTTCCCTATAAAGGGTTCTCACGTTCCAGGTGCATATCATTAAATCATAGTCCTTAAAACGTTTGCCATGGTCGTTAACATAAAAGGGGGTCCGTTTAGAGGCTTTTGCTGAAGTTTTCATTGAAATTATGTTTTTACGTGGTGGGTTTCAAGCCCTACGCACAACCCAAATTTAAAGTCCAGGGGATTGGACAATCGCCGCATACATTAGTTAACAAGCTAGCGGGTGCTAGAATGTTATCCAGGAGGGCCGCGTGGAGGCTGTATGTCGACTTGAATACAACGGGAACAAGGATCGTTCTGGAGGCCGCCAGGTTGACCCCAATCAGAGACTTTGCCTTGTCCGAAGTATCCCATCCATCCCATAGATGTAATACTGGTAGATAAAAATCTCAAATATTAGAAAAAAGCTAAAATTTCCGTACTGGCAACATTTATGTTTATGAAAAATTTGCTTATTAACTTTACGCTTTATGTAATTGTTGTTTAAAGTTATAACGATCCTACAGCCATGACTAGCAGATTTGACGATTTTTCTCCAATTTAACGCTTGCGCGTTCATGGGCGCTCCACTGGTGACTTGTTAGCACCAGCAACCAACTCGTCAGGAGACTTTTCCCAAAATGGAATTCTCAGCTAGTTTAAAATATTTTAAAAATAAGAACCATTTTGGGAAAAGTCTCCTGACGAGTTGGTTAAGCACCAACGAAATGGTCATCGGAACATGCTTATACATACATACATACATACATACATACATAACTGGTCTTTACAACCCTGTGTCAGGATTACGGCCTAGCTTCTCGCAGCACTCATGTTGTGTGTGTCAATTTTTAAACATGAGTACCGGGACCTACAGTTTAATGTCGACTCCGAACGACAGATTTGAGAAGCTTGTTCATGGCAATTAGTTACTCTCAGAGCTTTTGCCAGAAGACTGCTGAGAGGTAGTCGCCGAAAGAAATATTTTTTTCATATTTCTTTTTTTGAAGATGTCGGAGCCTGGAGTCGAACCCGGGGCCCATGTCTTAGTAAGCCAACACACTAACCACTAGACCACGGCGACTACAACATGGAACATGCTTATCCCGATAAGAAATGCATTTTGTTAATGTAAATATTTTGGAATATTTGGGTGTCGTGGTATAGTGGTTAGTTCGCTCGCACAGAAACTCAAATGACCGAGGTTCAATCCCAGCGAAGGACAAAAATTATAAAATAAAATTAGCGGTTTTTCTAAAATTATTATTTAAAAATAAGATTTCCGTCCCCCCGTCCTAGAAATCCATCTTCAACAAACTGCTCCCTGACATTTGCAGTCTATTCCACCAAAAACGAATGATCAGGAGTACAGCGCCGCCACCTTCTAGGAAGATAACAGCTAACCTACTGAAGACGCTCGTCATTCACATTCAACATCCACTGACAGTTGGGGCAATTGCTCGTGATTACTCATGAGTGAAGGTATAACACTGGCCTTTGAGTCGTCAAATTGACTGCAACTTCTCTCATCAACAAAAAAGGCGCATAATTACATAAGTAAATAAAAATCTATCTATGCATGTATCTTCAAATTCCAATACAATGCATTGCATGAGAAGGGATTTACCCCTGAGTATTGGTCTTAAATAAAAAATAAAAATTAAGCACGAATAATAGGAATAAATTGTGTTATTATTCCAAACAAACATGTATTTGAAAAACATTTTTTATTTAATTATTGAACAGATTGTATTCGATTTTTCTAGCTTAAAATAGTTAACATTTTTTAATTTATTATTAAATGAGATGGATTTTTAACACTTTGTATTACCCTTTTGATGAAGTATTTTAATTCATTTTTGTTTACAAATATGAATTTTGTATTATATATAAACATGTTATTTTCTATATGGTAACACCAGTTTTTGCTGAAATAAATGAATAACCAATTTAAACATATAATCTACAGTTGAATTCGGTTATAAGAAAATGTAAAAAAAAAATCATTTATTTTTCTTATAACCGGAATTTTCTTTTAAAAGGACTGCGGATAAATGCAAAATTATTTAAATAAAAATAAAACAAATCGATATGTTTTAGAAAAATTCAAAATCTGACAAAGTTAACAGACAAATTATAAACAATTTTAGCAATAACTGAACGTTCTTGCAATAAAAAAAACTATTGAAAATGTAAGTATGCACGAAATAAAAAAGAAATGAGCCCATGCTAAAATTTGTTTTGTCGTCGTATTTGCAATTAGGCGGAGTTCTTTTTATACAATTTTGTGTTTTTTAACTCAAAATCTGTTTCTTTTAAGCGGTTTTTCTTTAAAACGGAGTTAAATACCTTCGAATTTAATAGAAAACAAAAGTAAATACATTTATTTTCTTATATCCGATTTTTTCTTTTAAACGGTGTGCTTATTTTCGAATTCGACTGTACATTTATTTCGTTTTAAAGTTTTTTATTGGTACCGATATACCGATATAATTAAAATACCGATAGCGATACCGATATTGAAATGACAAATAATTCTTTACCGGTACTGATACCGATACCGAAATTCGTTTCGGTTGCCAACCTTGTCGCAAATAGGAAATATTTATTTTCTTTTCAATTATTTTTCAATTTTTAGTAAATAAACTGTCAGTTAATAAATTTTGTTGACAACACTACTTAAAACAGACCTAAAATTTTTAAGCAGTTGATACGTAAAAAGGTAGAAAAGTTTTAATTTTTTTGAATTCGCTTGAAACTCAACACTACGTTTACGTACGAGTACCTATTTATATATATCTTGGTAAGCAAAACGGTACAGGGGATCCGCAACATTTACATTTTTGATAGCTTGTAATCCATGGTTTATAGCATAAAGTAACAGCCTGTTCATAGAAGGCGTATGGTTTAACACATTAATCTTTTTATATCTGAATCAACAAATAAAACAAAAGAAAAAAAAAACACTCTTAACCTTCCTATGTACACTCGCGTCAAAAAATGTAACATGTATACTCTCTCCCGGTCTGTCAGACCGATAATTGCAGAGCCCACAAAACTTAGATTAGTATTAAAGATTATAATAAAACCCCATTTACTGTTAGCAATTTAAAAAAAAAAAAAACGTTTTTATTTATGACTAAGAGTATTTTATTACAGTCTTTGTAAAATATGGTTAATTTCTTAAGAGATCAAAAAACATCGACAAAAATCTATTTCTATTAAAAATAAGTGAATTGCTTCTTCAAAGAAGAATAAATTCCAAAAAGTTGAGTAACTAAATTCTTGGAACGTGTTCTTACTGTTGTTGAATTAATATTTTTTATCCATTTCCTATGTAAAAGCTACTAGAGATAGGAAAAACTTCTGGTTTACAATCTGAATCGTTCTCTTGCTCTGTATCACTTTCTTTTTCTTGTATATCAACCGAATCTTCATAGTCACTGTCGTTGTTTTCCTCGTAGTCAGAAATCGGCACATCATCCTCCAACATCAGTTTTATGCGATTTTTGACCATTTTGATCTTAAAATAAAACTTGTAAGTACTTTGCTAATACATATATTCTATAAAACTATCAAAATATTAATGATAAAAATCTAAATTTTATAAATATAACTTACGCAAAACTGTGCCTCGTTTCTGTATTACTCGACTCGAGAAATTACTCACATGTGTGTTGAAACAAAAAATCCCATCGTTTTTCGAATCGTCGTTAAAAAAGTGTTTCTGTATCTGCATGCGAAAACAATCAAAACAAACTCTTTTCCAACGGGAATATTTCCAGTTTAAATGTGTGAAACGAAAGCAAAACGTCAACAAAAAAACATTAATTGTGAAAAACAGTGTTGTCAGATTAGGGAATTTATCACCAAAATTGGGATTTTTTTTCTGAAATGGGGATAAAAAAATTCATTTGTGGATGGGGATTTAATTGTGGATAATCGAGAAATGTTTGACGGTTTTTACAATTTGGTTGCTTATTTAATTATATATTATAGATTTCTTTCATTTGGAACACACAGTGAAAGAATTTCCGATGAAAGTATGAATTTATAAGGATGACTTGTTTAAACCTCATACTTTTTAATTTGGTTTATTTTCTCATATAAACAAAAACATCTCTATACTATTATATTTCCCCCACCGATCTTATTGCGTAGGAATTTAGTATTTGAGGGTCTCCTTTTAGTTAAACTACTTCTGAATGGTATGGCAATGTTTTTCATACTATGGCACAGGACATCTATGTAGAATTGAAAAAATAGGAAAAACCCTTCTAATAAGGAACTTTGTGGGAATTTGTTAAAGATGTGTGCAAAAACATTGCAATCAATATGTTTTAAAGACTTGTGGACTCAATGCGAAAACGCTTTTGGGACCTTATTTAAAACAAGGGTAATTCCACTAACTACAGAATAGTAGTTATTTGGTTTCATTAATAAAAAAATTTTTCTTTTAGGCCATCAAATTTGATGAGTATATTTTTTTGAACAGGCAAAATTAATTAATTTTAACAATATTTTTTAATACATGGTTTTTTAAGTTTTGATCTTGGGAAATTTTATGTTTTTCATTTTATTTACTTTATAATTGATATTTTATATAGAAACAAACAAAAATATTAATCACATTATTCTAAAGTTTTTTGGTCACAAAGATGCTAGAACATGGTCAATATTTTTTATAGCCCACCACTGTAAATAGACATACATATCAAATAAAATAGTATATATTGCATTTAGTTTACACAATTAATATTGACCTTTGTAAAATATGCAAAATTATTGATACAGCTTCTGTGGGGATTTTTGAGGATGTGAATTTTAAAATCGGGGATGAAAATTGAAAACTATCTGACAACCCTGGAGAAAAATGTAAACAAACCAATAAAAAAATTATATAAAGAGAAATGCAAAACTATAAAAAGGAAAAATATATACATTTGCGCTAAACAGAACTTAATAACATTATTTATGTATGTATTTTTGTTCTTTTTTGAATAAATAATAGCCACAAAATATTACTTGTAGTTTTAATAAAAAAAATCATTCATTCAATATTATTTTTATTAAAAAAAGCTACGCAATATTGTTTTTAGTAAAAAAGCCACACAATATTATTTTAAAATGCCACACAATATAATTAAAAAAAGGTAAATTTGTCATTATGTAGAAATTTGTTTGAGCTCTCATTGTACTAGTCTTTACAGGAATTAACGTTGTACAAACTTTATATTACTGATATTATAAGTACATTGTTTTCTTTTCTTCATAGTGTTGTACTGGTAAATCTCGGTTATTGGAACCTCTGTAGACCTGCATAATAATGCTCACTTTATTAATTAATAATTTTCATACACCACATACAAAAATGGACCTTGACTTGACCCCTGTTACTCTTTTCATATTACTAAAGGCCATTATACACTATCATACACAGTCGTACGATTCATTCACAAGAAAATCCTATCGATTTCTGTGACACTTTTAAAAGTCGCATCAAAATGGCAACATTAGTGCCACACCATCACGCAAAATAAGATGCAAAGCATATGCAGAGTTGCTCCTTGTTAACATCTTATAAAATGCAACCTTGTTCGCATTGAGAAATTATAAACTTTTTTCAAAAGATTATGAAGTCGGACAGACTTGTCAAAAAATCTGTCATACAGATGCATTTTTATGCCACACTTCTATACTTTTTTAACACACACGATTTGACAAACCGTACGACTCGATAGGATAGTGTATCACGGCCCTAATAAGATGGCTCAATCAAGTAGATATAGTTTTTTGTGTCTATACAATTTCTGTTTTTTGATTATCCGTCCTAACCTGGTTCCGTTTGTTGAATAATCGAGATTCAACTGTATATATTTTTTATTTATTATTTTCTTGATAAGATTTTGTTTCCATTATGTATGTTCATATATGTATGTACATATGTATGTATGTATATGGATATATGTTAAAGTACGGGTGCAAATGTGGTTTTTATCATAAAATTTTAATAACTATAGCAAAGATAATCAAAATACATACATACATACATATATGTATAGATTTGTAGATATATAATTATTTAAAGCGCACTTTATTTTTTAATTACGCATTGCATAGCATTATTAGTACACAATTTTCTTAAGTAGTTACCTTGTACTTTACTGTATGGATCTTGAATATTGGACAGTTTTTTATTATCTTCCAATGTACCATAAGGAAATTGCTCATAATCTCGATAATATGTAGTTCGTATTATACCTCCAGAATTTACAGTAGAATCACCGACAAATACTCCCCAAATATCCATTTTATTTCTTAGGAATTTATATTTAATCTACTGAACAATGTGACACAATATATTATGTTATCGTTTTATATTTACATACATTCATATATGTATATTGTTGTCATTACCGAACATTTAATTTTAATAACCAATTTAAACTTTTTAAAGTCATTCACATTTATAATTAAAATAAGATTTAAATGCTATAAATCTTAATGCGCCACTTTACACAATTCGTTTGATCATATACAAAGTTTATTTTAATCTTTATTAAGCGATGGGTTAAGTGTGACTAAATTTAATGTACAAATATTGTTGTTAAGTTTGTTTACTTATTTTTTTTTTTGAAAATAAATGTGTATAAAAATATGTATGTATGTATATATGTATGTATATGACCATGCGTGTGTATGAGATACTATTCCGAATGCACGTACATGCTTTTGGGGTTGTCGACTTTTACTTAAAAGTGATTAAAAATTTTTAATATATCAAATTTAAATTAAAAAAAAAATAAAAAAATTTTTTTATTTTAATAAGAAGAAAAATTTTTTATTTAACTGTTTGTTTAAAAATCGATCAAATTAAAAATCGCAGTTTCGGTTTAAAATTTACTTAAACCGACCAGTTTCGGTTCGGTTTTTTCACACTGGTATGCTAAAATTTTATTTATGTACAATAAAATAAGAATTTTAAAAATTCAGTGCCTCGTTTCTGTATTACTCGACTCGAGTAATATCTCACATGAAACGAAAAAATTGAAATAAAAACTATGTGAATTGACACAAAAAGTGCTGTTTCTCACATACGTGTTTCTGTATGTAAAATAATGCGAGTACTATCTGTCATTTATGCCATTTTCCAATTATTATTGGAAAAATGTGAGTAAAAGTGTTTCTGTATCTTTTTTTTTTTGTGAAAACTGAACCGAATGAAGTGTCAAAATAAGCCGCATATTAAAACGGTGCGAAATTGTTTTGCAAACAAAAAAAAAACAATTTTTGTATTTTGTGTCTTTTTTAAATAATATTATGTGGCTTTTTTATAAAAAATAATATTGCGTAGCTTTTTTAATATATATGTATATGATATATATTTTTATAGTTTTGCATTTCTCTTCATATAATTTTTTTTATTGGTTTGTTTACATTTTTTACCAGGGTTGTCAGATAGTTTTCAATTTTCATCCCCGATTTTAAAATTCATATCCTCAAAAATCCCCACAGAAACTGTATCAATAATTTTGCATAGATACATATGCTTTGATATAGGTATAAATATATACTATTTTATTTGATATGTATTTCTTATTACAATGGTGGTCGATAAAAAAGATTGACCATGATCTAGCATCATGACCAAAAAACTTTAGAACAATGTGATTAATATTTTTGGTTGTTTCTATATAAAATATCAATTATAAAGTAAATAAAATAAAAAACATTAAAATTTCCCAAGATCAAAACTTAAAAAACCATGTACATATTCAAAAATATTGTTAAAATTAATTAATTTTGCCTCTACATAAAAATATACACATCAAATTTGGTGGCCTAAAAGAAACAGTTTTTTATTAATGGCACCAAATTACCACTATTCTGTAGTTAGTGGAATTACCCTGGTTTTAAATAAAGTCCCAAAAGCGTTTTGGCATTGAGTCCACAAGTCTTTAAAACATATTGATTGCAATGTTTTTGCACACATCTTTAACAAATTCCCACAAAGTACTTTATTAGAAGGGTTTTTTCTAAAAGAGCCGCTTTGACAATTTTGCATACATTTTCAAAAGGGTTTAACTCTGGAAACTGAGCAGATCAGCTTAAAATTTTGAAGCATATATTTTGAAAATAACTTTTTGCTCGCTTCGATGTCTGTTTTGGGTTGTTAACTTGGTGGAACACCCATCGATGTGCCATTTCATATTCAGAATAAGACATCTTTATGCCGTTTAAAATATTTGTATAGTATACGGTATCTGTTGTACCTTCAATTCTACATAGATGTCCTGTGCCATAATATGAAAAACATTCCCATACCATTCAGTAGTAGTTTAACTAAAAGGCGACCCTCTAATACTAAATTCCTACGCAATAAAACCATTAAAATCGGTGGGGGAAATATAATGGTATAGAGATGTTTTTGTTTATATGAGAAAATAAACCAAACTAAAAAGCATGAGTTTTAAACAAGTCATGCTTATAAATTCATACTTTCATCGGAAATTCTTTCACAGTGTGTTCCGAATGAAAGAAATCTATAATATATAGTTAAATAAGCAACAAAATTGTAAAAATCGTCAAACATTTGTCGATTATCCACAATAAAATCCCCATCCCCAAATATATTTTTTTTCCCAATTTCAGAAAAAAAATCCCCATTTTGGTGATAAATCTCCTAATCTGACAACACTGTTTTTCACAATTAATATTTTTTTTTGACGTTTTGCTTTCGTTTCACACATTTAAACTGGAAATATTCCAGTTGGAAAAGAGTTTGTTTTGATTGTTTTCGCATGCAGATACAGAAACACTTTTTAACGACGATTCGAAAAACGATGGGATTTTTTGTTTCAACACACATGTGAGTAATTTCTCGAGTCGAGTAATACAGAAACGAGGCACAGGTACTTTATTTAAAAAAGGAACATTTGGTAAATAGAACCTACAAATAAAAACAATATGTACGTAGACTGCTATATACAGTGTTGGAAAAAATAATAGGGACTCAGATCTTAATATTATTTTTTACGTTTTATGTTTAACATAAATGAATAATGTGGCTAATATACACTGTAATATACACTGTAAAATGTATAACGGTCTTTAGTTATCAGTTCTTCTTTTGATGTTTGTCTTCACAAATTAGGCTAGATCTACAAAAGTGTATAAGAAAGTAAGCAAAATGCTGGAAAAAATAATAGGGACGTAGTAACAAAATTTTTTTAAACAAAAATGTCTGACTTTGAAGTTTAAATTTGTTCTCTAAACGAAAAGAAATGATGAAATACCTATGTATAACGGTAAACATTAATTATTTTATTTGATTTAACTTTTGAAATCAAATTATTTGAATCATTGTTTAAAAAAGGGTCGAGGTGTTCACACTACTCGAGCCCAGAAAGATTTTATTCTGAGCTTAAAAAAATACGGTAAAAGTATTCGTGAAATTGCAGAAATATTAAACTGTTCTAAAAATTAATGTATTTCACTCTATAAAAAGAAAAAAAAAAAAGAACTGGGAGAAGAAAGAGAAAAATTTCACCAACTTATAGTAAGAAATTAAAAAAAAAATTCCTTCTAAGTCATAGAGTGAAATCAGAAATGATTTATGTGCATCAGTTACAAGTCGTACAATAAGGAATAGACTTATAGAAGCTGGATTAAAGGGACGAAGAAAAGTACCTTTATTAAGTACGCAAAATATAAAAAGGCGGTTATTATTCGCCAATCAACACCTCCATAGGAACAATTGGAAAAATGTATTATGGTCGCATGAATCCAAAATTAATTTGTTTGGGTCTGATGATAAAATATTTGTACGAAGACCAAAAAATAAAGAATTTGATCCCAGGTTCACAAAAACTCACAAACACTCGATTGATTCGATTACAAACTGTTGTGTGTTTACTCTGCTTACTGCGTTAGTACGAGAGTAAAGTAATGCTATAAACACAATCCTAACTACCGACCATTTACCACACGACTGCAAAAGAAAAGGATTTGGGTTATAAGTAGAAAATTTGTATGATGTATATGATAATAATATATGTACATTAGGGTGTCCCAAATAAAATAAAAAATTGGAATTCGTGGGAAGATCATTCTTAATTTGGATACTCATAAGGTAAAGTATTTTTGGGAATTTTTTCAGATTTTTCGGAAGTGGTTTAGAGGTCGCGCAAATTGATTTTTAATCAAAAATCGAGCTTTTTGAGCTCTATTTAATTTTTGGTTATGAATTGGTAAAAAATCGATATTTTCTCGACTTCTGAGTCAATATTGTTAAAGAAAATATCCCGATCTTTATTCCTTTATATCCATAAGCTAATAAGGTCAGCAGTTTCCTCGTTATGTAAATAAAAACAAAATTTTTTATTTAACTTATCCCCGACGTTTCGTCAATTATTTGTTGACTTTTTCAAGGGTGTCTATTTTATTCAGAAAAAATATACATTAAAAAATTTTTATCTTAATTAAAAAACCCGAATAACAATTATGTATGTATATAATAATTAGTACTTACAACAATTCTATTTTATTTTACATATTAACAATTTTCTAAATTATATTTTATTTTTATATAAAAGAATATCTTCTACACACAGCACTTAAACATACATTTCAACTAATTTAACATTTTCACATATAATTTCGATATTTTCCAGACTAATATATTTTATTCTTCTCCTACAGTTCCTGTTATAGCAACACTGTAACTCGAGCTTATGTTGTTAGTGTCCTCTTTTAAATTTATGGTCTTCTCCTTTTTCTGTTGTATTCTTAAGCTCTCAATAATATATCTTTTTCTACTCATTTTTTCTTTATTTAAAATTTTTACATTCTCTAGTTCAGCATAGTGATTTGTCTCTAAAATATGTTGTGCTAAAGCTGTTGTTTGTTTTCTCTTTTCAATATCTTGCTTGTGCTCATTTATTCTTGTATCTAAGCTCCTTTTTGTTGTGCCAATGTAGATCAAATTGCACTCTTCATTTTCATTTCCGTTACATTTTATTTCATAAACAACATTATTTTGTTTTTGTTTTTCGATTGGTGTTTTTAATTTTGTAAATATTGTATTTACTGTAAGATTTGGTCTGTATGCAAAAATTTTATTTTTATCTGTATGTCCAATTGTTGTTTTTATATTTTTCCAATCTGTTAAACCAGGAATATAAGTTACACTGTAATACTTTCTCTCAATGTTATTGTTCGTTTTATTATAATCATTATTGTTAATTTTATTAATTGTCTCTTTTATAAGTGTATCTATTGTATTTTCGGGAAAGCTATTCTCTCTTAAAATTTTTCTTATATGTTTTATGTTTTTCATATGGAATTTATTATTACTTATAAAAAGTACCCGATGGATAAAATTATTTGCCGCGTTGAATATTTGTATTTTCGGATGTGTGGAGTTATAGTTGATAATTCTCCCTGTTGCTGTATCTTTCTTATACCAGTCAAATATTATTTTATCATTTTCTCTATAAATTTTAGCATCCAAAAATGGTATAGATTTGTCAACTTCCATTTCCACCGTGAATTGTATCTTGGGATGGTAGTTATTAAATATATTCAAGATTTCTTCAATTTCTTCTTTTTTGGCTATGGCAAAAATGTCATCTACATATTTTGTTATATATTTAAAATATATATTTTTTGTCTTTAATTTGGTCAACGCTACTTCTAGCAAGTCGTCCAGTATTATATTTGCTATAATGGGAGATAGTGGATTACCCATTGGCATACCAAAAATTTGACTATATATATCTTTTTCAAATAAGAAATAATTATTATCACACAGACAAAAACGAAGTATTTTCAAAAAGGTTGTTTTAGGAATCACGGTATGTCTCTGAATTATATTCCATTTTTTCATTATTACATATATAGCTTTTTCAACCGGGATATTAGTAAAAAGTGATATTACATCAAGTGAAAAGAGTATATGTTTGTTTTCTAGGTTGAGATTATTGAGTTGTTCTTTTAGTTGAAAAGTGTTTACAATATTATATTCTTTAGAGATGAGGTTTCCTAATATTTTGCTTATATATTTTGATAAATTATAGCACGGAATCTGAACCGATGAAATTATTGGCCTAAGTGGGATTTCGGGTTTATGTATCTTTGGTAGGCCATATATTCTGGGAGCTATAGCAGCGTAACATTTTAGTTTATTTTTCTCCCACATATTTATATATTCTTTCTTATATAAATTATCTATTAAATTATTATTTTGTTTCTGTAGTTTTGTCGTAGGGTCTATTCTAACTTTTCTATACGTGTTTTTATCATCTAATAATGTCTTCATTTTTGTCTTATAATCTTCCTTATATAAAGCTACTGTCTTATTGCCTTTATCAGCTTTTGTGATTACAATTTCTTTGTGTTTTTTAAGGAATTCTTTTGTTTTTTCATAAGCCCTAAGTATGAATTTTTCTTTTGGAGTATTTCTAAATTTTCTTCTGAAATTTATGATATTATTGGATAATTTTGTTCTTATAATTTCCTTTTCTTTTTCTAAATTCTCATCCATATCTTGAACATATTGTTCTATATCCGCTATTGCGTGTATTGGTGAAAAATTTTGTTTATTTATTGGTAGTGCAAATTTACTTCCTAGTGATAAGATCCACCTCGATTCTATAGGAATATATACCTCTGTTTTATTCTCAAACCAATTTTCATTAAATTTGTATCCATATTTTCTAAATTGTTTTATTTTTAATATCTCAAGTTTTCTATTTTGTATTTCTGTATTATTTCTTTTCAAATCATTATTTCGACATACTTGTTTTTTCACAAATGCTTCATAATCTTGTGAATCTAGTTCACCTTTCATCTTTAATTTTAAATTATGTATCCTCTTTTTTATATATTTTATATTTTTACATGTCTGTGTAATCTCCAAATTTAGTAATTTTTTGTGAAAATTAAATTCTATTTTCCGTAACTTGTTTTTTATTATATTACATGAAAAAAGTTTAATTGTTTGAGTTGTTGTATTTTCTGTGTGATTTGGTATTATTCCGTAATTTCTGCATGATAATAAGAATTTTAATCTACTTTCTTGCTTTATTAATCTTTTTGTCTCATTACTATATTCCTTTAAATGTCTACATGTTTCTATGTCATATTTAAATGCTATGTTTCTGAAGAATCCTTTCATGTTGTTGTTCTGATTTTCTTTTTCAATTTTTTTCAATGTATATTAATTTTTCCCAAATATCTAAATCTATTCGGCAAGCTTCCCGATAATCTTTATTGTTCTTTAAATTGACCAATTTTATATATATGTTTCTTCCTTTATATCCATAAGCTAATAAGGTCAGCAGTTTCCTCGTTATGTAAATAAAAACAGTATATCTCTTTTCACTTGATGTAATATCACTTTTTACTAATATCCCGGTTGAAAAAGCTATATATGTAATAATGAAAAAATGGAATATAATTCAGAGACATACCGTGATTCCTAAAACAACCTTTTTGAAAATACTTCGTTTTTGTCTGTGTGATAATAATTATTTCTTATTTGAAAAAGATATATATAGTCAAATTTTTGGTATGCCAATGGGTAATCCACTATCTCCCATTATAGCAAATATAATACTGGACGACTTGCTAGAAGTAGCGTTGACCAAATTAAAGACAAAAAATATATATTTTAAATATATAACAAAATATGTAGATGACATTTTTGCCATAGCCAAAAAAGAAGAAATTGAAGAAATCTTGAATATATTTAATAACTACCATCCCAAGATACAATTCACGGTGGAAATGGAAGTTGACAAATCTATACCATTTTTGGATGCTAAAATTTATAGAGAAAATGATAAAATAATATTTGACTGGTATAAGAAAGATACAGCAACAGGGAGAATTATCAACTATAACTCCACACATCCGAAAATACAAATATTCAACGCGGCAAATAATTTTATCCATCGGGTACTTTTTATAAGTAATAATAAATTCCATATGAAAAACATAAAACATATAAGAAAAATTTTAAGAGAGAATAGCTTTCCCGAAAATACAATAGATACACTTATAAAAGAGACAATTAATAAAATTAACAATAATGATTATAATAAAACGAACAATAACATTGAGAGAAAGTATTACAGTGTAACTTATATTCCTGGTTTAACAGATTGGAAAAATATAAAAACAACAATTGGACATACAGATAAAAACAAAATTTTTGCATACAGACCAAATCTTACAGTAAATACAATATTTACAAAATTAAAAACACCAATCGAAAAACAAAAACAAAATAATGTTGTTTATGAAATAAAATGTAACGGAAATGAAAATGAAGAGTGCAATTTGATCTACATTGGCACAACAAAAAGGAGCTTAGATACAAGAATAAATGAGCACAAGCAAGATATTGAAAAGAGAAAACAAACAACAGCTTTAGCACAACATATTTTAGAGACAAATCACTATGCTGAACTAGAGAATGTAAAAATTTTAAATAAAGAAAAAATGAGTAGAAAAAGATATATTATTGAGAGCTTAAGAATACAACAGAAAAAGGAGAAGACCATAAATTTAAAAGAGGACACTAACAACATAAGCTCGAGTTACAGTGTTGCTATAACAGGAACTGTAGGAGAAGAATAAAATATATTAGTCTGGAAAATATCGAAATTATATGTGAAAATGTTAAATTAGTTGAAATGTATGTTTAAGTGCTGTGTGTAGAAGATATTCTTTTATATAAAAATAAAATATAATTTAGAAAATTGTTAATATGTAAAATAAAATAGAATTGTTGTAAGTACTAATTATTATATACATACATAATTGTTATTCGGGTTTTTTAATTAAGATAAAAATTTTTTAATGTATATTTTTTCTGAATAAAATAGACACCCTTGAAAAAGTCAACAAATAATTGACGAAACGTCGGGGATAAGTTAAATAAAAAATTTTGTTTTTATTTACATAACGAGGAAACTGCTGACCTTATTAGCTTATGGATATATAGGAAGAAACATATATATAAAATTGGTCAATTTAAAGAACAATCCCGATCTTTAATTTTATGTGCATAAATAATAAGTTTCGGCAATGATTTTGCACATTTTGATACATTATATAACAGTTTTTCCTAAATTTTCAACAAATATCGAAAACAATGGTGTTATCGCCACTCACAAAAACCGCTAAATTAACCACATTTTTGTTAGACTAATCTATTACATTTTATGTCTGATTATTTTTACCGCGCTTACTTAGCTGACGTGGTATTTTTCTTAAGTCTGTATACATATATGTATAAGATATAGAATTAAAATTAAGTTTACTAGTGGTTTTCATACCAAAAAGTAAGTAGTCTAATCACTAAATATTGTATGAATTTTATTAATATTAATTAAAAAATTTATAGGAATTTTAATATAAGAAAATTAGCTAATAAACCTGAAGTAAATCAAGCGCTAGTTTTCTTTATTCAAAATCCAAGTGGAAACCATTAGTGAGGCAATTACCTCTTTTAACAAATGGTTTATAACTTTTAAAATTTGTATAAAGACTAAAAAAACGAATGATGCCGTTTAAAAGATTATTAAGTTTTAAATAAGTTAGCAAAAAAAAAATAAATTTTCTTTTACCGTTCTCGAGTTGTACCCTTTTAAAATACTTTGCCTCGTAGTGGTCCAAAATAAGCTTGATGCCCAATAAAATTTTTTTTTGGGCACACTAATGTACTGTACATAAGCGGAAAAGTTTATGTTTATAGGTAATATTTTAAAGAAAACAAAAAATTTTTATATTCAGTTTTCACAATTAATATTGACCTTTGTATATATATTTTATATATTCTGTATTTATAATATTTTATAAAAAACTGGGCTTTTTTGGTCACCAAAATTAAATTAAACAAATTATTATTTTAATTATTTTTCATCCGACGTTTCGTTGGAAGATCCCAACTTCTTCAGGGATGTTTGTACTTTATTTTAATTTAAAATTTTAAATCATTTGTTTACATTTGTTTTTGTTATTGTCTCGTTATATCTATTTTATCTATACATACATACATAATAATTACATATATAAGATACAATTTTTTCTCAAAAATTAACAGTAACAAATCAAACAACAAATTAAAACATCAAGACACCTTATTTTATATATTAAGCTAAGATATAATTATAGAATAATTTGTGCTCGCATTATCTTTGTCCTCTTTCTTGTTAATAGCATTTTCTCCTCTTTGTTGTATTCGTAAACTTTCTAGCATAAGTATATCTTTTAGATTCTCTTTTTTCCTTGTCCAGTATTTTGATGTTCTCTAAGTCCGCTCTATGATTGTTTTCAATACAATGTTGTGCAAGTGCTGTTGTGTGTTTTTGTTTTTTAATATCTATTTCATGTTCACTTGCTCTTATGTTTAAGCTTCTCTTTGTTGTTCCTATGTAAACTTTACCACAACTCTCATCTGCATTGCCTAGGCATTCAATTTGATACACCACATTACTTTGCTCTTTTGTTTCTATTTTTGTTTTTATTTTCGTAAATAGATTATTTATAGTCTTGTTTGATCTATATGCCCATGCTATCTCCTTATCGTTAATAATTTCTCTCATTTGCTTACTCTCTGTGAGTTTTGGTATGTATGAAAGGCTATAAAATTTCTACAGTTCTGTTTGAATGATAATAACTATTTTATATACGAGAAACAGATATATATAATAAATATATAATAAATAATATATAAATATATATAAATATATAATAAATAATTTAATCCGAAAAGTAAAATACGGGGAAAAAAACAGAACAAAAGACAACACAGCTGGCAACACTAAAAAATTGTATAGCCTTTCATACATACAAAAACTCACAGAGAGTAAGCAAATGAGAGAAATTATTAACGATAAGGAGATAGCATGGGCATATAGATCAAACAAGACTATAAATAATCTATTTACGAAAATAAAAACAAAAATAGAAACAAAAGAGCAAAGTAATGTGGTGTATCAAATTGAATGCCTAGGCAATGCAGATGAGAGTTGTGGTAAAGTTTACATAGGAACAACAAAGAGAAGCTTAAACATAAGAGCAAGTGAACATGAAATAGATATTAAAAAACAAAAACACACAACAGCACTTGCACAACATTGTATTGAAAACAATCATAGAGCGGACTTAGAGAACATCAAAATACTGGACAAGGAAAAAAGAGAATCTAAAAGATATATGCTAGAAAGTTTACGAATACAACAAAGAGGAGAAAATGCTATTAACAAGAAAGAGGACAAAGATAATGCGAGCACAAATTATTCTATAATTATATCTTAGCTTAATATATAAAATAAGGTGTCTTGATGTTTTAACTTATTGTTTGTTTTGTTACTGTTAATTTTTGAGAAAAAATTGTATCTTATATATGTAATTATTATGTATGTATGTATAGATAAAATAGATATAACGAGACAATAACAAAAACAAATGTAAACAAATGATTTAAAATTTTAAATTAAAATAAAGTACAAACATCCCTGAAGAAGTTGGGACCTTCCAACGAAACGTCGGATGAAAAATAATTAAAATAATAATTTGTTTAATTTAATTTTGGTGACCAAAAAAGCCCAGTTTTTTATAAAATATTATAAATACAGAATATATAAAAAATTTTTAATTATTTTTTTTTTTTAATTTTTATAAGCAGTTTATAAAAAAATGGATGGCAAGATGAGATTGAAGAGAAATTCAGTTTCGGAAGAATAAGTATAGCCCAATATGGACAATCTTCGTTCCAATAATTAATAATAAAAATATTTATTATAAAGGTGTAGTTTCTTAAGTATACTATTTACCAGGGACCGTAACGGTATAAGTTGTATCGAAAAACTTATTTTTTTGTGGTTATTTTGAGAGTTTTTCCAAAAAGGTCAGCAGAAAAAGTTATTTTTCAATGAAAAAAAAAAAAAAAAAAAATAAAAAAAACTTTTAAAAAAGCATGTTTTATTTTTTTTTTTCATAAAATAGAACTCATTTCGGTCATAAAATAAAACTTATTTTTGAGTTTTATTTTTTAGTCAGAAAATAGCAGTTACCTTTCGAATTTTATTTTTCTGTCATAAAATAAAACTGTATTTAGGAGTTTTATTTTTTCTGTCATAACATAAACTTACTTACTTACTTAGCTGGCCATAACAACCCGTTAACGGGTTTCGGCCTGCCTCAACACTAGTCTCCAAGCGTCTCTGCTAAGCGCACGCCTTCTCCAGTTGGTCACACCAATTGATGACAGGGCTCCATCTACCTGGTCTTTCCAACGTAAACATGGACGTCCTCTACGCCGCACACTGTAACGAGGGCGGCCAAAAATAAAAAAAAACTAAATACTGAATAAAAAGAAAAGCTCTATCTGATGTTATTAGTAGCATTCTGAATTAATTAAATCAAAAATAATTTTTAAATAATATTGACTTTTAAAAAAGATATGATGATTTAAAGTTGAAGGTTGTAGTTAAGTATGCCATTATTTGAAAAAATGATAAAAAAGTATACAAACTTCAAAGAATTGGTTTTAAAAAGGGTTTTGATATAGTAGTAAAATTTAGTCCAAAATATAATTGTAACACAAGTATGGTATTAAAACAATACTTTTTTTTACAACTTGTAACTCATATGCAATTTACCGTTACAAAGAAAGCAAACAAAAAGGAACAGATCAATTATTATGAATATTACAACTTTAGTGGACAATTAAAAAAAAAATACCAAAAAATACTTTTTCCATATTTTAATATAATACTTCTACAAGTATGTACATTTAAAAAAAATTGGTTTCATTTCCAACTTCGTCCAACTTTGATTTATATTTACAATTTTTAGTGCCAAGACGTATTAAAATTCGTACTTTTTTTGATATCCGGCTTAGACACAAAATATTTATTGATGCAAAATCTGCAGCAATTAGTTATGTAGAAAATAATTCTGAAATAAAACGAATTGAAACAAATATACAAGAAATTCATTTCATATTATTTAAAATAGAAACTAAATGGAAAAAGAGTAATTATATTAAGAAAAAGTTTGAAGAAAAAAATGGTACTTGGCTGGATTCATATTTCTTTGCAAGTGTTGAAGACTTAGACCTTGTAAGTAAAGAAATTATCTTATTTTTATTTTAAGTAAAAATCTTTGAATTTATAGGTTCCTTGTACCAGTAAGAAAGGTACGCCAATAGTAGAGTTTAATGATTGTTCTGAACGTACTAAAATGAGAAAAGTTGCTGAACTGGTGTCATCAACAAATCAAAACCTGTTAAAGAAAGCCTACAATAAAGTTCTTGCGCGGGAGAAGAACACATATATTTCTGTGGACAAATCGTTAGCACTTTTATTAGATATGAACTTGTCATTTAGAAAATACAAAATTATGAAAACAGTTGTTAATTCTGCGCATAAAGACTGTTTTCCGTTTTATTATGCGTTGAAAAACGCAAAAAAGAAATATATTCTGGAGGGAATCGTTGTAACAGAAACGTCAGTAGAAATACCACTCCAAAATATGCTTAACTTTACGGTTAAAAGTTATTTAGACTTACTTAATTTTAATTTGAAAAATGATATAATTTGTGAAATTAAATAGGGATTTGATGGCAGCTCTGGTCATATATATAAGCAAAAGTTTAGTGATTCAAATTCAAATGATGAATTTCTATTTGTTGCTTCTTTTGTTGTAATAAGATTTCTAGATCAGGCAACAGAAAAAGTGTTGAGAAATAATTCGAAGACATCCTCTACTATCTAAAATAAAACTATCTAATATCAAACAAATTTTGAAATTTAAAAATTTTTCACCTAAAGGATATTTAACAGAATTTAAAATCCTTGTTGCAATTTCAGAAAAAATCTGCATATGAATTGCTAATTTTTACGTGTATGACATTTGTAAATTTTTAAACTGTTTTTTTTTTTTTATATGAATGTATAGAACAACAGTTGTTGTAAGTACACCACATCTAGGCGGTGGGCGTGTCCTTCGCCCGATTGTCCTAAAAATTTGTATTTTTCCTAATTTAGATATTCTACAAAAATGTACGAAATTTAAAAACTCTACGATAACTCCTTCTATTTTTGGCCGCTCGTTACATGAAATGCGTACACTGTGCGCCGACGTCCAGTGACCTTCGCATCAAAAACCTTTTTCGCTGGAGCAGATTCTTCCATCCGAACAACATGGCCGAGCCAGCGCAGCCGCTGGATGTTAATGCGCTGGACAACGTCTACGTCGCCGAGGAGCTCATAGTTGGTCCTAATGCGAAACTCATCGCCTTGCTTTAGTGGACCAAAGATCTTGCGAAGAACTTTTCTCTCAAACACTCCCAGGACCGCTGCATCGGCACAAGACAGCGTCCATGCTTCCGCACCATAGAGAAGCACCGGAAGAATAAGCGACTTGTAAAGTGTTAACTTTGTCGCACGAGAAAGGTCTCTGTTACTACTGGACACTTTTATTAAAAATAGTGACATTACGATGTACACCCGCCTTTCGCAAAACATTCTCCATGACGAACTTGAAGAGGTCGCAGGATAAGGGATCGCCTTGTCTGAAACCTCGCACGGTATTAAAAGGCTCGGAGAGGTTCCTTCCTACCTTGACGGAGCTGCAGGAGTTGCTCATTGCTCATTACTTTAACTGATGCTTTGGCTTTCTACAACTTTGCCCTTCACCACATTACTGGAACTAATATAATATACATTGGAGTTCATAAAATTTGTAAGATGTCCCCCACTTTTCTGGAAAAATGGAATGATGTACCGAATCTTCCAGATATCAGAATAATTCATTCGATTTTCTGTGATTAGTAATTTGAATTAAGCACGACTCTAACGGCCTATTCAATAAAAACAAAAATATCATAAATATTATTAAGATTTCATTATTTGATATTAAGTAAATTGATATATTTCTTGTTATGAGTGTTACTATACACTATATATTGAGTGTTAAGTTTTTATTAAGGATATTTGAAGATATTTATGGGCATTTCCTGGGGTCGCGAACGTACGTTCGTACACTTTTGATGTACAAAGAACATGGAAAAAACTTTTTCTAACATTTTTTTTGCGATTAGATAGCATTTTGGGAGCTCTATGTGTAGTGCAAAAGATGGATTTCATCGAGTTTAAGTTTTCATAATAATAGTTATAAACACATGGTCTCGAACGTACGCAAAATAGAAGTCAACTTTGGCTGGCAGTAGTGAAATGTAAAATTCTGCGAAATAGAACGGAATATTTAATAGTGATTAATTTATTTTTAAAGCATACTAATGTAGGTGTCTATCCAGTATTTTTTACAATAAAATATCTCTATTGGTTTTTGTTTAATTGGCTTAAGTATCGGTCGCGAACGTACGATATTTCCATATGTTTTTTTACTATTACCACCATGCATTTTCCCATAAATATCTTCAAATTTCCTTAATAAAAACTTAACACTTAATTTATAGCGTGTAGTAACACTCATAACAAGAAATATACCAATTTATTTAATATGAAATAACGAAATTTTAACAATATTTATGATATTTTTGTTTTTATTGAATAGGCCGTTAGAGCCGTGCTTTATTCAAATACCTAATCACAGAAAATCGAATGAGTCATTCTGATACCTGGAACATTCGGTACATCATTCCATTCTTCCAGAAAAGTGGGGGACATCTTACAAATTTTATCAGCTCCAATGTATATTATATTAAACCAGTAATGTGGTGATGTTGTTGTAAAAAGTTGTAAAAAGCCAAAGCATCAGTTAAAGTAATGTTTTCTGTTTTAGTTATTTGAAAAACCTTTCTCTTTACAATCGCTCCAAAGCCTACGGGGGCACCTTTTGTATGTGATGTTGCAAAGAAATGCCACTCAAGTGTTTTAAAAGCAAATTTAGGCATTAAGTCGGGTAAGCTCCAAAAAATAAATTTATTTTTGAATTGAAAGCTACTTCCGTCCGAGGAAATCAATATGTTTTGTAATTTGCCATGTTGATTTATAATTTCTTCAATAATCTTCGTTATAAAAAAGTACACATCGATTTTGCATTTGTTCTATAACCTTTTTATTTATTTTTTTTAATGCTAAGCGTCGTTGTAGCATCCTCTCAGCAGATTTTTCCCGTGAAATGTTTTGTTTTTGTGGATCGCTGTTTATTTTGTTTTTCATTTTGCGATTTATCACATGTTTTGCCCATCTACGAAAGTATATTATCGTGTAAAGAAAATAAATATATACATTGTTTATGAATAAATTTACTTACGGTCGCGA
Organism: Metopia argyrocephala; assembly: GCA_963576795.1. Lineage (NCBI taxonomy): Eukaryota > Metazoa > Arthropoda > Insecta > Diptera > Sarcophagidae > Metopia > Metopia argyrocephala. The sequence continues at coordinate 18,864,137 of OY756211.1, read as the reverse complement.
ACGTACGCAACTTTGCAAGTAAAAAACAAGTTTATTTAATTATAACACTTGAAGTTTTTTTTCATGTACAAATTAGTGACACCAAACTTAATTAAAATATGTTATGTCCGACCCCTGTGGACGTTTGATGCAAAACAATTACAATAAAATGATGTTTTCGGTCGCGAACGTACGAATAAAAGTTAGATAAGATACAAATTAAAAATTAGCCGTTAATCGAACTTTTTTTGTTCTCCATACACATTTTCCTTCTTAATTAATTTGAAAAGAGAGATTTTGGAGAAAGAGTGCAAACATAACATATTTTTTTCATGTAAAATAATTAAATATAAAAATGTCTTTAGAAGTAGCTTAAAAAGAAAATATAATATTTTCCAGTTTCCAGCCCAATTTCCTCAAGTAAACACCTGAGATATGCTATGAAATCATTCTATTATAAAAATATAGACCCTTTTTTATAATTATTAACAATAAAACATGATTATTGTCAACATATTATTTTTCGATCTTGGTTGACCTTTCTGTGGAAATGCCCATATGGAAATATAGTACGTTCGCGACCCGTACGTTCGCGACCGATACTTAAGCCAATTAAGCAAAAACCAATAGAGATATTTTATTGTGAAAATACTTGATAGAGACCTACATTAGTATGCTATAAAACTAAATTAATCGCTTTTAAATATTCCGTTCCATTTCGCAGAATTTTACATTTCACTACTGCCAGCCAATGTTGACTTCTATTTTACGTACGTTCGCGACCATGTGTTTATAACTATTATTATGAAAACTTAAACTCGATGAAATCCATCTTTTACACTACACATAGAGCTCCCAAAATGCTATCTAATCGCAAAAAAATATGTTAGAAAAAGTTTTTTTTCATGTTCTTTGTACATCAAAAGCGTACAAACGTACGTTCGTGACCCCAGGAAATACCCATATGTGTGTCTACTCTAAAGGATGATTTTTTTAGTTTAATTTTTATGCAATAACTGTTATTTGCGGTCCCTGCTATTTACATTGTAAAAATACAAAAAATTTAACATATTTATTTTGTTATCCATTTCTTTGCAACCTGTTTAGAATAAATTAAAAAAAATTACAGATTTTTTATTTCCTTTAAAATATTTCCTATAAAAAACAAAAAATATTTCTCGCATTATTGGCAAATACATTTAATATGATATGAAATGTATGCTTTTGAGGATAAGTTTTGAATACCACCTTTGGGAAAAAGTCTCCTGACGAGTCTCTTAAGCAGAGACGAAATGGCCATAGAGACATGCTTATCCCCAAAAGCATACATTTCATATCATATTTCCTATAAACTTATACTTTTTCTCTTATTTTTTCTTATTAGTTGTATGGTTATTTTTATATACACCATATAAATCTCCTCTTTTTATGTAAACGTCTATCGACTAAAACGGTAAATTTTTTCGTATGATCCGACTCACTCGAATCAATTGTAATTATCATAAATATTTTTTTATTAAATTATAAATCTAAGTGAGTGTGAGTTTGATGTTGACGTTGGACTCATACTTATTGCAACCTTTATTAACGCTTTACCGCCCGACGGTACTCACAAGTACCGATACATATTTCTATCGTTTGCTTATTACCCAGATATAACTTTGCAATATAATTTTGTAATTTGGGAAAGTATCATATTTTCTACCGATCACAATAAGCAACTCTCAGTCATTTGAAATATATTTCTAATAAAGTTAGTTTTTTTGCACAGTTCTAGCGTTTACCCGTGCTTGTGAAGTTTGAATTTTTAGCACAATTAAAACTTTTTATAAAATAGAAATAGTGCGCATTTGAAGTTTTTATATTGTGAAATATATAGTCCAATAAGTATATAAACTGTTTTAAGACTGACATATTTAATATTTTGTTATTTATGTTTATTTGCCTAACGTGGACTGGTAAGTACCGTTGGTCAATAAACGCACTTGTTATAAAAAAAATTTATATAAAATACTTCCAAGTTTGAAAAACTATTGGGCTGCGAGCGAAGATTTGGCAACACCTATAGTAAGCAGAACTGTGAGATGTTTGAGATGATGCTGAAATGTTTACATGGCAATGGTAGTACTTTGATCCCAAAAACAGCAGTTTAAATCAAAGATTTGAAGAAGAAAATGAATGGAGCAAAAATAAAATAATTTACTTAGATAACTAAGATGTGCGTCACTATAAAGTGTAACACCCATTTTTCTTAATAACTTTTTTCACCTTTAATCAAAATTATTTTTCTTAATCACAATATCTTTGAAAAATGTGTCAGATTTTAAAATGTATCAGTTTGTCAAATTTGACTTGTTAGTTAGTTCATAATGGATATTCAAATAATTCAAAAAACCATATTGGAGTTATACAAAAGTTGCTAGGGAAGTCCACGTGACCAGGCAAACTGCCCAGAGCTGCGGCCTATTGAAAGATATTGGGCTCTGGTCAAAAGAGAACTAAAGAAGAGTACATCTGTTCCCAAAACCATTACTAGTTTTCGATATAAATGGACAGCTGGTACCAAAAAAATCACCGAAAACACTATAACATTGCTTATGGATGGCATAATGAATAAAATAAAAAATTTTATAAAATTAAATTAATTTTTAAATAAAATAATACAGAATATAAATCTGTAATAAAAATGCAAAATAAAACTGTTTTATTTTTAACTCTAGCTTACTCCAGTCAGTTTTTATTTGACTTTTGATGTGTTACAGTTTATAGTAACGCACATCTTATTTTACTTCTATACCATACATAATTGGCCATTACTACCTTGTGTCAGGGTTACGGCCTAGCTTCTATACCGCTTTTGGAAAAACTACAGACCGAAAAAATGTTAGCTTGTGACACAATTCGTCCGAATAGAAAATTTACTCCTCAAAATTTAAAGCCTGATAAGAAAATGAAAAGAAGCGATTGGGACTTGAGATTATCTAACAATGGTATCTGTTACTATAAATGGATTGACAAAAAATATATTTACTTAAGAACGAACTTCTATGGTAGTGAGTCTACAACTGTGTCTAGACGAGATCATAAAGAGGAACAGAATGAAGTAAATTGCTCAGTGGTTGTTAAAGATTATAATACCTACATGGGTACAGTGGATCGCGCAGATCAACTACTTTCTTTCTGGTCGCACAGAATATTCTGGGCTCTTGTTAAGATAGCATTTGTCAATTCTTATATTGTCTTTTGTTAGCTCAGGATACACAGTCATCCTTACTTGACTATAGACGATCAGTTGCACAAGGACTTATGACATTTATAAAACTTTCTGTTAACAAACGAATTCCTGTAACGAGTAATACAATATCTAAAAGAAATAAGGAATCTGTTACAGTAGAAGTAAGATTGGTTAACCTAGGTGTACACTAGCCTAAGTTCGTAGAAACTCGAGGAAGATGTAAGCATTGTGTTGCAATGACAAAAAAAATTTTCTTTACTGAATACCATGGTATTAATTAGCTAAATATATTCGTTCTTACTTTTCTTTGCACACACAATGCAGTTTTAACATATCTAATATGATTTAATTCTTTTTTTATATAAGACATGGAATAAAAAAAAAATGTTTAATAATAATCTCAATTTGTTTCTAAACAAAAGATTAGCAAAACTAGGTTCTATTTACCCAACGGTACTTCTAAGTACCAGGACTATTCTATGTCCTTCCCAGTACGGCAGAAATATGAAACTTATTTTTTGAGATTCAAATGTGTCTAAGATAAAAATTCTATAAAAAAAAAATTAAAAATTTTTTACGATAAAGAGTCTTGGGCAGTAAAGGGTTAATGAATCAACATTGTTGTGAGTAAGAGTGAGTTAAACTCATACGCGTCTACTCACACTCACTACGAACATTAAAATAGCAGTGCTTCTACATTTTAATATATCTTATATATCATACATGTAGGATAGTTGTTGTGTACCACTGTACAACGAGTGGTGTGATTTAACGGGACCTTTATGAGACAATACAATCGGACATAATACATACTGCAGAGACATTTTTTGCAGACATAAGTACATAATACACAGACATACATTTTTGCATAAAAAGATCACACACTTGCCTTCAACTATGACAAAAGTCAGTGGTAAATCAGACGTCAAACAATCAAGTCAGTTGAGATCTTTGGTAAGTGAGCCAACACGAAAAAAAATAAGATTAAACAACCATCATATCATTATTAATTTTTTTTAAATAATCTTATATTTTTAATCTAAAATCTCAACCCGTTGTTTGATTTACCACCAACGATGGAGGTAGCACCTCCACATACATAAGATCAAACATTTGTATCTTTATTTAGAATCTATAGTTACAGTAAAAAATTAAAAATATTATATTATTTCATTGCACAACATCAATGCCGTTGATACGAAACTATTCTTTGGCCTTTTGACTTTTATGTTTTGGGTCGTTGTTCTCTTCGAAGACCCATTTCAACGACATTTGTTCACTGCTATATGGCAACATAAATTTCTCCAGAATGTCAACGTAGACGTGTTGATCCATAATATTATGTATGGGGCACACACCATAATAGGAAAAATAACCTCATATAATAATGATTTTTGATTCACCATACTTAGTAGTTTTCAATGTGTATTGTAGTTGACAAGCCGAAGATGGTGCATGCCGAACATATTGTCCACACCAATAATTTTAATTTTAGACTCATCTGTTAATAAAATGTTTTGCCCCTTACACTCTTTTCTTCCGATTAGCGGTATTCTCAATGACATTTTTAAGCAGTGGGTTCTTGGTTCATACGCACGCAAATTTGCATCTAGTAGGGTTCTTCTAACCGTCATGTTGCTAACTTCTGAATTAAGTTCTGTTTTGTTTTGACTGAATGATGTAAAACGACTACATTTGCAAATCCTTCCAATTTTTCTATCGTCCTGAATGAAGTTTTTTTCACCACCTTGGTATTTTATTTTTTCTTCATATTTCATTGCATTAGATATCATTTTTGCAGAGCATGAGAGAAGTTTATGGATGTCTAGATAAAACTTGCCCTCGTTTCTAAGTTTTAAAATTTTCTGTTTTCAATAATACAATGGTTTGCTCGGCACACTATATTTATAGTCAAATATACAGTAAAATATTAATTTTTAGCTCTTATTTATTTAACACATAACAGTATATTTAATTGCTTTAACAAAAACTTGAGAAAAATGACACAATCATCGAGTACTGCTATTTTAATGTTAAAGAGAAACAAGCCTTTCAAATATAATTAACCGTTATTTTCAGAATTGCCAAACTCTTTTCCAAAATAGTTTCTCACAACTAATAAATGTCAGATTATTCTAGTATAAAAATTTTAATTCTACAATTTCTAATAACAACCGTTTGAAAAATGGTAAATGGGTAGTACTGCTATTTTAATGTTTGCAACTTTATATTTAAAATTTCATAAGTGCTTATGAATCTCTAAAAAGCGACTCAATGCTGAGTTGAACACATGTTTAGTTTCTCTAGTGTACTAGTCCTTCATAGATATAATTTTCTCCTTTGATTATCAAAAAATTCATTGCAAAAGTCTAAATTCTTTATAGAATTTAACTTTGATCTAATTAAAGCGTTTCTGACGAAACAAAATTAATTTAAAAAATGGTGCTCGAAGTTGGGTCTCCAGCATATCATATAAACAGTATTTATTTGTGTAAAATTTTTTTGTTTTTTTTACACCCTTTAGCTTTTTTTCTCACAATATTTCATTTCAAAAATACCGTTACATATTTTAGAATAATTTTTTGCGTGATGATGACGAATTTTGTGCACTTTAAGCGGACACTTTCAGTTTTCACGACACTTGAATTTTTTTTTTCAATTCGCAAGATTAGTACCTTTGGCCCTTTGTGCGGTGCAAGAAATACTTTATTTCATCTGACCTTCTTAATAATAATATCCGACCTAAGATGAAATACACCTTTTATGTATAGGCCTTATTTTAAAGTCTTCTCGACCGAGTACAGGGAAGGACGAAGGTTTTTATTTATGACGGTAGGGTATCCAACTACGTATATCAATTCATTGGAGCAGCTGCGTAATATGACATGTGTTTCATTGTACTATCGTCACTACCACGGGAACTGCTCTGATGAAATAAAAAATCGCATATGGTTGCTCTTAAAGAGCATACACTTTTGTAGTTGATTGTGCAATGAATCGAACAAGGGCCCAACAGAAAGAATTTGTTCTTTGGCACCACTGTTCGTTTATGGAACAATTTTCCCGCGAATGTTAATTACTATATGAAAAAATTCAAATCCAATATTTACAAACACTACTCTCTTTTCCCTCCTAATAATATACTTTCCTAGCACTAGTACAATGCACTGCATGAATAGGGGTCATCTCCTGAGTAGTGGTCTCGTGAAAAAATGTACTAACTTCAGCTTTAACCGTTTTTAAGATATACAAAAATCCGTATTTAGTTGATATGGGAGGTAGCACGGCCACTTATCCATTTCTGCCTACTATTGTATGTAGGGTTTTTAATTCTGTAGATTTATTAATTTTTATATACCTATATATATGGGCAAGGCCACCGTTAGTAACATCACGCTCGTATACATATTTTGGTCAATATTTTTACAAAATACAATTATATCTCCCAACTTGAGAGCGGCATATGAAAGTTCTCGTCATAACTGATACCCAGACAATTTTACTATATCTCGTTTTGTTGTAAAGTTATTACCATTTTAAGTCGTCAGATTTTGAAAGTGTGTTTTGAGGTTACTGAGCGTTTGTCTAAAAATGAGAGAATTGAAAAGAGTTTATGTTTATTATTGCCCAGTATTTTAAAAAGGAAGGATGAAAGATGATTTTTATTCAAAAGGTGGGCTTAATATTTTAATCACGTAAATGACATAAAAGCAGTGTCAGTAACGTTACACAAAATGCCAGTAACGTTACACGGACGAATTTTGTTAGGATTTTCGAGTCTTTTTTTTTCTTGGGTTAATAAAGGGACCCTAAACGGCAAAAAAAATCAGAGTAGATGAGTTTTAAGATGCAATCATGGGGAGATATTTAGACAAAACCACTTTTCGCACTAATCTCATTAAAAATTGCAGTAAATCGGGCTTGCCCTTTAGAGCTAATTTTAGTATAATAGAGTGTCAGTTAATTAAATTATCTCTTCAATGATGTGTATAGCTTGAGAGTTAAAATTGGTTTTTGACCAGTTTTGCATCATTAAAATGAAAATTTGTAATTTTTCCCTACTTTTCAGTTTTAGCTATTTAGTACGAAAAATGTTGAATTGACTTCTGTTTTTCTTTTTTTTTTTGCGAAGAAAAGAAGAAATTTCTAAATGGTGATGAAAATTTTGTGTCAGTATTTTGAACTAAAGCCAGGACACTGTAAAATAATAAAAACACATTATTACGGATAATTAAAAAAGTCTATTAATTTCACTCTTCTTAATTGTTGCAAAATTAAAGCATCACTTCAGTTGTAGTTTTTTTAACATAAGTAAACCTAAAATATCACAAAAAAAACAGTAATTTTAATGGTATCCTTGCTGAGAAGTAGTATAAGCTACTATTTCGTCTCCAATGGTACGGATTAGGTGCAAAGACGAAATCTCATGAATGTATGTACATACATACATAACTGGCCTTTACAACCCTGTGTCAGGATTACGGCCTAGCTTCTCGCAGCACTCATGTTGTGTGTGTCAATTTTTATCCATGAGTACCGGGACCTACAGTTTAAAGTCGGCTCCGAACGACAGACTTGAGAAGCTTGTTCATGGCAATTAATTACTCTCAGAGCTTTTGCCAGAAGACTGCTGAGAGGTAGTCGCCGAAAGAAATTTTTTTTTTCATATTTCTTTTTTTTGAAGATGTCGGGGCCTGGAATCGAACCCAGGACCTATGTCATAGTAAGCCAACACACTAACCACTAGACCACGGCGACTACAATATGAATGTATGTATTTTGCGTAAATTGTGGCCATATCCAAAATGGTGTTAATAGTGTTAATTATACTCTTCTTAAGCCACTTCCGCAACTAATATTTGCGATTTTTCATTGCTTTGGCCTTTTTCTTTTTGTACTCGTCGTATTTGTTACTTTCTTTTAGCTTTTCAATATAACGCTTATCTCCTTGTGCACCAGGAATCGGAGTCTGGCAATTAAATACCAAATAATTAAGCAAAAAAGTAAAAAAACAAAATAAAAATAAAATATCCGCCAGTAACGTCACGCAATTTTTTTTGCAAAAATGCCCTGCTATATGCAAATAATGCTTCATATAAACATTGATTATGAAAGTACTTCAAAAATACTCAAAAGAAGTCAGCTCATCCAACCTCTTTTCTAATTAGTTAATGAATAAAAAACATTTAATAAAAATTTGTCAGTTTTTTGCACTGGCATACAGTGCTGCTATATTCTATACATATTTGACATTTGAAATGTAATAAAAATTCTGGGCTTTGTGACAGAAACAAATCTATGTGGTTTCATTTTTCGTGGCCTTGCCGATATATAAAATATTTTTTTATTATTTTTTCTTTTCAGGAAAACCTTGGAGGTAATTCTAAAACTGTTATGTTAGCAACTATATCCCCAGCTAGTATGTATGTAGATGAAACATTAGCTACTCTCCGATACGCTTGTCAAGCTCGTCGAATTATTAACAGAGTTAAAATAAATGAATCTGAGCATGATAAAGTTATAAGGGAACTTAAATCAGAAATTGACAGGCTTAAGTCTTTGCATTATGAATATGAGCGACAGAAAAGACTATCAGAACACGCACATATAGTGCCAAAGAAGATTATAGGTGATACATGCAATTCAAATGAGTGCGAAATAGAAAACCTGAAAGAACAACTTTTGGAAAGAGAGAAAGAACTAACTCGTTCTCAGAAGACATGGCGGCAGCGCTTGAAAGAAGCTGAAGATTTAAGAAAAACTGAACTACACTTGCTTAAAAAAAAGGGCCTTGCCATAGCATTAGACAATGAGCAACAACAGGCTTGTCTTATTAATTTAACTGAAGATCCAATGTTGTCTGAAACATTATTTTATATATTACCTCCTGGCAGCGTCAAAATTGGTCGGACAAGATCTATTTTAGGTGGAAGCAATCCAGATATTATACTTAATGGACCACTTATTGCTCACATTCACTGGTAATCATTTTCTCTTTTAACAGCCTGTTCATAGAACACGAATGGTTTTTGACATTCGTCTTTTTATATGAGAAACACTAACAAATTTGAGTGTTTTTGTTGTTGTTTCACATATAAAAAGACGAATGTCAAAAACCATGCGTGTTCTATGAACAGGCTGTAAATTTAATTCTAAATAACGATTTCCTTATTAAAGTTCTATTGAAAATATAAATGGAGAACTATTTGTAAAACCTGAGAATTCAGATTTTGAAACTTATCTTAATGGGGAACTAGTTGACAGAAAAAAACAAATGTTTCATGGTGATCGCTTGGTAATTGGAGGCTCTCATTTTTTCCGAGTTTCTAATCCTTTCTGCCCTAAAAAAGATAAGGAAAGAAAGGTAGTTATATCAATAATTAAACTGAACTAAACTAAAAAATTATATTTTGTAGTTGGCGGACTTTTTTCAAGCATACCAAGAACTACTTGAAACCCAGGAAGAAAAACTACGTATCGAATTAGAGGAAGAAAAAAGAATAGCTTTATCCCGGATTGAAAATGTTCGAATTGAGAACGAACGTAGTTTTAAAGAACGTATGAATAGAATGGAATTAGAACAATTATTGCTGAAATGTAGTAAAGAAATTTTCGAATCAGAAAGAAGAGTAATCGAACAAAAATCGAAGAATTTAATATCGCCAGAATTAAACGGTACTGCAGAAAATTTCGTAATGCCTGACAAAACAAAGTTAATTGAGAAAATAAATAATATAATGCAACAACCAAGTCAAGGAAGCTTGCATAAAATTCAACTTATGGTGAGATATATATTTTTATATAATTTTTCTTACATAATAATTTTTAATACATCGTTAGAGGAAACGTATTTAACTACTGCACAAAATCTACATCAAACTTTGCTTAGTTTTTTCTTATTTTAGAACTCAAATTATATATGTTTGGTAATTGAATTATTACCAATAAAAGATTGAAATGATTTTTGTGGTTTTTTATTTAAAATAGCATATTTAATTAATTTAATTACAAAAAATAAACTTAAGGCGGATCCATGAGTTTCTGAAACATTTTTGGTTCGGACCAAATTTTTTTTTATATGTATTGTAGTTTGACGTTTCTAGCGAGAGAAATGATTTTGTACGAAGTACTCAGCTTGATTTAAATTAATTTTAAATTAGGTCCGAACCACATTAAAAAATGTTGCCACATCATACAAAATTTATACAAGAGTCATGCCATATTGCTTGGCAAATAAGAAGTAAACATATTAGAAACTAAGAAATATTGGTGGCAAAAATAAAAAAAATAAATTAAAAAAGATTATATAAGGTAGTAGCAAAGACTATATAATATAAAGATGTTGCACTCAGTACATTTTGGTTTAGCACAAATTTTGCACAGCATAAGGATGTGTGGGACAAGTGACAAGGGAAGGGAAAAAATTTGCTCTTTTTCTAATTATTTGCAAAAATAAATTTTTTATAGATAACAAATAACGGGGGAGAGCGAAAGCACTTTTATTTTGCTCTCTTGCAAGATAAAGTATATTATTGTTGTTGTTATTCTTACTGTTTATGTTATTTTTTTTTTTCAATGGTTTATTTTCGTTTATTTATTTGGTTTATTTTATAAAAAGAGTCATTGTTCTTTCTATTAAATTTGAGATTGAAAAATAGAAAGAAACAAGATGACTTCGTAGGTGAGGTAGGGAAAATCACATTTGTTTTGTTTTTGTGAAAACGAAATTAAATTGATTCGCACCGAATTTATGATGCCCATTGCATGAAATTTATATACAAAATTTTTAAAAAATTCTCTTGTAGTAGAAAATTAGGTTTACAAGTAATGTTAAAAATGATAATATGTTATATTTTACTTATTTGTATTCTGCAAAAGAGAAAAGAAGTTCTTACTAAAATAAAAAATTCAAATTAACTTAGTTTTTAATAAAACTTTATTATTTAAAGTGTTATTAAGTTAATAGTGCAAAGTCATAACAATTTCATATTAATAAAAAAAATGGTAAGAAAATTATTTTTAATTACATGTGCACATTAAACGTTTCGTATACATATGTATATGTATGTATATACTGTTTGTACTCTAGGATTCAAATTCATCGGTCTCACGGAAAGCTGGCAACAAATGCAGTCTGCCCCATTGCCGCAGATCTAAAAGAAGTTCACCTAACGTAAAGCAATTTCGTTTCTAAATATGGACTCACCGTTGTTTAAAAAGTGGGCAGAAAAATGCAACTTTGACGTGCAATTTATTGCAAATTCTTCTTTATTGTTTTTGTGTGATAAGCACTTCTCATTAGCAGAGTTGGGTTTATTGCATTAGATTTCATTTTCCACTAAATTTAGTGGTAGTGGTAAAAATAGTGCATTATCGCCTTTTATATTTAGTGATAGTGGATATTTAATGAATTAAATAAAACGAATTTAGTGGTAGTGGAAATTTAGTGCATTGAATAAAATAAATTTTATGCTAGTGGAAATTTATTGCATTAAAAAAAAACAAATTAAGTGGTAGTGGAAATTTATTGCATTAAAAAAAACAAATTTAGTGGTAGTGGAAATTTATTGCATTAAATATATCGATTTTAGGGGTAGTGGAAATTTAGTGCACTAATTTTGAATAATTAATGGTAATGGAATATAACTCCATTGGCACTATAGTGGAATGGAAATTTAGTTCCACTATCGTTTTAATATACCTTCATATATGGATATAAAATTAATATATGCATACATAGCTTAAGTCAATATCAAAATAAATTGTAGTGAATGTTATTTTCTTAATTTACTAAGTCCGTCTGTATAAAGTAAATAATTGTTGTTATTGTTTTAATAAGAATTTTAGTACTTTCAAATATAATAAATTATTCAATTCACCCTAGGTAAGATTTTAATGGCGCTGACTGTCAATATTGCCAGCCACTAATCATTTAGAATTAGTGCACTAAATTTCCATTACCACTAAATTCGATTAATTTAGAGCACTAAATTTCCACTACCACTAAATTTGTTTTATTCAATGCACTAAATTTCCATTACCACTAAATTAGTTTTTTTTTTAATGCAATAAATTTCCACTACCACTAAATTTCTTTTTTTTTAATGCACTAAATTTCCACTAACACTAAATTTGTTTTTTTCAAAGTAATAAATTTCCACTACCACTAAATTTGTTTTTTTTAATGCAATAAATTTCCACTACCACTAAATTTGTTTTTTTAATGCACTAAATTTCCACTACCACTAAATTTATTTTATTTAATGCATTAATTTTCCACTACCACTAAAATGGTTTTATTTAGTGGTTAATTATTTCCATCAGCATTTAGTGGTGGCTGGAATATTGCTGCATTAATACTTAGTCGTTTAGTGGTAGTGGAAGCGATAATGCATTATAAATTCAATGCAATAAACCCAACTCTGCTCATTAGAGCTTATTGGGAAGAAATTTTTGAGGCGAGGTGCCGTGCCAAGTTTATACTTAACTGAAAATAACGAGGACATAAGTGTAGAAGGAATCGAAGTCTATTCTGAAAATGATTTGCAACTTTTCAGATCTCCGCCACAATCGCGTAGAGGATCAAAATCGCCTTCACTTTTATGTACAAATTGTGAAAAAAATGTAAAAATGAAGCACTTTACCAAAAAAATACTACAATATAATTAAAAAGCTTAATACAAAAATGCTAACTATTCGTGATTTAGGGTAAAAAAATTAGTCTTAGAAGAAAAGAGTTATGGTTATGGAAAGAAGTTACAATTAAAGAAATCCATTGAAAGCGAAATTGATGAGTTGCATATTAACATACTTGATAAAACGCTTTGTAAAATGTTCATAAAGCAAAACAGAAAATCAAATGCTCGATGGGAAGATCAGGAGAAAATTGACTGAAAGTATTTATTATAGATCCCCCTCTACGTATTTATTTTTAAGAAATACTGAACCTTCCAACCCTTTCTTCCCTAAGCAGATGGAGCGATATTAAGAATTTGCAGCCTGGCAATAATTTATGCATATACATATGTATAATGCACTGGAAGCAGCAATTCGTAAAATGCAACATGCAGAAAAACAATGTATCCTAATTTTTGATGAAGTATCTATCCGGCGTAATTGTACATATAATAACTCTGAAGATGTTATAGAATTATTTAATAGGTAGGATTTTTTAAGCTACATACTTAAGCCAAGTTTTATATTTGGGCAGCAAAATTTTTTCCATTAATGAACCTATTCAAACCACCAGGGGTATAATGTCTCTATCAGAAGAAATGTTTCAAGAAGATGACATGCTTTTTATTTTAACCAGTCACTTTAATCAAGATCCATTGGAGAACCTATTTTCGTACCTTCGCGCAAAAGGTGGACACTGACATACCCCTCCGAAATGTACATGCGAAAAATTACAATGAAGAATCAGATTTTGGAAGTTTCTGTGGACCATCCGATTTGTTTTTTGAAATATGCAAGATAAAAGTATTTGAAAAAATATTCACAGAAGACAAAAGCATACGAAATATTAAGAAAACTATTGTCAAACAGTGCATACAATGCACCAAAAATACAACATATTCCTTTTTGTATGAGAAGAATGACGTATGCTATAAACATAGATTAGAGATGCTGAATCTTCTTGTGCTAACATTACTTCGTAAGCATTCTTCATGGCAGACTCAAAACTATAAATCATCGAGTGGTGAGAAAGTCAAAATTTTAACTCATTAAAAATTAATTTAAATAACCTGTCCAAATGTAAAAACATTTTATCTTTATTTCTTTGTTAAAATTTGTATATTATAATAAATACTTGTTAAATTTTTTATGTTATTTATAAGAAATCAGCATTTCGGTGCGAGTCGATTAAGTTTTATTTTGTACACCAATAAAACACATATTCTTTACCCTATATAAATATCAACTTTTATAAAATTTATTTTCTTGTTTACTACAAATGTTATGTGGTTTAAAAAGTATTAAAAAGAAACAAAACACAAAAAGAACTTATGAGTGGACTACATATATATGCATACAAACATATCGCACACCCAATTTAAAAGTGACACAACTCAAAAATTAAAACTACACGCATTAATACATAAACTCGAAAAATACAAATTTTGAGTTGTGTCACTTACGAACTGGGTGTGCGATATGCATGTGTACGTCTGCTTGTTATAGCTTATTCTCTTTTTCGTAAAATTCGTCTCCCTTTTTATCTTTCAGAGAGACTATAAATGATTTTCTCTTTCATATGGGATTTTTGATAAATCCCATGCAGGTTTTTGCTATGGAAAAAATAATGTACTGAGTGCACAATCTTTATATTATATAGTCTTTGGTAGTAGTATTGAATAAATTCAGAGTAGGAAAATAAACAAAACGAAACGTTTGATCTCATTTTGTTTTGTTCTTTACAATGAGTAAAAAAACAACAAAACAAAAACAGTAAGAACGATTGTCCCATTTAGTTTTGTATATTGTTTTTGTTTTGAGCACTACAAATACATTAACTTAAATGTGTGTACATAGCACAAAAAATTACTAAGAAAAAGAAAAGAAGAAGAGAAAAAAGAGCAAATTATACGAATGTAACGGAATTTCAAAGCAAGCATAAGAGCGAAAAGCGAACTGTTTCGTTTGCGCTCTTTCTCATTTATAAAATATTTGTTTTGGTTTTGCTCATGTACAACACGATTAAAGAATATCTGAAAACTTTATGACTTTGTGGTAACGTTTGCGAAATGTTTTGTTTGTTTGCCCACTCTGAATAAATTTACTGTATAATTGTTACAAATGATTTTTACCCATTTCATCCATCACAAAACAAAATCTTTTTATTCTTGCTAAATAATTCACCACAAATACTATTAATTCTTTATTTACTTTAGTTATAAATTCAAATATTATTAGCTTTTTATTTGCTTAATTTGACACAAATATAAATAATTTTCTATTTCGTTATGCACATATGTATTTATGTAATTTTTAATTGAATATGGCAGCCCTAATTTTACGAACAAAGTTTCTGAAATGGGTGAATCGTGTTGCAGAAAACTCTCAGTAAACAAAAAATTCGTTTGCACAAAAAATGTTTCAGAAACTTAGGGGTAAATCCACCTTTAAGAATATTTAATTGTTTGGCTGGTGCCGTTGCTGTGTACACAGGATCGTAAAACGAAAAAGAATAATGAAAAGAAATGACTATTCTACAAGGTTGTTAAAAAAGTTACAATAAAAATGGAAGTAAAAAGTAGTAGGAGATTTTAAGGTTGCCACATATGCATACGTATTTTAATTTTAATAATTGTAATTTCTACTTTAGCAAATTGATATTGTATTGGGTTATCCATTTAGGAGTTTCAAAACCGCCAGTCTGATAAAATTGTTAGCTGATAAGCTGTGTAATCTGAAGTTATGTCTATTTAAAAAACGGTTTCACATTTACGAACATTGATTTTAACAACCGAAGAATGTATAAAAAATTCCTACAAAACTGGTAATTATGGTTGTCATAATTAACTTACTGTGCAAAAAATTCTTAAGATTATAGAAAAATTTAAAAAGACTGAAGGGAAGCATTGCAGATGCAATGTGATTGCTATGAGCAATTTACAGCCTGTTCATAGAACACGAATGGTGTTTGACATTCGTCTTTTTATATGTAAAACAACAACAAAAACACTAAAATTTTTTAGTGTTTGTCACATAAAAAAGACGAATATCAAAAACCATTCGTGTTCTATAAAAAGGCTGTTACCCAGCAGAAATTAGTGCTTACCAATAAGCTATTTTGTAATGGAGAAATTGTAAACAATCACTTACTCGTGCGCATCAATAATACATGATTTTTATACGAAATGAGCCGCTAAAATGCAATAGAAAAGCAAATTTATTGCAGCCAGTAAGCAAATATTATACAAAATCAAAAATAATACCTTATCCTATAGCATCTTTGTAAGCTTTAAGGTAAGCATAAACAATATAATGCATCCATTATTGCTTCCAAATTTTAAAAATTTTCTGCTGGGTAGCCTGGATTATGGGTCATTATGACGTATTTTGCTTTTAAATTTGAACCTCCGGTTTACTATTTACAAAGATTGATTGGGTGCTAAAGCAAAAGATTTCAAATTTTTTTATCATGTTTGAATGGCAATTCTGTAATAACAATACATCACTTTCTGTAACTTGAACATGTGTGCGTTTGATAATTTATTTTTTTATACATACCACCATTTTACTTTTTATACGCACATTAATTTCTTATTGAATACCAAATAATAAAGTTCATACATATGTATGTATATTAAAGTACTGTTGACTTTATTTCGTGCGCTTCAGGCAAGAAAAGATATTCGGCCTTATTCCAGTTGGCGACGTCGTTGTCGTCTGACGACATATTTGTAGCAGAATAAAGAAAAAATGTTTCTCTTGCCTTTAATCTATTACAAAAATTACGTTACACGACGACGACGTCGCCAATTGGAATACGGCCTATTAAGGGTCACGAGTCAAGATATTAAGAAAATAATAATTGAAGAATTTTTATATATGAAAAAATGTTTTTAAATGATGAGTAATTAAATAATCAATATGGAAAACTTGGATGAGTCCAATTAAAGTACTTGCAATTTTTAAGTAAGAGCTGTGGTCTCTAGTTTCTGATGGTACAAATCCAACGGGTAACGCTACACTAACAACATGGAAAGCCAAGAATTACAAGGCAATGACAACTATAATTTTGAGTATCTTCATTTCATTACCTATAGTCACAGATGACAACGTTTTTTCGTCACAACGACGCCAATGCTTGATGAAGCAACATTAAATTCGCATTAAATTCGACTCTGTTCGCGCGACCCCACTTTGCATGTCATTTGAGAGTGTGTCATTCATATTCATCCTTTTTACCTTAATCTACATAAGGCTCGGCCTACTGACGAATGAATATGAATAACAGATGTTGCTGTCGTCTGTGGAAGAGTAGATAGGATTTGAATTTAAAGATGGAAGGTAGTTAAAAAAAATCAAAAATAGAGTAGGAAACAGAACAGAGCCTTGCGGTAACCCCGAATTTAACCTGATCTCGTTAGAATAGACACCGTTTATTACCACTCTTATAGCTCGCTATGAAACGTCAGAAATAATTACATACTAATCAGGCTCCAACAAATGCTTTAGAGATATCTAGACCGACAACTTTGCTTTCACACCAAAGCGGTGAATAGACACACTCCACCTCTCAGAGAGGAGTGCGAGAAAATCACTAGAGAAATGGCCACTATGAATGCCAAACTGACGGTCGCTTACCAAGTCATTGGACTCTAAACCCTCATAAGGTGATGATTCATGATCATACTTTTTTGTTTGTTATTGAGGCCAGCACTCAGGGGATGATCCCTACTAATGCAGTACATTGTGCGGGTCTAGGAAAACATGGGAGGAAGGGGGATAGAGGGTGTGGATCCTTGATTTAGAGTGGAATGTCAGGGAGCGGTTTCTTTGTAGATGGACTTCTTGGAGAGGGGGACCTCTTTTTTTAAATTATAATGTTGAAAAAACTACTCAAGCTTAATAATAAGTGTCGAAAAACCAGAACTAAAATTATTTTGAAAAAACCTCAAACTAACTTTTTTTCACTTTCGCTGGGATTTGAACCCGGGCCGTTTGAGTTTTGTGCGAGCGCACTAACCACTATACCACGCTCTGCCCAGTGTTATACCTTCACCATTGAATAATCCAACAGCAATCAAGAAGCCCGCAAAGCAATGTTTAAGTTAGGGGAGGAGTAAAATACTTATAATGATATTGGAAATGATGTTGTTGTAGTTCTCTCTGATCCAGACATTGGAATAATTCTTATTAACTGTTCCTCAATGGATAGGATACTTCGGACAAGCCAAAGTCTGATTGCGGTACAAGGCAAGCAACATGTGACATCTACTACAACTGCCATGGTAACAGACGCGAATTTGGTTGCGGATTCGTAGTTAGAAAAAAAAAACTTCGCCATCTTGTCTCAGTGTTCAGCCCCGTGAACGAAAGGATAGCTACGATCCGGATGAAGGCAAAGTTATATAATATCAGCCTTATTTGCGTGCACGCCCTGACGGAAGAGATGGATGATGCGGTCAAAGATGCTTTCTACGCAAAGCTCGAGGATGTATACGATAGGTATCCGGCACATGACGCCAAAATTGTCCTCGGCGATTGCAATGCGAAAATTGGACGTGAAGGTATCTTTGGCCCCACTGTCGAATAGTACAGTCGCCATAATTCGACCTCTGCAAAAGGCTTGAGACTGATCGATTTCGCCGTGGCGCGAAATATGGTAGTTTGTTGAACCAGGTTCCAGAATCTTGATAACTATAAGACCTACTAACAACCAGATCGATCACATTGTGATTGATGGAAGGCATGTTTCCAGTACAGTATTTTTCGTTTAGCTGCACATTCAAGTTTGCATGAAAATTCGTGCACTTACGCAAAATGTTCTGCTACGCAGTATTCACTTAGCAGCATAAATAACGCTGCTAAGTGAATTCGCCTACCTGAATAAAAGTGCTCTTACGCAAAAGTTTTTTCTCTTTGCAAAAATG
Organism: Metopia argyrocephala; assembly: GCA_963576795.1. Taxonomy (NCBI): domain Eukaryota; kingdom Metazoa; phylum Arthropoda; class Insecta; order Diptera; family Sarcophagidae; genus Metopia; species Metopia argyrocephala. The sequence continues at coordinate 18,845,321 of OY756211.1, read as the reverse complement.
GATTTATATATGCAGCATCTTTTAATAATCAATAACTTCAGAGTCATATGTAAAAATAGTTAAACAAAAAAAGTTAAAACAAAAACAATTTATTTAAAAATACAAATTTCATTAAAAGCAAAAAAAAAAAAAAAAAAAAAAAACAAGAAACAAAAGTCAACAACTAATAAGTACTACATATTAACCAAATAATATGTGCTTTTGAAAAATATTTAGTAATACTTGTTTGCTTTAAAGCACGTACTGATTGCTTAAGAATTGCATTTTCTATTTCACCCAAAGTGCCATCAATATTATTTAAAGAGCAATATTTTTGTAGCACATCTAAAACGGTTAAAGCCTCCATCATCGTCACAACATTTTTCTATTGTTCCTCTGTTTGGTTGTCTCGAACAGCATCAATCAATAATATCTACGTCATTTAAACTTCCGTAGCATTCGAAACTGTCATCACATCTTATATAGCTTTCATAGTTAGAAAATAATTCAAAAAATTCGTTACTCTCTACTATTTCTACCTCAGAACTTGACGCCTCATAGAATTTGGCCCAGAAATTATCAAAAAGAGGTATCACTTTAGTTTCTGTTATGCATTTTTACATAAATACTTGTACATATGTATATTTATAATTACCTTTTTAAGACAATTAGATATTGTTTCAGGTCGGTTGGTAAGACCAAGCTCTTTTTATAAAATACAGGGTATCCAAAAGCGAAATTGACTTATATTTATATTTTTATATATTTATAATTTATTTATATATGTATTTATAATTCAGTGAATTGAGTTGCCACATAAACAAACTTAATTTTTTGCCTTTTTTTTGTTCTTAAAAATAGCGATTGCCATAATAATTTTTTTTTTGCGTTTATGAGGCACTTAAGAATAATATTTTGTATTAAAAATAAATATTGCTGACAAAAAATCGAATGCTCTTATTCAAAATATGCACTTAAGCAAAACGCACGTAAACGATTTTTTTATACAACATTAAGCCATCATACACAATACTTTGTATTTTGTGCAGTTAGGCAAAAAATGCAGCTAAACGAAAAATACTGTATTCTAGACGAGCGCACATTTAGAGGTCCAAATGTCGACTCGAACCATGAGAAGTCAAGTCGACACACACCACCTTTTTTCGACTATAAGGCAGTGTTCTATAGTCCGATAAGAGATTGCATATATGCCTCAATGTCTGAGTTCGGTATTTCTGCAAAACTGATAAGACTGTGCAGAATGACGTTGAGCAACTCCTGCAGGTCCGTCAAGGCAGGAAAAGACCTCTTCGAGTCTTTTAATACCGTGCGAGGTTTCAGACAAGGTGATCTCTTATCCTGCGACCTCTTCAATTTCGTCATGGAGAACGTTTTGCGAGTGTGCATCATAATGGCACTATTTGTAACAGAAATGTCATCGCAGCCTTTAATGCTATTGAACGGGAGTCTCCAAAAATGAGTCTTTGGTAAATGAGAGCAAGACGAAGTACATGTTGCCGACGAGTAGGGATGTTGAATGTATTGGCTCCCAGGGTACAGCCGGTAACTATGTATTCAATGTGGTCAAGGAGTTCATCTACCTTGGCACCGCCATTACAAGCAGGAATGATGTCAGTACGGAGATTAAACGAAGGGTCATACTGGCCAACAAGTGCTACTACGGTCTCAGTAGATAGTTTAGTAATAGAGACCTCTTTCGTGCGACGAAATTAACACTCTATAAGTCGCTTGTTCTTCCAGTGCCTTTCTATGGTGCGGAAGCATGGACGCTGTCTTGTGCCGATGCAGTGGTCCTGAGAGTGTTCTAGGGAAAAGATCTTTGGTCCTCTAAGGCATGGCGATGAGTTTCGCCAACCATGAGCTGTATGAGCTCTTCACCTATGTGGGCGTTGTTCAGCGCATTAACATCCATATTGTTCCGATGGAAGAATCTGTTCCAGCGAGAAAAGTTTTCGTTGCGTCGACGTAGAGGATGGGCATGTTTACGTTGGAAGGACCAAGTTGACGAAACCCTTTCATTAATTGGTGTGATCAACTGGAGTAGGCGCGCTGCTCTTAAAGCAGGCTGAGACCCGTTAACGGGTTGTTATGGCCATCTAAGTAAGTAAGTAAACTGTTCCGCAACTTCCTTTCTGGTATGGGAGATCCTGTCAGAGAGATATTGCTCTCCGTTAGCTTAGCCAGTTGAGTTCTTGCAGTGTAAGCCTCTACACCACGACAAGGTTATTATCCCACGTAGAGGAATAACTTAATAACTTTGGTGAGTGTTGGGCGGTAATTTTCGGAGTTACTAGCCTTACCCTGTTTACAGATTGGCGTTACAGTTGCATCCTTCCAGTTAGATGGAAACACATCGGCACCATAAGCCGTACTCGCTAGCGTCGAAGAACAGTTTTTCAGAACCAGTGCTGGTATAGCATCCGGCCCAGAAAAGTTATATATGCAGAGTTCTGCAAGTTCCCTTTTGACAGCACGGGCTTGAAGAATATATTAGTTACTGATACTCTTTCGGGCTCGGGCAGCAGTTGATCGCTCTCTGGTAATCGTGTATTACTTGTAAACAATTCAGCTAAAAGGGTAGCCTTTCAAACCCGGTTCGTGTGTGCTTGGTAATTTTTTATGAGAATTGGCACCGAACTAGCATTGGTCCTTATCCTCTTAACGAAATATGAAAAGCTCGTACTTCCTCTAGGAAAAGAAAGACCAGATAGAATTTAAATTTAAACAATAAAGATCGTTAAGAAGAATCAAAAACGGAGTAGGAGACAGTACAGAGCCTTGTAGTACTCCTGAATTTAACCTGAACTCGATGGAAAAGACATCGTTAAAATTAGATCTAGCCGCTCTTCTTAGTCTAGAGAATTCCTAATTTCACCAAGTTGGATATGATTTATTTTTTTTTATTTTATTTTTATTATTAGTATGTGGTCATTAAGAAAGGAACGACTAAAGTTTTTCTTAAAACTTTGTATCTTCAATTTTTTAATAAATAAAAATTCAAAAGTATTTCATAAATATTAAATTCAGCATAAAAGTATGTAAAAACAGCAACAACAAAATTCGAACTAAAATTATGTATATATAAAAGTTAACAACAAAAAAACAAAATTCATTTGGTCATACAAATAGGTACGGTTAAAGAAATACAGGAAAAAACAAAATACGAAATAGAAATTCATACGAAAAAAGAAAAAAAACAGAAGTATTAACTTAGTATCTACTATGTCCACCATTATTTTTGAGTACCTAATCTGATTCTGAGCAAAATAAGTGCAAAGTATTTTGACGAAAATAAAACAAAATATAAAATAATATATAACGGTTCTTTTATTGAGCTCAATTTTCTTGTGAGAGAAAACGTATATGATGATTGCAAAAACAAAACAAAAATTAAGAAGTTGTGCCCAATATTAAAATAGAAAATGTAAAAAGTAAATGAGAAGTTAGGGGCGCTTACCTGGTGACGCGCAGTGTATTCCACATTAAAAACATAGAGTAATAATAAATAAAATTAACTTTTATCCAGTTAAATGATAATACAAATTAAAAATATTCTTACGGCAAGACAGACGACAGTTACCGGACGTCTGTAGTTAAGGGTTAAGAATAGTTTTTGATGCTTTTTGTAGAACTTCTTCATTGGTTTCGCTTAACGACTTGTTAATGATCGGTCCTACAGTTCAGGAACAATTGTATTGTACGCAAGCACTGCAGATATTGAAAAAATTTATCGCCAGGTATTCGTTAGCGAAAATGGTAGAAATCATCAATTAATCCTCTGGAGGCAGAAGCAAATCATCCAAATTTTATGAGTTCACTACGGAAAGAGAAATCTTTGCTTAGTTACGCTGATTTTGCTAGAGCTTTGGGTATACATTGGGTACCGAAGAATGATTCATTCAAGTTTCATTTGGAAAATAATTTTAGTAATTTGAAAGCAACGACATGAACATTTTATCTGTTTCATCTCGATTATTCGATCCTCTCGGACTCTTATGAACAAAATCCAAAATCTTATTACAAGAACTTCGGATTTGAAAACTGGACTAAGATGAATCAATTCCTATGAACTTAAATACTTCATGGGAAAATTTCAAATTTAATTTACTGAGAATTGATTCGATGGCAGTCTCAAGATTCGTTTCTACGATATTTAGAGTGAAGATTCAAATACATGGATTTGCTGATGCGCCTATAAGAGCTTAAGGGTATTGTATATATTAGAAGCTCTGACTCAAGCAAAGTTGTGTCAAGGCTGTTTACAGAACCATTCATGACTAAATTTCTTCCAAGACTTGAGTTATGCGCAGCATACCTATTGGCTACGTCGTTCACACAATACGCTCGTAAGAACCATATATGTGATAGGGAGGAGGCTTATACCCCTGTAGTTGGTGCATATCGTGGGATCTCCCTTTTTCAGGATGGGACAGAGGGCACTAAGATTCCAATCGTTGGGCATACTTTCCTCCAGCCATACACTGCAAATGAGGTGGTGCATGCACCTAACCAACTCATCGCCTCCATACTTGAAGAGTTCAGCTGGCAAACCATCAGGTCCAGCTGCTTTGTTGTTCTTCAGTCGCCATATGGCAACCTTGACCTCTTCATGGCAATGTTCGTCTATAGGCAGCATTCTTTGCCGCAGTGGCCTCACGACACTCTTCATCGTACCATTGGTTTCTGCGAGGAGGACGCTAAAAACCAAGGACTGTTTCGGCAGCGTTGCGCAGAGAGTGAGCAATGTGAGACCACTGTCCACCAATACTTTCGAGAGAGGACGGGATGCAATGGAGCTCATTAGAAAGACGTTCGGAAAACGACCTGACTGTCTCTTGTGATCGCAGCTTTTTGATGTCCAGCTTCCCTCGAACACTAGAACTTGCCATATTCGCTGCGCATATGCGCAGTCGCATCTTGGCTGCGACAAGATAATGGTCCGAGTCGACATTTGGACCTCTAAATGTGCGCACGTCTAGTATATTGGATACATGCCTTCCATCAATCACAATGTGATCGATCTGGTTGGTAGTTGATCGATCGGGAGAGAGCCAGGTGGCCTTATGGATATCGAGATGCTGGAACCTGGTGCTATAAACTACCATGTTTCGCGCCGCGGCGAAATCGATCAGTCTCATGCCGTTCGGCGAGGTGGAAAAATGGAGACTGAACTGCCTTCACGTCCAACTTTCGCATTGAAATCGCCGAGGACAATTTTGGCGTCATGTGCCGGACACTTTTCGTATACATCCTCGAGCTTTGCGTAGAAAGCATCTTTGACCGCATCATCCTTCTCTTCCGTCGGGGCGTGCACGCAAATAAGGCTGATATTATATAACTTTGCCTTCATTCGGATCGTAGCTATTTTTTCGTTCACGGGGGTGAACTCTGAGACAAGATGGCGAAGTCTCTTGCTAACTACGAATCCACAGCCAAATTCACGTCTGTTATCATGGCAGCTATAGTAGATGTCACATGTTGCTTGCCTCGTACAACCTTGTCCTATCCATCGCATTTCCTGGATGGCGGTGATGTCAGCCCTACATTTCGTGAGAGCATCCGCCAATTGGATAGAGGCACCTTCCCTATAAAGGGTTCTCACATTCCAGGTGCATATCCTTAAATCATAGTCCTTAAAACGTTTGCCAAGTTTGTCAACATAAAAGGGGGTCCGTTTAGAGGCTTTGGTTTTAGCTTTCATTGAAGAATGTTTTTACGTGGTGGGTTTCAAGCCTTACGCAAAACCCAAATTTAAATTCCAGGGGATTGGACAATCGCCGCATACATTAGTTAACAAGCTAGCGGGTGCTAGAATGTTATCCAGGAGGGCCACGTGGTTGACCCCAATCAGAGACTTTGCCTTGTCCGAAGTATCCCATCCATCCCCCCTAACATGTATTGTTACATATAAATAACCAAAAATAAAAAAAATATAACGAAAAGAATTCAGTTCTTCGAAAATACATATAACAAAAAATAAACATATAACAAAAACAGTTCAATATCTTAACAATAAAACCAAAAATACAGAAATAAATACAAGATATTTAAAGAAAACAATTCGATTTTTAAAAATGATCTAAATGCATATGTAGGTAAAATTAAAAATTTTATTTTATATTTATTTATTTATTTACTTCGTTAAACCAATACAACAAGAACAAGTACTGTCATGCAGTTCTCAATTAAAATGAAATTTTATAAATTAACAAAAAAGAAAAATTTTATAACTAAATGTAGGATCGATGTTATATAATATTTCTGAAAAAATAATTAACAAAATATAGTTTAAATTTTACTTCAAAAATAATTGCCCAATTCACAAAATGTTATATTGTTGTAGATTATAAAAAAACAAAAAATATTTTTCGCCTTATTGGCAAAATACATTCAATATAATTTGAAATGTATGCTTTTGGGGAAAAAGTCTCCTGACGAGTCTCTTAAGCAGAGACGAAATGGCCATAGAGACATGCTTATCCCCAAAAGCATACATTTCAAATTATGTTGTAGATTATATTATTAGATAAATTATTTGAGCTTAAGGTCGAATAAATATTTATATTATTTATTTTACGATATTTCGCTACTTCCTTGCGTAGCATCATCATATGCTACGCAAGGAAGTAGCGAAATATCGTAAAATAAATAATATAAATATTTATTCGACCTTAAGCTCAAATAATTTATCTAATAATAAAATTAATAAAAAGGTCAAGGAAAATAATACAAATATGTTGTAGATTATAGTTATACTATGTTCAGGTATACACCTTTATTGCGTAAATCGCAATAAACGCCATTATTGAGCTCAATATTCCATACAAAATCTCAATTATTTATTGCGTAATAATACGAATATTTTTATAATATTGTGTAAAATTTAAAATGCAACACTGTACATTACCAATAAAAACGAACAATTTTCGTTGATGGTTGGCAACTCTAATGTAAATAAGACAAATTTTTTATGAAATTTTTATGAAATTTCTAATTTGATAAAAAATAATGATGTATTTATGTTTTAAATAGGTAAAAACAAAAAGAAAAATAGAATGGGGTGGAGTGCTGCCAGTGAGGCAGCTTTACTTGATTTGTGGCCAAGCAAAAAATTATATATTGTTGTTATTTGTCAGCTGATTGTCATATGATGATTATTGAGAAAGCTAAATTGCGTATACCTGAACACTTAAAATAATGTTGTCAATTAACTAAATATTGAGTCAATAAAAATTTATACCTGAACATAGTATTAAACGGCATTTCATTTAGTGAACACCTTGTCGTATTGTTGTAGATGTTATCCAGCGTTATCAAATTTTTTTAATAAAAAATTTAAAAAGAAGAAGAGAAGAAAAACATTTCAAACAATTTTTAAAATACATTTGAAAAATAAAAAAAATAAATAAAAAAAAGTTTTCCAACTCTGGTGTATTGATACGTGTATGAGAACTTAACCTTTTTCTAAAGTTAATAAGTTACAGTCTATATTTTATCCAATTAAAATACATGTACTTGTAAAAAAAGACTTTACGGTATTTCAGTAAATAGGTTTATTATAATACGACTTGTAGCAGCAAGGCAGTTAAAGCAAGTGAAGTTCAATAATAATTTAATAATAAAAAAAATATAAAAAGAGTCATAAAAGCAAAAAACTATGTAACAGTTCTTATAAATTGAGATTTCTTACCTACTTTGCATATTGAATTACATACGTACATAATAAAAGCAAAAAACTATGTAACAGTTCTTATAAATTGAGATTTCTTACCTACTTTGCATATTGAATTAAGGTAGAATTAGCCACACGTAACGTAGCGTATCTTAACGTTGACGAGTCAGCTGATCATTTATTTTACATGCAAAGTAATGGCAGAGCTTACCGAATAAAAAATGTAACGTAACGGCGCGTATCAATCTGTAGAAAATAGAAATTCTCTACGTTTTTACGGAACATTTGCAAACAGCTGGCTTGCCAAACGTCCTTTTTTAAGCTGTAAGGGTAATTTTTTTTTGTTCAATGTACTTATTTATGCATAACACCTAAAAAAGTACGCTAATGTACTTTTTTAATCTTTTGTATTTATTTTTTGTTCTGAACACTTGAAACTAACATAAATAATATTAAAGAACATTTGCCACCAAAGTACTATAATTTTGAAAAGGTCTGTGTTTTCAGCAGAGTTGTAAATGAATCATTCTTTTTTGATTACAATTCATTATGAATTAGCTAAATTTTGAATTAATTCTTTTCAACAAAAAAAGAATTGAATTAAATTTGAATCAATTCATTTGAATTTAACGAACATGAATTGCAATTCATTTCCAATTCAAATGAATTGGGCAAAATGAGTTGCAATTCATTTGAATTAGGCAAAATGAATTGCAATTCATTTTTTAATTCAAAAGAATTGGTAAAAAGAATCGCAATTCATTTCTAATTCATTTGAATTGAAATGATTTGGAATTAATTCAAATGAATTAGAAAAGTAACTTGTAATTCAAATTTATCAAATCAAAAATGAATTGCATTCAATTGAAGTAAACTTGGTGTTTGGAGTTTGGTTCTTCAAGTAATACTTATGAAATAAATGTAACAAAGAGAATTATTATAAATAAGTAATAAATACTTGGGTTAAAAGTAATAAACATAGATAAAGTACAGAATAGAAGTACTTGGAAAAAGGGTGATGCTTTTGCATTATTGCAATTGGAAATGTATAACAAATTCATTTTTCGAGTTAATTCAAATGAATTGATAAAATGAATTGCAATTCATATTTTAACTCATTTGAATTAATTCAAAATCAATTCAAATGAATTGGGAATGAATTGCAATTCATTTTTTCTAACTCATTTATATTAATTCAAAATCAATTCTATTCAAATGAATTGGAAATGAATTGCAATTCTTTTTTTTGAATTGAAAATGAAATGCAATTCATGTTCGCTTAATTCAAATGAATTGATTCAAATTTAATTCAATTCGTTTTTTAGAGAAAAGAATTAATTCAAAATTTTACCAATTCATTGCATGAATGATTCACGAATTAATTCAAAAATGAATGATTCGTTTACAACTCTGGTTTTCAGTCTCAATTCAAAAATTCCATTTCGTAATTCTACAGAAGTTATTAAGTAATTTTATGTCAATAACATTGACATGGATCTACTGTTTGATGAATTTATTTATTTTAGAATTGGGGTTATTGAATAGATTTAATTTTCCACTAAATTTAATGGTAGTGGAAAAAATAGTGCACTTAATGAACTAAATTTCCACTACCACTAAAATGGTTTAATTTAGTGGTTAATTATTTCCATATGCATTTAGTGGATGCTGCAATATCGTTTAGGACAGTTTAGACGATAATACTTTACGTACGTAAAATCATAGGAAAAATATTATGACATTCCATCCGTATTTTAAAAATAAGAGTAAAAATTCTACGGCAGACTTTTTTACGTTTACACGGCTGGTAAAATACCAAAACAAAATAAAATGAAAACATAAAATGCACATATACGTCCACACAAAATTTAAATACATTGTGAACACATTTAACATAACCAAAAAATAAAAAAAGTGCATCTCTGATACAACGAAATGTGATTGATTTTTTTTTAATTGAAAAACAAAAAAAAAAAAAAAACAAAGCGAGCCTTACTACTGTCAAATTTTCATCCGTATTTGCTCTCAATGTCGTATGTTCTCATTACATATAAAGTTAACACGATACTATTGTATTCATTCTCTTCTACACAAAAATTTGACATGTATTACCGTCTAAACCTGCCTTTAGGGGTAGTGCAAACGGTAATACATTATAAATTCAATACAATGAACCCAACTCTGATTTATTTAAAATCATTTACTTAAAAATTATTAAAAGAAAATGAATAGAATTGTTAAATAGTAGATTGTTTCAAAATTTTGAAAAGAATTTGTAGGTTTATATTGGCTATACCGCATTCAAATGCGGCGTCTGAAATAACATTCAGTTCGAATTTTGCCCTTTTGGAAGAAGGAAATGCACAAACAAACTTTTAATAGAAAGTTTGGAATGTGAATTGATATTTGAAACTAATTTTAACACACTTCTGCCAAGTTTTACAATCTTCTAAAAACTAACATTGGTAAAAATAGCATTGTAAACCAAGTTCAAAAAAACTTGTAAGTATGTTTTTGTAAAAGTTTTTACAAATACATGAATGTATATAAAATATAAAATAATTATAGAAAGAAAAATTTAAATATTAATGCCCGTATTCATAAAAAATATGTTAGGTTTATTGAGGGTTTATTTGACATACATATATCTATGCAATACTTGTCAAAAAACCTAAAATACTTTTTATGAATACGGGCATACAATTTATTTTTAAATTTATACCAAATTATTTCACATTTGAAAAGTTGAATAGTATAGACTAAAATTTAAAAATAAAAATCCAAATAATTTTGAGCTATTACTTTGACGTAAACAATGGTTACGATCATATTTTTTGTATTATTATTTGCCATTTTATTTTTCCTAATGAATTTTAAAAAAAGTTTTTAATAAAAATCCAATGTATTTTTTTTACTAAAATGTACGTTTTTTTCCCTCAATGTACTTTTTTCAATTCAATATATGGCAACCCTACATTTATTATACAAATTTTCAGCAAAAATATTACAAAGAAAAGCAAAAATATTAATAAGAAAAAAATTTAAGAAATTTTTAGCAAATTAAAAAACTGTAGCCCAACACACAAATCCGCAACCATATTTATTTATTTGTCTTTTAATTATTTGAAAAAAAAAAACTATTAAGTACGCACTATAAACAAATTACTATTTCACAATATATTTTCTGTTTTGTTTTATTGTTAGTTGTTTATGTCCAAAACATATGACATGTTTTTAAATGTTCTATAAGTGAACTTACGTTTCTACGTTAGGGGACGTTACATTACGATACAGCAACGTTTGGCTAACCAGGCCTTTACATACGTACATATCTATGTATATACGCACTATATAAGTGCGTTTTGTAAAAAAAACCAGTATTTCAATTGTTGTTTGATACAACAATTGTAATGAGAGTAAAAATATACGAGTATGTATGTAAATATGTAAAGTAATAAGAGATAAACAAAATATCGTCAATGGAATTAAAGAACGCTGTAACTGACAAAAAATCGAAAATACGTTTTTTGTATCATTTTTATCAGAAAAAAAATTCGCGTCGATTGGTCCCGGTCCCAGATTTCTACGATGAAAATAAATTCACTTACGCCGTCTGCCAAATGAAAAATACCAGTGTATTTGTTCTACTTTTATAAAAGTTTTTTGGCTCTGGTGAACATTTAAGGTTTTGTCAGTTACAGCGTTCTTTAATTCCATCGACGATATAATTATGAACATACATATCGATGCCTTACTTTCTCAACCTCGTATCTTAAAAAAATACGGTTTTCACTTTTTCACATCAAACGGTTGCTATTTTTGTGTTCTATTAATGCAACAACTTATTATCTCAATACGTTGTCTCAATTCTGTAAATATTAATAAAATATATTTTCGTATCTCAATCAGTCCAATTTCCATAACTGCGTCAAACTCTTATCTTAATATGTGGAGTTGTTAAACAGTTAAGAATTAAAAAAAAAATCTTCTTTGCGTCTCTTTATTCTATCCTTATTCACAATAGCATTGAAGTGAGTATGTATGTATATTAGTTAGGAAGTAAGTGACGTACAAGAATGATAAAATAAAGATTACGCCATCACGCAGCCTTAAGAAAACATTTCTGCGCATGTAGGAACTCTGACGTCACTCAAGCTGTGTTCTCATTGGCTAATAAAATAATATTTTCTTACTTGTTTTTTTGCCTACTGCACATTTCATATTTGCTCTTTTTCTTCTCTTTTCACTTTATTCTGCTTTTTATTTTTCTTAGTTTTGCAGATTTTAAACAACAAAATTTTAACACTTATATATAACTTTAACTATTTTAATATTATTTATATTTATTTATTATTAAATTTGACACGAAACTCATTGTTTATTAGGCACCGATGTATTTTTTTTTTTTTTTTGAACTCTCTGAGTAAATTCATTACAGGGATGCCAACTTTTACAAAATAGTATATACATTTTTTGCAATAATTATAAATTTCACATATGATACAGACTTGGTAACCTTTACGAGGGAATTACTACGTCATCAAACGGTAAATCATGCGCAAGACGTAATCTTTATTTTATCATTCTTGAGTGACGTATGCATGGGATTCCCGTTATTTATATTTTTTTTTATTATTGTTTTTTTTTTTCTTTTTTGTAGTACTATAATTGCATTTTAGTTATGATCTTCGCTTTGCTTAGTGAAAATCTAATTCTGAGGAATTTTAGTTTTTATTGTAAAATGAGTGATACAATAGCTGTTCTTGACGCTGATACAGGTTGTTTTGTTTTCAAGAATCTTTGCCAAGAACTTGAAACACAACCAACTGGAAACGTAATTTTGGATGAAGAAATAGGACATTTTGTCTCAGTGAATTCTGATCAGTGTAGCATTTCCTCCAAATCCGATTTTTCAGCGAGTGAAAGCGAGTACCAGCCCAGCACTGATTCACATTTGTCTGGCAATGTATCTCCTTCTGTATTGTTGGATGAATCCTCTGTGGTAATTACAATTAAAAGAGCACGTAAAGGCCAGGGAAATAAGCAAAACTGGGATAGAAACCGTAAAAAACTCAAGAGAATGCGTGGCCAGAAGTATTCATCGATAAAGCGGAGCAAAGAATGGAATGAAGTAATGGAAATTAGAAGAGAAAGAACTTTGAAGGCTCGTTGCCGTTCAGAAATATGTGCAAAAAAATTCGGTAAGCAGAGCAACGAAATTACAGAAGAAGATAGAAAGAATATTTTTAAAATATTTTGGTCACTCTCTTGGGAAGAGAAAAAAGCGTATGTCGTTGCAATGGTGTCACATAAACCAGTCACTCTGAGAACAACTGGTACTTTTTCTCGGCGAGTAAACACATTAGTCTACACATTGAAAATTTCTGGGAAGATCAAGGTTGTTTGTAAAAAAGTGTTTTTGTGTACACTCTCTCTGGGTGAATGGAGAGTGTCCAAATGGGTTACTGGCAATCTAAATGCAAGCGACGTTGGCATGTTAAAGAAAAGTGGACCAGTCAATCGTCAAAGCAAAACAAACATCGCCAAAGTAAATCACGTAAACTTTTTTCTACAAAATTTGCCTAAGATGCCATCACATTATTGCCGACAGAGTACAACTAAAGAATATATAGACGTTCAGTACAAGACTTGGGCAGAAGTGTACACAGATTTTGAAAAATATTTGATGGATCGCAACATCGATAAGGCTGAGAAGGCAACGTACAAATGCTTCTTAAACGCAGTACACAAGGCCAATATTAGTATAGGGTGTTTTTTAGAGGTATAGAACTTCGAATTTAAATAAAACACAAGAAAATCGTTTTAATGTCCATCAATTTGGCTTTATTGGAAGGATAATTTTATGCCATTAATGTTTAAATATGATTTCGGGCATGTGGCCGCCGCGGCTAGCTCAAATAAAGCCAATTCTACAGGTCCAATTTTCAACCACTTTTTCGAGCATATGGAGCCGTATGTTGGCAATAACGCCACGAATGTTGGCTTCCAAGTCCCCTAACGTTTCTGGTTTGTTGGCGTAGACGAGCGACTTCACATATCCCCAAAGAAAATAATCCAATGGTGTCAAATCACACGATCTTGGTGGCCAATTGACAGGTCCATTCCGCGAAATTATGAGCTCATCGAATGTGACGTGCGCTGTGTGGCATGTAGCGCCGTCTTGTTGGAACCACAACTCATCCATATTCATGCCATCCAATTCGGGAACAAAATAGTCGGTTATCATGGCTCTATACCGGTCTCCATTAACGGTAACTGACTCTCCAGCATTATTTCGGAAGAAGTATGGCCCAATGACTCCACCAGCCCATAGAGCACACCAAACAGTCAGTTTTTGTGGATGTAATGGCGTCTCAAGGGTCTCATGTGGATTCTCTTCACTCCAAATGCGGCAATTTTGCTTGTTGACGTAGCCATTCAACCAAAAATTAGCCTCATCACTGAACAAAATTTTGCGATGAAAATCAGCATCGAGATCAATCTCATTTTCGGCCCATACACCAAAATCACGGCGCATTGCGTGGTCTCGCGGCTTTAATTCTTGCACAAGCTGGATCTTGTAAGGTCGCAAGCCAAGATCTTTGCGCAAAATCTTCCATAAAGTTGATGGACAAAGCTCCAATTGCTGTGCACGGTGGCGAATCGATTCATTCGGGTTCTCTTCAACACTGCTCTACAGCGGCAATTGTTTCTTCGGTGCGCACTGTTCGACGTCTCTGCGGATGCGTATTATCACATAGAGTAAACGTAGTGCGAAAACGATCCATGGTTGACCGAATTAATTGCTCTGATGGACGATTATGTCGACCATAAAATGGACGGAGCTTGCGGTAAACTTCGCGAACTGAACCATTATTTTCGAAATAAATTTGCACCATTTGCAAGCGTTGTTCTTTTGTCAACCTGTTCATGATGAAATGGCAAACCAAACTAAATATTAATCACTTGACAGCTGACAAAATGGCCTCCAGTTAAAAAAGTGATGCCAACTTAAAGTTCTATACCTCAATAAAAAACACCCTATATATACAAACCCAAGAAAGATCAATGTGATATCTGCTTTAGTTATAAAAATAAAAACGTCCCAGAAGATGAATATCAATTTCACATAACAAGTAAGGAGCGCGCCAGGAAAGAAAAAGCCGAAGACAAGGAACGTTGCTCAAGAGGTGTTATTCAAATGATATTAACGGTGGACTTGCAAGCAGTGCAAACAATTCCTCTACTTTCAACTGGAGCAAACTACTTTAAAACAAAACTGTGTGTGCACCAATTCACAATTTATAATGAATTTGACAAAAATGTTGCTTGTTACGTGTGGCATGAAGCTGAAGGCGGCATGGACTCGAATGTATTTACCTCTTGCTTGCTGGGCTATTTACAGGATTTGAAAGACAAATCAAAACCTATAATAATTTACAGCGACGGGTGCTGTGCCCAAAATCGTAATACGACACTTGAGAATGCCTTGCAACATTATGCAATTACCCATCAAGCAGAAATTCAGCAAAAATACTTGGTAGTTGACCACACTCAAATGGAGTGCGATTCTGTGCATGCCTCCATAGAGCGAAAGAAGAAAGGAAGAGCATTATATGTGCCAGCTGATTTCAATATGGTTATAAAACAATCCAGATTGTTCAACGGTATCAAGTACATTATTTAAATCATACATTTTTCCGAGATTTCTCTTCACTCGATTACTTAAAATCAATTCTACCAGGCACCAAAAAAGGTGACCCATGCGTTATAAATTTGCAAGCTGTCAAATATACCTTTAATGATACAATACAAATTATGTTTTGATGAATTATGAATTTTTGAATTATCGTAAAT
The DNA here is from genome assembly GCA_963576795.1 of Metopia argyrocephala. Taxonomy (NCBI): domain Eukaryota; kingdom Metazoa; phylum Arthropoda; class Insecta; order Diptera; family Sarcophagidae; genus Metopia; species Metopia argyrocephala. Next base: position 18,829,792 of record OY756211.1, on the reverse strand, counting down.
TGCGACCACAAGTGCAGCACAATGATAACATTTTACTACCGGGTCTCTACAATCAACAACTACCAATTTCAAAAAGAAAATATGACGACTTGTAAGACTTAAAACGTATGATTCCAGCCGACTATCATTCATTTTACGATAATTTACCACATCAATGATATTATTTATGAATTCTTTTTTTTTTTTATTTTTTTTTTCCTTTCTTGAAAATAAAACATTCATTCTATATTAAATATTGTTTTCATTGCATAATTTTGGTATAATGGCATTATTTCTTTCTATAGCTATAAGTGCAACAAAAGTAACTTATTCATCAAGTATCAAGAATTAAAATTACTGTTAGTGCAGCAAACTCGTATCTCAATAAATGCGTTTCATGCTTAAACTAAAAAATATTAGTATATTATTTCTACTAATATACATAGATGTAACCAATTCCTTAATAATTGCATTTGAAGTTTTACTCAAACACCGAAGTATAAAAGGATGAACCGTTTTTTCTCTCTCCTGAAAAGTTGTATTTTTTAAGATATGAGGTTGAGAAAGTAAGGCATCGATATTTAAAATAAAATTTCACATTAACAACTCACTTTGTTGATTGAATTTTGGTGATATTTTTTTCTGTGTATATTTGTTTCTCTTATACACTGCGCGTCACCAGGTTAGCGCCCCTCTTTACACACTCCGTTAATGTTAAATACTACCTAAACTACTTGTGCTATGGACTTGCAATTTTTTTGTATTTGACTTCTATCAATTCTTCTTAAAATAAAACAATAATGGCTATTGTAATGTTGAAGTTACTATTTTATTTTTAATTTTTGGAAAAAGTATATTAAAAAAAGTAACCAAAAATTGGTCATCAGGATAGCGCTATTAGCGATAATTTCAATATATTTAGTTTTTTTTAACAAAGAGAATGCTTTTTATTGTCAGTTTATGGTATTTTGAAAACTTTTAAATCAAATTAGTAATGTGTGGTTCCGCCCTTATTTGAAATCACCTCGAAAATTCGATTGGGAATGAAATTGTACAGACTTTCAATGTAATTCAACGAAATTGTGGACCAAGCGTGTTTGATGCCTTCAATTAGTTCAATTTTTGTGCTGTATTGCTTTCCGGACTCGTATACTTTCCTAGCCGACCATGTTATTGAACATTTTTAACCTTAATTTGTTTTTAACTCTCTACCTAATGTATAATAATCCTAGATAAATACTATAGTATGTTAGGAATACTTTTTGATTAAGTTTTTTTTTTATTTTTAAAATTTGTAAAATTATTTTGGCTTTAATAAAATTTAAATTGAAAATATACATACATCAAATCAAAAATTTCTACATTTTAATAAAGAAATAATTAATGTAAGTTTTATAAAAAAAATCCAATTGCATTCCGTTTTTTTTCTCATGGTGAATATTGGTTCTCAACTCCTTGTATAAATACACATATATTCTTATCATCTTTTAATATCATAAATAAAGAGATATACTGCAACAAAATCGGTTTATCCGTTTAGAGATTTCAAATAAAAACAATTTATTTTTGAATACATTTTATAAGATTTCATAAAAATAAATATATATATTTTTTTCTTTCTTTTTTAGGTAAAAGAAGCTACGCAACATTGTCGTAATCATAATTTATGTTATGAGTTTAAACAATCGCAAGTTATTGATGAATTCGGGATATTCCATACAAAAATATTGATTATTGATAAAAAGAAAGGAATGAAAGCTGAATGGCCTATTGGACGTCTAGAAGTTTGGCTTGATACTTCACGGGAAAAAGACTTTTTAAATATGAGCAACGTTTTTAATTGTTTTGACATTGAATGGGAAGAATTGGAAAATAGTTTAAACGAAAGCTTTAGCAATTCAAATAATTCAAGTCGTATTAATATTAACATAGGCGCTTTAAAGGACACTATTATAAAAGCAGACACATTCAATGAAATAAATTTTAAAAGAGAAGTTAAAGCAAATATAAAAAATATTAAGCATTCTGTAACCAACCTTCAAAACATTTGTCATTTCTATGAGAACAGAAAAGAATTTAACAATAAATCATCTCAAATCATAAAAGAATCAATAGGAAGTTTAGAGCATACATTGCAAGTATTACAGTCCTGTATTGAAGAAGCAAATATTAGTTTGAACTAAATAATTAATTAAACAAAGAATTAAAAAAAAAATCCTTTTTTTTACCTAAAAAAAATTTTGTCTTTTTTATTTTGAATTTTTTTTTTCTTATGCTGAATTTTTTTTTTTTAAATTAAATTTACTAGTACTTGAACATTGTTGGGTATTTTGTGTAGGTAGGTAGATATGTCAAATGTCTAGTTATTCAAAAACGTGATCAACTACAATTAGCACCGTAACGTTTTGCCACCATTGCAGGACCAAACTGAAATTACCTCAAATACCAAAAGAATTACAGCCAACCAGAGCTGTCTATAAAGTGGAGTAAAGTAAAGGGGTCTAACTTCGCACATTGCGCCAAGCTATCGAAAAAAGGCACCCCAAAAAACTCCAAACGTGTGACTGCCAGACCTGGGCAACTATAAAGAAAATAATCTATAGTCTTCTTTTCAGAAGTATTCCCGCAACTTCTGCAGTGCGAATTAAAAGGCAGGCCCAACCTCTCTGTGTGTTTACCAATCAGGCAGTGACCCGTATACACCGCTGCCTCGGTTATACCGAGGCCAAAGTGTCATAGAAACGGTACAAGAAGTGATAAAATTCCATCTGCTCTGTGCTTCCGCAAGGGAAAAACTTGGATATCCCCTCTTCAATAACAGTCGTAGGGCAGTGGACATCGGAATAGGAAGCAAGACTCCTCTCCCGCATAGGCGCCTTCTCACTTCCCATGATATCCCTATGACCCGGAACCCAAACCAAGGATATGGTACAAACATTCCTAAGGAGCTTCAGCTCCTCTTTACAACGAAGAACTAGGGAAGAGTTTCCCATGGGCGACGCAGGGCTCTGATATAGTATCCTGAAAAACAATGCACGTGACCGTGCCAATTTGGCAAACTTGGAGAAAACACCAGCCCCCATGCCGGATTCCATCCTAGAACCATCCGTGAAAACTGAAGCATCGGAACCCAAAGATGATAACCAACTTTTTATGGACCGAATTGGGAGATATGGATGTGGACGATATGTGGTTTCAACAGGATGGTGCCATACAGCTAACGAAACAATGCCTCTTTTGCGCGACAAATTCAATATCCGTATTATCCCACGTGGTGACGATGTCAATTGGCCGCCAAGATTTGACATCGTTGAACTTCTTTCTTTGGGGTTATTTGAAAAAAAAGGTGTAAGTCCATAAGCCAGTAACAATTCAAGAGCTAAAGGGTAAGATAATTCGGCACATTAATGGCACAGAGTCTCAGTTTTGCTTCAGCGTCACACACTGGGGATTTTTGTATGGAGGTGAGGAAAAATATATATTTTTCAAAAAATGTAGTGATTACAAAAGTAATCAAAATAAAGAAAGAGAAATGTATATCGTTACCTACAATGTAAAAAGCCATAACTAACAAAAAAATTTAATCGTTTTTTTAATTTTTAATTTATTATATATTTTAAATCTATTTTTAAATTATTATGCTAAAAGAGCTTATAACAACAGTATGCTTTTTTTGGCTAAATGCATTTTCTGGAGTGTCTAAGGCAATATTTTTGATAGTCTTTGTTACGCCTTTATTGAGCCTTTACTGACTTGGTCTCTAGGACTCTTTTAGCAATATGATCCAACAGATTTTGCAGAGGTACACTACTCAAACGATTTACGTGGCCGACCAAGTGCAGAACTGGTAGGACATTCAACCTCAGTAAAATTAATTGTAATGGGCGATCAAGCCAATTTTCATTCTTTTTTTCAAATCGCGACTTCGCACGATTAGAATCCTGCCATCTTTGTTTGAAGTTAGAGTAAAAGCCTTTATATATTGTATCCAAAATTTCACATGCTTTAGTTTCGTTTAAGCCAACGTGGTATTGTTGCAATTGTAGTGTATCCACTGTATTTACATTTCAATATTTAAAAAGAATCTAAAGCAAAAGAATAAAAGAAAACAAACTTTAAAACACATGCAAACTATGTAAACAAAATTAATCGTTGTTGTTGAGTAGGTCAGTACCAAATTTAATTACTCCACGTTTTAGTAATTTAAAAATAAATGTTGTTTAAAGAAATTAGATACTTTGTAAAAATACGGTCGGTCATTGATCGCTTACTCACTTGTATATGAAACAGTTCAATGTACGAAATGCACTGTTTTGCTGATATTGCAGAATATGCTTTGTTTGCAAAATATACACTACCAGAATTCTATCAGAAGTGTGTCAAACGTAATTTAAATAAAGGAAAGAAAGACACATAGAAAATATGATACAATGTTTGGATATTGAGTGATCTTTTGTAACTATGTGTAAATCACTCAATTCTAGATTAATGAAATTATTCTCATAAGTAGTATATAAGTTCAACAATAAAGTAATCATTTGTCAAACAGCAATTGATTCATTTCTTTTTATTCCAAAGAAACAACATTACACAATAACTGTTTTAATTTTGTTCTTTGTCAAACTCCAGAAGCTTCGGACATAAAACTCCATGTCAAATAGAAAACCTTTCCATTGTCGCAAAACTCTTGGGCCTTTATTTCAGTTATAATTAAAAAAACCGGAGAAAAATCGCTTGTACTTTTCGCGTTAGTCGGCACTTGTTGAATGACAAAAATCGATCAATGAAAAAAGTGCACTTACCTTTTTTCCTTTTAATTGTCAACGCAAATTTATTATCGCTTATTACTTTGCTACTGCAATCATAAAAATCAAATAACCTTTTGTTTACTACTTTTTTTTGTAATTCTAAGAATCATAAAAAGTCCTCAATGTTTTTTCCAAAGAATTTTGTTCATATCTCGAGCAAATTTTTTAAATTCATACCTTTACTTAATTGTGAATAAAAGCGAAACGCGTTCATCGATTTTCATGATTAATGTTTCATTTTGTTCATAGGGTGTGCGACTTTACGCGAAAGTAGTAGGACTTGACACTTTTTTACCGCTTTGGATTTTTTATGAATTAAAAAAAAAATAGTTTTTTAGGCAAAAAAAATTTTGTTTTCTTTCATACATTTATTTATTACTGCGAAACTGTTGCTTATGTAGCGAAACGTTATATAAACAGATGAAAGTAATTGTAATTTTTGATTTTTCTAAATTTGTTTAAGCAAAATCCGACTAGTGGTTCTTGAGTTTTGTTAAACAAAAGAGCCTTATCAGAATTGAGTCGCGAATCAATCAGCTGAAAAATGTTGTACTGTGTAATGCAACAAATTGAGGGGTGGCACCTTGTGGCACTTGAAATTGATTAAAAATGTTAAAACATATATGAGACAATGTGTTAGCAGTGATTTCCAACTGTTGGAAAGTATGGCTAAAATAGCAGGTCCAAATGAAAAAAAGGGATTTTTGTTATATGTTCATAAAAATAAACAACAAAAAAACTTAAGTCTGTGCAGAGTTTATTTTCCCAATTTTGGTATACTGAAATATCCTACTTTAAATAAAAAGAAAAACGTTAGCTCACATAATAAAATAATATTCGTTTTGAAATTCTTAGGTTTAAATTAAGTTTGTTCGGTAAAACGGTTTAAGACGGCTATAAAAAAAAACTCGCAGTCAGATCGGAGTAATTCTTTTTGATTTGATTGTACCATTTAGTCTAAAATGTCAAAATATCACTGCATATTGCTTGAAGAGTATGTTGAAAATTTGACTTTTTTCCGCAAAATCCCCAATGTGCGCCATCGAAAATTTGGACCATCGGATTGAGGTGTGCCGCCGCGGCGGAAATTTGGCCAATATATTGTTCCGTATATGATTGTACCATACCATAATAAAAAGAAACGACAATAATCTCCTAAATAATTTGTTTTATTCAAAATCAACATTGGCCCTTAAATATTTATTAATATTTTCGGCCAAAAAAAGTTTGTATTTTAACTGTCCAATATTTATCTTCAAGCTACTTAGGCCCAAATTGTTTCATATAAATAAAACCAAGTTTATTTTATGTTTCCCGACGTTTCGTGAATTTTATGTTCACTTTATCAAGGGAGTCGTCTATTTAAATTCATAATATATATTTTTAATTGGAAATAGATAAATACTACATATAATATAAATACTTACATATAGTTTAGTTTACATATAAACACATTAATATTACACTGAGAACTTCTTAAACCGTGTAGGTTATACCTTCGCACAATACAAGAAAATTAAAAATATATATTATGAATTTAAATAGACGACTCCCTTGATAAAGTGAACATAAAATTCACGAAACGTCGGGAAACATAAAATAAACTTGGTTTTATTTATATGAAACAATTTGGCCCTTAAAATTTAACCACCCTTTACAAAAATTCTGTTATATTAGATTGTGATAATTGTTTGTGGCTCTTGATTGCTGAAAGTTTGATTTTTATTGTAAAATAATATCGATTGATTTATGTACATTTATTTTTACAACAACAATCAATATATTATATGTACGGTGACCATCCGTTCTGTATTATACAGAACAGTTCTGTATTTGAAACCCGTGTTCTGTATAAATTATTAATTAGGGAAAAACATAAAAATGTTCTGTATTTTATTTAATGTTCAGTATTTGTTCTGTATTTTCATGCCTCAGAGTAGTATTTGTAGTTTTGATTAACACCTTTGGAAAAAAAGTCTCCTGACGAGTCTCTTAGATACGAATTGGCCATAGAGACATGCTTATTACCATCAGCAATGCATTTCATATACATATGTATGTACATTTTAGAGAAGAAAATATAAATTTTAAAAATATTTTGACGGTTGTCGAGTTCAGTTTATGTTTACCTCCAACAGAAAGGGTATTTTCTGTATTAAATAATATATGGACCAATGACAAAACTCAAATGAAAATAGAAACCATCAAAGCCATTTTGGTCACTAAATTAAACTATGATTTTATAGAGTTTAAAGAATATTTAAAGGTAAAAGATAACTTGATAAAACAAATTTATTTATCACATAAATACCAAAATTAGTTGTAATTTGTATTATCGTTTCAATGCACCTTTCTGTGGATCTACTTAAAATTTTTTTTATAGTTAACCTTAACTTTTATTTGAAACTAATAGTTTTTTAATTTCTAATTTTTATTTTATGGTATTTCAAAATTATGTACATATCGTCATATTAAATGCAAACAGACGTAAGTACACTTTTTGTTTTTTTACAGGAGAAGCAAAAAACCTTAAAATCAAAAATTTTGTAAATCCTGAAAATCATAATTTCTAAATTTGTTCTAAAATTTTGCACGAATATGTATTTTTATAAAACGAACCAGAATTAATAAAAAACTCAATTTCGAAAATTTGTGTAGTTGCGTCCGTTTGCATTTAATATGACGATATATATGTATGTATGTTATGTACTCGTTTAATGATCTCACGAGGTTTTAGTTATTTTTGAATTTTTGGTTAATTTATTTTAGTTTTTTGTTTTTGTTAATTTTGCATTTAAACAATTAGTATAATAAATACGTGTGTGTTTGCATTTTATAGTTGTTATTTGTCAAATATTTTCTTGTTTTGTATTTTGGTTTAACAAATATGGTCACCGTAATTACAACAACAATCAATATTTTTGTACTTATTGTTAATTATTATTTTTATCATATTTGTTATTATCATTTACTTTTATTATATTTGTTATTACCATCTACTCTTGTTTACATTCTTATTTGTTAAAAATCTGCTTATAAGTGCTGCCAAGTATCAACTGCATAATACTGGATTGTGTCTATGATAAATCAATTCAAATAAATCACCGACATTGCCAAATATTAATTATCATAATCTAAATTAGTTAAATTCTTGGATAAAATTATAATACTGATAACATTGCTTTTTCGTACGTCAAACTTACATTTTTATTCAACGCTAAAAAAAAATGTTTTTTTTTTTCAACATGAGCTGTGCAAAACCGAAATGCAGAAATAAATCTGACGAAAACATGGTATCCTGTTGACTTTGTCTTTCAATTTATCATGCGAAATGTGTTGATTTAGCTCCCCGTACTGCCGATAATCTACGTGAGAATAAAGATTTACGTTGGTGTTGTAAAAAATGTATGGTTTTTGATGTCGAATTTTTTACATTTTTTAAAAGAACTCGTGATGAATTCGATGAAATAGAAAAGGACCTTTCATCTCTTTCGAAGAAATTTTCGAAATATAAAGAGCTATTGGATAAAACACCTAGTACCCATAGTGGAAAAACGACGACTGCTATACTAAATTCGCCATTGAATAATGATAATAATAATCAGGTTGATAATCCTTCAACTAATCTAATTAGTAGTCAACCATCTACTCCTAATATCCCAGCTCTACTGAATTCTCCTGGTTTACAAAATCAAGTTGCGGACAAGTCTTCTAATCTTCCATTTACCAAAGACTCTCAAATACAAGCGCAAACATCAAATCATTAAATAATCAACATGCTTATACAGACACTTTATCTATTGATGTACCCATTACGACACCAGTAAATAATCCTGTTCAACTGAAAGTTATTTCGCCAAAGAAAACAATTTTTGCTGCCCGATTTGCAACTGAAACCACTAAAAAAACGTAACTGATTATATAAAGCAGAAACTTGGACATGACATCGATATTACAGTTTTTAAATTTAAATATCTTGAGCAAAGAAATAAAAATTCTTTTAAAATAATTGTCCCAGAAGAAAACTTTGATGCCATAGTTAACAGTGATATTTGGCCACCTAGAGCAATCGTTCATGAATATATTTATAAAAATAATACGTCGTCAAATGTGGTTTATTTGCCTGCTCAAAATCCTGTTTCAAGAAACTAAATAAGTTTTCTTCAGATGAGACTGTAAGCATAGTATATCAAAACGTACGTGGCCTCAATACTAAACTTACATCCCTCTATGCAAACAGCTTCGATTTCAATTACCATATTATTATTTTCACTGAAACTTGGCTAAGTAAAAACAAGAATATCCATAACTCAGAAATTTTATGCACAAAATATAATTTATTTAGATTCGATCGTCCTCAGAAGCTTGGTGGCGGAGTTTTAATTGCAGTACTGAATTTATTTTTCTGTGAGAGTATTGATGTTTTGTCAAATGAGGACATCGAATTTGTTGCAATCAAAATCAAATTCAAAAATAAATTCTTATTTGTCACTTGCTCGTATATTCCTCCTAATTCTACTTCTATTATTTACGATCAGCATATTTCTGCTATTAATATTGCATTACAACAATCAAAACCATCAGATATTTGTATGGTTCTTGGCGACTTCAATCTGCCTTACATATATTGGAACAACCTTTCTGATCAGAAAACTCCAACTATATCTAATGATTTCATACAATCTATGTATAGCAGTGGCCTTTTTCAAATCAACCACATACATAATGCCTTTGGTAAACTTCTGAATCTTGTTTTTGTTAACCAGCCATTGGATATTTCTATACAAAAATCGTTACCAATTACTCTTCCTGAAGATATTCATCATCCAACATTGGATATTGAAATTTTCCAACCTTTAAATAAAACTACGATAATTAATTGCAATAATAAAAAAAGAAAAGTATATTGTTTTTCTAGAGCAAATTATACTAAACTCAATACCATGTTATAAAATACTAACTGGGATTCTATAATTTCTGGAGACAATCTTGATATTGCTTTATCAAAGTTTTACATTGTTTTGTATAACTGCATTTCGGAATGTGTTCCATTAACGACTGTACGTAAGAATAATAGTCCACCGTGGAATAATAAGCTATTAATAAATGCTAAAAATAGGAAAAATAAGTACTGCAAAATATTTAAAAAATCCGGTCTATCAGATGATTTCCGAAAATACTCAATTGCACGTTCAGTATATAACAAGATGAACAAATTTTATTATAATAACTATACACCTATCCCCCGATTTACACGGTACTTTTTTTACACGATTTCACTTTTACACGGATTTTTTCAATATCTCTCCCCCGATTTAAACGTTATTTTTCGCTTTTGCACGATTTTTAAACTGAACGAATTTTACAAAATTAAATTGTTAAAAACAAAAATTTGTGTTATTTTGCTACACCTTTTTTTATTTCAAACACTACATCCCAAATTTGTAAAACGACAGCACTGAGTACAACCCATAAAAAAACTGGTACCAATCCATGAACTAGAGATTTGCCTCAAATAATATCATATAATAATGATGTCATGTGACATGTCACCAACCAAGAAAAAAAGGTTAAGAGTCATCGATAGTGATTAAATTTGCTCAAATCTTTGATATATTTTTTGTAATTTTCTATTTTTTTTTTAAATATGTAATTCTTTTTTACATGTACATATTTGTTATTACCAAACTGAATGGATATTCTGTTTCTTTATTTGGTGTATATTTTATTTTTATTTAACGTAAATGAAAGAAAAATAAATGAAAAAAATGTATAAATAAAACAAATATTAATATAATTAAAAAACTAATATGATTATACTTATTTTGGACTTTTTTCGTTTTACACGATTTTTCATACAAAAAAATTGATTTCGATTTACACGGTTTTTTCAGGAACCGATCTTCCGTGCAAATCGGGGGATAGGTGTATTACACACATGAAGTCTAAATTGAAAACAAATCCTAAATCATTCTACATCCTATCCTAAATAATTCTAAACGTCGCGTATCTGATTACCCTAAGTACTTGAAATTTAACTCCTGCTTTGCTGATAATGATGATCAAATTTGCAATATGTTCGCTGATTTTTTTTCACTACTTATTCTAATAATAAGTACAACAATAATTTGCCTTATCCCTTTGAGATATCTCATTCTCCTGGAGTGCACTTTTCAACAATCAATATTAGCACAGTTTCTTTCCATCTAAAATCGTTAAAATCTTCTTGCAGCTATGGTCCAGATGGAATACCTACTTGCGTTGTAAAAAACTGTGCTTTATCTCTATCGTATCCTCTTACTACATTGTTCAATATGTCTATAAACTTATGCTACTTACCTCTGGTGTGGAAAAAATCATTTATAATTCCATTGTTCAAAAATGGTAGTAGGATGGATATAAAAAATTATAGAGGAATTGCTAAGCTAAATGCTATACCTAAGCTTTTGGAAAAGATCTTGACCGATAATCTATCTCATCAAATAACCTCATTAATCTCTAGTTGTCAGCATGGCTTTTGTAAATCAAGATCCACAATTACGAATATTTTGGAACTTACTACCATTGTAAATTATGGCTTTTTATATGGAAATCAAACTGATGTTGTTTATACGGACTTTAGCAAAGCCAAGCCTTCGATAAAGTAAATCATGATATCTTAATCTTTAAATTATCGCGTATGGGATTCATTACTACTACATTGAAATGGCTATATTCTTATTTAACCAATAGAACTCAGCAAGTAAAATTTAGAGATTCTTTATCGAGAAATATTATTGTTCCTGCTGGTGTTCCCAAGGAAGTCATCTGGGTCCCATGTTATTTACTTTATTTATTAATGACTTGCCTACTGTCATTCTATATTCCAATATACTAATGTTTGCTGATGATGTAAAGATTTTTAAAACTTTGAAAAACCCCACAGATCATAGTTTGCTGCAATTGGATATTGACAAATTTTATAATTGGTGTCAAATAAATTTAATGGAACTTAATATTAAGAAACGTAAACAAATGTCTTTCTACAGAATACGTAAGGTGTGCGTCACTATAAACTGTAACACATCAAAAGTCAAATAAAAACTGACTGGAGTAAGCTAGAGTTAAAAATAAAACAGTTTTATTTTGCATTTTTATTACAGATTTATATTCTGTATTATTTTATTTAAAAATTAATTTAATTTTATAAAATTTTTTATTTTATTCATTATGCCATCCATAAGCAATGTTATAGTGTTTTCGGTGATTTTTTTGGTACCAGCTGTCCATTTATATCGAAAACTAGTAATGGTTTTGGGAACAGATGTACTCTTCTTTAGTTCTCTTTTGACCAGAGCCCAATATCTTTCAATAGGCCGCAGCTTTGGGCAGTTTGGTGGGTTAGCCTCTTTTGGAACAAAAATAACATTATTTTTATTATACCAGTCTATTGCGCTTTTACTGTAGTGACATGTTGCCAAATCTGGCCAGAAGAATGTTGATATGTTGTGCTGTCTTAGAAATGGGAGCAACCTCTTTTGAAGACACTCTTTGATATAAATATCTGAGTTTATTGATCCCAATGTAACAAACGATGCACTTATGTTGCCGCAGCTACAAATAGCCTGCCAAACTAGGAACTTTTTGGGAAATTTTGATAGTTTTTTAGTTCCGAACTCTTCAGAAACATTGCCTCTACTATCCACTACATAAAACTCTTGGCCAGGAAGCTGCGCAAAGTCTGCAAAAACGTAAGTTTCATCATCCATTACACACCATTCGAACTTTTGAAAAAATTCTTTTTTGAGGAGTTTTGCTCTTTTTTTTGCTTCAATATTCTTCTTAGCATTTCTATCCGGAACTTTTTGGACTTTAAATGTTTTAAGGCCAGCTTTAGCTTTAATTCGGCGCACAAAACTTTCCGAACATTGCACGCGCTGGGCCACTTCGCGACCAGAAATGTTTGGAAGAGCCAGCAAAAGCTTCTCATCCTTTTTGGCTTTCGCGTCGTTCGTTACCAGTTTTGCTTTACCTGTTCCAGGCTTTCTTTCAATTTTTAGGTCTTTGTTGAACTTTTTGACCACTCTGGAAACACATTGCCTGGTCACGTGGACTTCCCTAGCAACTTTTGTATAACTCCAATATGGTTTTTTTGAATTATTTGAATAATTTTTGTATGCACTTGTCTTTGATTATCCATTGTGAACTAACTAACAAATCAAATTTGACAAACTGATACATTTTAAAATCTGACACATTTTTCAAAGATATTGTGATTAAGAAAAATAATTTTGATTAAAGGTGAAAAAAGTTATTAAGAAAAATGGGTGTTACACTTTATAGTGACGCACACCTTAATTCAGATACTCATTATAACATTCATGATGTAATGCTTATTAAAGTCGATAATATTAATGATCTTGGTTTATTGTTGGATCAACGACTTAATTTCTGTGATCATATAACATCAATGGTTAACAAAGCTAATGGTGTCCTTGGCTTTATGAAACGTTGGTCCAAGGAATTTTCAGATCCCTATATCACTAAATTACTATACACTTCGTTAGTCCGTCCCATTCTTGAGTATGGATCAATCATTTGGGATCCACACTATAATATCCACATAGAAAAAATTGAATCTGTACAAAACCAGTTTTTATTGTTTTGTCTACGAGGTCTTGGATGGAATTCATATGTATTGCCACCATATACTAGTAGGCTTGCTCTCATTAAATTACCAAAAGTCGTCGAGTTATGTTAAGTGTTACTTTTCTTCTTGGTTTAATTCGTGGTGATGTTGACTCTGTGTTCCTGACTAGTAAAATAAATTTTTGTATTCCAACCCGTCAAACTAGGAATTTTCAATTAATTAATGTAAAATTCAATAGATCAATCTATGCTGATAATGATCCCTTTCGCCGTATTTGTGTACATTTTAATAATTGTTATCATCTAAAAAAATTTGCAGAAAGTAATTATGTAGTAAAAAGTAAAATTATTTTATATTTAAATACCTAATTTGCCTAATAATTAATGTATGTATATATAATTTTACCTTATAGTGCATTTACACCAAACTCAAATCAAGTAAATTTAATTTGAAATCACTTTGAAAATCTATCGTGTTTACACCGACATTTTTTGACAACTAGCAGGATTTCATTTTCATAAAAATAACAGCAAATAAAATAATTAATAAATAAAACAATATTTTTTCTTATTATTTTATATTCAATAGAAGAATAAATAAATAAAACAATTTTTCTTTTGATTATTCTACATTCAATAAAAAATAATTCAAAAATCTTGAATTTATTTTTGTTTTAGTTTTATGGGGCTCTTTTCAATTGTCAGTCGGGATTTACAATGTAGAAATTGAACGACAGACAGAAATTTGTAGAAATAGTGACGAAAATGTGAAAAATATAGTACACGAATGTTTGTACAGGACATTTTGCCTTTTGCTTTTCCACTTTTGTAGTTTTTGCTTCTTCTGTTTGTCTTCTAAGGTCTATATAGTAAAAGTTTTAGGCAAGAGCAAAAGAGAATTGAAAAATTTCTGCCCTTCAATTTCCACATTGTAAATCCCGACTTACTGTAGTTTTGTATTTTTTAGTACAACTTAGAAAAAATACAGAGTTGCATCGGAAAGTACACTAGATTTCAACTAGATTTTGTCGAAATCAAGTAACGAAGTAGATTTTGTTTTATATGGGAAATCAAGTAAAAAACTACTAGATTTCAATTGAAATCTGGTAATTAGTTGATTTGAGTTTGGTGTAAATGCACTATTAGTCTGTAAGGATGTATTGTCCATAGACCTAAATTTAAATAAATAAATAAATAAATAAAAACTGTTGATTAAATTTAAAAGAGAAAAACAATAAAAATATAATTCATATATTAATTTTAATTAAAACTTATATTAAAAATATATTTTATACGAATTTTTCACTCAACTTTTTTAATTTAAGAAATCTTCATTTTACAGCTTTAAACATTATATAAAAAATATAATTTTGTCGTTTTAGTTTTTACTCGTAAATTCTTTTATTACATTAAGGCAATACTCAGCTTGTTCCAAAGCTGCATTATCGTTTTGAGACCTTGCCGATTTCCAAGCGTTAGCGCAAGATATTCTCGCCTCATTGATTAGTCCTTCATGCAAGTATATTAAGCCCAAATTTGCTTTTAAAATAGCTTCTTGTGACGAACCCTTTAATATTTTAGCCAATTCTAGAGCTTCCATAATATAGTCTTTCGCTTCATTATAGTTGTTCATCTAAATTCATTACAACATTTAAAAATCACACGTAGAAGTACACATTTTTTTTAATATTTACATTTGTGCAGGCTACACTTAAATTGTTTAAAATTGTTATAACTTCCTCATTTTGAGTCCCATGTATTTTAACTAAACAATCGTACGCATCCTTAAAACATTGTTTAGCTTCTTTAAAATTCGAGTTTGCCATTAGCAGCTGCCCAAACCTTGAAAATGTGCATATATTTTTTTGAATAAATGTTTTCATATACAGGGTGTTTTTTTAGAGGTATAGAACTTCGAATTAAAATAAAACACAAGAAAATCGTTTTAATGTCCATCAATTTGGCTTTATTGGAAGGATAATTTTATTCCATTAATGTTTAAATATGATTTCGGGCATGTGGCCGCCGCGGCTAGCTCGAATAAAACCAATTCTACAGGTCCAATTTTCAACCACTTTTTCGAGCATATGGGGCCGTATGTTGGCAATAACGCCACGAATGTTGGCTTCCAAGTCCCCTAACGTTTCTGGTTTGTTGGCGTAGACGAGCGACTTCACATATCCCCAAAGAAAATAATCCAATGGTGTCAAATCACATGATCTTAGTGGCCACTTGACAGGTCCATTCCGCTAAATTATGCGCTCATCGAATGTTTCCTTCAATAAATCGATTGTGACGTGCGCTGTGTGGCATGTAGCGCCGTCTTGTTGGAACCACAACTCATCCACATTCATGCCATCCAATTCGGGAACAAAATAGTCGGTTATCATGGCTCTATACCGGTCTCCATTAACGGTAACTGACTCTCTAGCATTATTTCGGAAGAAGTATGGCCCAATGACTCCACCAGCCCATAGAGCACACCAAACAGTCAGTTTTTGTGGATGTAATGGCGTCTCAAGGGTCTCATGTGGATTCTCTTCAGTCCAAATGCGGCAATTTTGCTTGTTGACGTAGCCATTCAACCAAATATGAGCCTCATCACTGAACAAAATTTTGCGATGAAAATCAGCATCGAGATCAATCTCATTTTCGGCCCATACACCAAAATCACGACGCATTGCATGGTCTCGCGGCTTTAATTCTTGCACAAGCTGGATCTTGTAAGGTCGCAAGCCAAGATCTTTGCGCAAAATCTTCCATAAAGTTGATGGACAAAGCTACAATTGCTGTGCACTGTGGCGAATCGATTCATTCGGGTTCTCTTCAACACTTTGCTCTACAGCGGCAATTGTTTCTTCGGTGCGCACTGTTCGACGTCTCTGCGGATGCGTATTATCACATAGAGTAAACGTAGTGCGAAAACGATCCATGGTTAACCGAATTAATTGCTCTAATGGACGATTATGTCGACCATAAAATGGACGGAGCTTGCGGTAAACTTCGCGAACTGAACCATTATTTTCGAAATAAATTTGCACGATTTGCAAGCGTTGTTCTTTTGTCAACCTGTTCATGATGAAATGGCAAACCAAACTAAATATTAATCACTTGACAGCTGACAAAATGGCCGCCAGCTAAAAAAGTGATGCCAACTTAAAGTTCTATACCTTAATAAAAAACACCCTGTATTATATGTACCAGTTTTTTGTTAATCCCCAAAGTTCCGTAACGTCTTTATCACTGGGCATTTTTTTCATACATTCTTCTATTCTAGCTAAAGTCCAAATGAAACCAACTTTGGATTTCTCTAATTCTCCTTGAAGATGAGCCATATGAGCAATTTTTGAACTTATATGAAGAATCTAAAAAATAGAAGCACAAACTATTTAATTTAAAAATATGTATACTGTACATATAAAGTATAACACTAATGAGACAAATTTTATGTCAGTTTTGTAAGGTCAATTGTTAAACATTAATGCCCGTATTACAAAAATTATGCCCGTATTCATAAATAAAATTTGACAAGCATTGCATAGAAATTTGTCAAATAAACCCTCAATATACAGTATCGGCCAAAACCTAAGCACCCCCTCAGTACATTTTTTTTAAATGATAATTTTTTTTTTAAGAAAACAAAGTTATTAAAATTTTTTTTTAATTTTTTTTTTTTTATTTATTTATATCTTTATTATTGAATGAAAAACACAAACTTAAAGAATTCATAATTTAATAAAATAAAAGTTAAAATTCAAAAAACATTTTAAGTCACAGATATAAGTAGACTAAACGAAAGCACCCCCAATTTAAGGTACCAAAAAAAAAACTGTTGAAATCAATATTTCGTTGCGAATGTATGTACATACGGTAATAATTTCAGTATGCGATTTCCAAAAAAGTGTGAGTTAAATAGTTGATGTTTGGTCTTGAATATGCACAGGACACAAAGAACTCTGATGAGACTACCGTAGCTGGAGTCGAAAACAATTGTTCAGTTTGGCTAGTGTACTATTCCTTCACGGACATCATTTCTTCTTTAATTACCAAAAAATAACATTGCAGTTAACGTTGATCTAATTAAAGCGTTTTCTGATAAATCTTCCTTGGTTTTGCAATATTCTCGGTTGATTTTTAAGTTAACGATCTTCCACAAGTTCTCGATTGGGTTGAGATCGGGAGATTGGGCAGGCCAAGGAAGAACTTCTATCAAATTATTCTGGAACTACTCCTTAACCACTTTTGACGTATGTTTTGGGTCGTTGTCTTGCTGGAATGTCCATTTAAGTGGCATCCCTTCTTCAGCATAAGGCAACATCACGTCTTTTAATATGTCACGATACATAAAACGATCCATAATTCCATCAATCTTATGGATTGGTCCAATCCCCTGCCCAGAGAAACAACCCCAGACCATTATGTTGCTGCCTCCATGCTTTACAGTGCCTTTGCAATATTTAGGATTCAACCGTTGTCCATTTGGTCTGCGAACACGCTTTATTCCATCTGAATCCTTTAAATTCAATTTAGATTCGTCCGAAAAGAGAACAGTCTTCCATTTTTGGATACTCCAGTTGAGATGGGCCTTGGCGAATTCAAGTCTGGCTTTTTTTATTTTTTGACGATATGAAAGATTTTTTTGCTGGTCATCGACTAAATAATCCGGCCTCTACCGCCCTTCTGCGAATCGTTCTTTCGCTAATTTTTAAATCTAAGCGGTTTCGTATGTGACTAGATGCCGTAGGATCATTTTGGATTATCCTTTTAATTAAGAAGTCTTCATTTCGCGAAGTTCCCCGTGGCCTTCCTCCAGAATGAGTAGGAGATGTGCGACCAGTCTGCAAAAACTTTTTAATTAGCCTAGAAATAATTGATCTGTTGATCGAATATTTTGCAATTAATTGATGTCTTGATAAGCCGGCTCTCCAATCATCCAGAATTCTAATTTTAAATTCATTTGAGTACTCATTGCGTGCCATTACTCTTATCTCAACAAAAACTTTAAAACAATGACCATTTTCGCATAAATTCTAACAAGTTCTTCTTCTTAACACTGCAGCTTAATAGCTGCTGCATTTTTGGAGTGTACCGTTAACTAATACAGTAATGTCGCAGTAGCGTCGTAAAATTTATAATCACAATATTAGGGGGTGCTTTAGTTTAGTCCACTTATATTTGCGACTTAAAATGTTTTTTGAATTGTAACTTTTTTTATTAAATTCTGAACTTCTTAAGTTTGTGTTTTTCAATAATAAAGATATAAATAAATAAAAAAAATTTAATAACTTTGTTTTCTTAAAAAAAATATCATTTAAAAAATGTACTGAGGGGGTGCTTACGTTTTGGCCGATACTGTACCTAAAATATTTTTATGAATATTATACATTTTCGAATTAAATTCGAATATGAATATGAATACGAACATTAAAATTATATAAAAATTTGTATGGCAAATCAAGACTTCAAGTCTACTTTTGTTTTTTATTTATTTTTTTTTTTTTTTATATGGCCGTAAATGTTAAGAATGAGTTGGCATATTAACAGACTAATTTGCCAATATTATAGGCCAAAAACTTCTATCTTAAAATCAGATCGATATAATCTTAGCGTGTTTGCATCTAGACGAAAAAGTAGATGTGGTGATAATTGCATTAAAAAGTGGGTAAAATAAAACAAGGTGAAAGGGAATGTTTGCTAATAAACATTTCACATCACGAAACGACCTAAGTACGTTTCCACTTAAACCAATGTTAATGCATTTCCATTATGCTGTAGTAAATTTTGTTTTTTATATAAAAAAAATTATAAAACAAAAAATATTTTTCGCCTTATTGGCAAAATACATTCAATATAATTTGAAATGTATGCTTTTGGGGATAAGCATGTCTCTATGGCCATTTCGTCTCTGCTTAAGAGACTCGTCAGGAGACTTTTTCCCAAAGGTGTTATTCAAAACTATAAATACTTATGTTATGGGAAAAAGTCTCCTGACGAGTCTCTTAAGCAGAGACGAAATGGCCATAGAGACATGCTTATCCCCAAAAGCATACATTTCAAATTATATTAAAAAAAATTATATTATGAAAATTTTTATTTCAAATTCAAATTGCAACAAATTTTTGTCAAATTATATTGTTTAGAGTACAATAATTTTTTATTTTATTATACACCAATAATAACTAAAACTCCAATTTTTAGCTTCATCCTTTTTTTTCCTCCAGGTCCTTTAGGATCTCTTTTTCGTATGGGCCTCTTGCAACACTAAACCTTTAGATACTTGGAAAACTTCGGACTGCAAGGGACAACCACGTAAGGCATTACTGAAAACGCCTTGTTCATTAAAGATATAGGGTTTGAAGTATCTCTCCATATTGGCCGGGCCATCACCCTCTATTTTGGCAGGCAAGAAATGCAACTGCATATTTTATTATTTTTAATAGTAATGTGCATATTTTAAAAAAGAAACTGTTATTAAATTAAGCGAACAATTTATTGTTTTAAAGGTTTTAATAAATTCAAATAATAATTTTGGTATATACCTACAGTTGCTCAAATTGAAACTGGGGCATTTAAGGATATATTGATTTTCTTTTTAAAACTCTAGAAAAAATTTAAACTTTTACTTAATTTTATCTCGACATTTAAGTCATAATTATGATTTATTAAAAACGCTAAGAAACAACATCGAAATGCCGTTACTTTTTATTTAAAAGCATCAACAACAAAAACGGTACAAATGTTATGTCAAAATAAAACTGGGACAAAAGCAACCGAGCTTTAAACATATTTAAAAAAACACGTACTGTTTACGCGAAATTAAATTTGTTTAATCATAGTTTTGCATATTTTGGTTAATTACAAAAATTTACTAAAAATAATTAAAAATGGGAAGACAACGTGGTCAAACATCAGTTGACATAAGGAAAATGGTAATAAAGTTCTTTCAGGAAGGAAAAACGGTAAGAAAAATTGGATAACTAGTAGACAGAAGTCATTCCACAGTCCACAATATTATTAAGCGCTATAAGGATTCCAAATCTGTCGAAAACAAGGAAAAACTAGGAAAGAAAAGGATATTTTCTGCATCAGATGAGCGATGGATTGTGCAACACGTTAAGAAAGACCCAGGAATAAGTGCACCGAAATTGGCAAAGCTAGCGTCAGAATATCTTCAAAAAGACTGTAATCCAGAGACAATTCGAAACGTGTTAAAAGGACATAATTTTCACGGAAGAGTGCCCCGTCGAAAGCCTCTCATCAGTAAACAAAACAAATCAAAAGGGATCAGTTTTGCTAACCAGTACAAGGACAAGGATTTTTCTTTTTGGAACACAGTTTTATTTGCAGACGAGTCTAAGTTTAACCTGTTTCGTTCTGATGGACCGTCCTATGTGTGGAGAAAACACAACCAGGAACTCCTTCAGCGCAATCTAAGGCCTACTGTGAAACATGGGGGTGGCTCAGTAATGGTGTGGGGGTGCATATCTGCTGCAGGACCGGGAAATTTGTGCATTATAAATGGAAATATGGATCAGAAGATGTACTTAGATATACTTAAAAATAATTTAAAGGAATCGGCTGAAAAGCTGGGAATAGTTGACAATTTTCAATACTACCAAGATAATGATCCAAAGCACAAAGCCCATAACGTGCGGATGTGGCTGCTATATAACTGTCCCCATGTCATAGAAACGCCTGCCCAGTCCCCCGACTTAAACCCGATCGAGCACTTATGGGCTCATCTGGAAGAAAAACTTAAATCTTATTGCTTTTCCAATAAAACTCAGTTGGAAATGGCTATTAAAGATGAATGGTCTAAAATTGATCCAATAATTTGCCGTAAACTAGTTGAATCTATGCCTCGTCGTCTTTTAGCAGTGAAAGCCAGTAAAGGATTACCTACGAAGTACTAAATTCGTAATGTAACCTGAAAAAAAAAATATTTTTGCAAAAAGTCTACGATAAGTTTAAAATGTCCCAGTTTTATTTTGACGTTGAAACCAGTTAATAATTTTGTTTTTGTTGTTTTAAAATATTTTAAATGATTTTTTTTTAGTTTTTGCTCTTATAAGAGAATTTTTATTAATAAAGCTTTAAATTGAATTAAATTTAAAAAATTAAAACCAATATGTCTACTTTTATTTATAATGTAAAAGGCAATTAATGTTTGTCCCAGTTTCAATTTGAGCCACTGTATATTTTTTTTAGCCAGCTGAATGTCAATTTTTTGATTTTGCTAATCACATTAACCCATTAACGCCCAAATGAAAACCAAGAACAATTTTTAAAATTCAATATTTATTACTAGATTTAAACAACATTTTTTACAGTACAGTAAAAGAAAAAAACAAAAAAAAATATTCTGAGTTGTGGTTTTTCAGGTGTACTAAGCTTAGTACAGCAGCACTTAATATGCTATAGCTCAAAAAATTCTATACGAACTAAACTGTTTTATACTGCTTTTCTTAGAATGTGATGTTATCAAGTAAATAAACTACTATTTAACGTTCTTCAAAGTTAACTGATGTAAAATAAACTACATAACCATTCACAATCTCACAAGAAATAAATCACTAGCCAAAATGAATATTCCTGTAATTGATATTTTTCAACTATGATATGATAAGTTGATGTACAACAGCTACGTGGATGTTGCATGTACTCTTATTTACTGATAAAAAGCGTTTCCCGAGTAAAAAAACTGCATTTTGTAATTTTTACTTGAACTTTAAGTTGTACACTATATATAGTACAGCGGGCGGAAATGGGTTAAATGGATGACCTATAGTTGCATTTGTAATCATAAGGACAACAGTGTTGTACAGACAATTTTCGACATGTTTTAGAGCAAAACTAGTTTTAGATTGTGCTTTTCGGATATAAAAAATGTATGCCAATTAAGTAACCAAAACTTGGTTTGCTCCAAAACTAATTTTATGCCGCAAAACAAATAAGTGGAAACGTACTATAAGAATCATCTCCTGCGTAAAATTCACAAAATTTCCTAGTCATTTGTAACGACACGTTCTCGCTGGTTGCTGGGGTAGTTCAGCGGCGTCCAGTGGTTACATAAAAAAAAACACTTCGTTGAAGTTTGTTTAAATATTTATTTACAAAAATAGTTCTACTCACTAAACTATTATAGAATTTAAATATTTAATAAAATGAAAAAAAAAAAAGAATTAATTATATGCCCTAAGCCGGCTATATTAATATTCGTCAAGTACGACTGTCCAATGAAGTAAACGGGTGTCAGAACAACAATCAAAAGGCCTACGCACAGAATGACCGTTGCTCCAACAGAGTGTTAGTCTACGTCAGTCCAATTTGTCCAATCTATTGGGAGAATCAGAATAACAATCAAATGGCATACGCACAGAATGATTGTGATTCTTAATGTCCCAATAACGGACGTCAGATCAAATTTGTCCAATCTATTGGGAAGATCAGAAAAACAATCAAATGGCCTACGCACAGGATGACTGTAATTCTTGATGTCCCAATACCGGACGTCAGATCAAACTGTCCAGTTAAACCAGTGGAGGTGCCAGAACAACAATCAAATGGCCTACGCACAGGATGACTACTGTTCCTTAGCCTCCACGTTTTATGTAAGTCAGTCCTAGGAAGGATTTACCCGAACAACAATTGTAAGGCCTACGCACAGAACAATTGCTGTACAGGCTTTCCCAGTCAGCTGCCAATGTGCTGCTGATAAATAAATTTAATACCAGTGGGGTCTACCACGCCACTAGTACTTCAATTTATTTTTTTTTCTAAGTGAAGTTAATGTTATCAAAGCGATAAAATCGACCTCACTTACCAGCAGTTCATCACCAACTAACTCTCTACTCAGTTGCGCTTGCTTATTAATGCAAAAATATTAATAGACAAATGCAAACAAATGTGTTCGCACATTCACACATCAAACATGTTGTATCATACTCTACACAATATCAATAAGAGAGTAAGCAACCACCACTAGCAGAGAGGTTTTGTATGTACTCTGTATGTCGTATAACAACCGTTAATAGAAACAAACAAATAAAGTAAATAACCCTTCATAACAATTTTATATGAAATTCCTTTTGCACAGTGGGACTTATAAAATCAATATATAAGCAAAAAATACTTGCAATAAGAAATAATAAAATAACTCTGTATAATTCAATACTATTCGTAAAAGATAAAATAATTCAATACTATTGGTAAAGATAAATAATAAAAATAATCATATTGGTGTCTTGGACGAGTCGGTGATATGGATACGGTGTGGACAAAAACAAGGTCGCCGCCTTTTGTCGTCACACATTTGTATTAACACGATTAAGTAAGCCCATATGTGGGAGCCTGTATAAAGAGTGTAATTAAACAAAGCTAAGAAGAATTACACTTATATTTTTTTAAGGCCAATACTCAGGAGTAAATAGAGATAGAAATTTTTTTTATATATTTTGCATACTGTACATTCACCATTTAGGGCCACTTTTTTAGTTGGAGATCAAAGTCAAGTTTACCATTTAGTCAACTAATCTAAGAATAAATTTAATCCGGTATAAATTGTGTTTTGTGGTTTTGAGTAATGCTATAAACACAACAAAGGCTACCGACCATCGACTACAAGCTGTCAAAAATAGAATGCATATGTGCATATGAGAATAATTATTTTAACGGCTACACGACTACCGAACACACGACTACTTTTGTAGCCCGTAGCCAACTTACAGCCATCCCTAAATAAAAGCGGCAAGCGGAACGTTTTTCAACGCTCAGCGCTTACGCTGAACCGCCATCCCTAAATAAGAGCGGCAACGTTTTGTCAAAACATTAAAAACAGGGTAATACAAAAACATATGCTTATATAACAATTCTGACTATTTTAATAATAAACTGCATTTCTCTATTGGTATTTGTAACATAAACTAAATTTTATAGTACTATTTTATTTATTTTTATTATATTTTATTTATTTATTTAATATTAATATTTATTATCTTCTATTTTGTTTATTTTTTGCCTTTACGAATAAAACATGGTTATGCAAATAACATATCTTTATATCACAACCCTGTTTTTTTCCTATTTGTTTACATTTTAGTTGCCTTTTGCAACCAACTTTACTATTAAACGCTCTGTCAAAATTGGATTTTCCAATTGCAAAGCGTTGCCGCCGCGTTATTTTGGGATGCTCCATACAAATTGTATGGGCATGAGAAATTTTGACAGCTAGAAAACGCTTGCCGCTCTTATTTAGGGATGGCAGTTAGGCTAATTTCTATTTTTCTTGGCGACAATAAACAGTTTAGTGCTGCCAATACAATAAGATGCATGAAAAAGGTATTTAAAAAAACGCAATATATGTATTAAAAATGCGAAAAAAATTTGGGTTGCACCACTGAAAATAAATAATCATTTGTTTACATTTTTTGTTTAGTTTTCATTTACTTATTTCATTTATATACATCAGTTTTTATTTTATTTTTAATTTATTATTTAATTGCCTTTTTAGTTTCTTAAATTTTTATAAGTTTTTTTCAGACATTTGTTGTTTTTTATTTCCTCACAAAAAATATATTTTGTTTAGGTTATGTTCAATGTGTCAAAACAGATGTTTATTTTGTAGCTGTAGTCGTTATTATAATTAAGTAGCTGGCTACTTGGCTACTTTCGTAGCCAGCGATTTTTGTAGTCGTGTGTTCGGTGTTCGATAGCCTTTGTTGTGTTTATAGCATAAGAGTTTAAACCTATTAGTATTGCCATACTGAATAAGAAAAATGGCATCTTCTTTTTTGCCAAATATATTTTTATAACATTCTATTTATGTATACCATACATATACATTTTCATAACAATTACTTTTCCTCGTGCGCGTCAATAATGCATAATTTTTATATGAAATGAGCCGCTAAAATGCAATAGAAACGCAAATTTATTGCATTATTTATTTTTATTTTATTTTTGGGGGGGTCGTGGCATACTGGTAGAGCGCTTGCACAGAAACTCACACGACCAAGGTTCAATTCCAGCGAAGGACAAAATTATAAAAATAAATGGGTGCTATTCTTGATTCCGCACGGAAAAGAAAGCTGAACGGAAAGAAATATCGATCGATAAGCAAATTGCAATTATTCATTCCTGCGGTATGAGCTTTCCGCGACTTTAATATAACATTCCTGTATTAATGAGTTTAGAGTTGATTTGTTGTTAAAATACAAACGGTATGGCAATAAATAAATATTTTGGTGTGATATTTTTTTTATTTAGTCAAAAAATATAAAAGATTTTTGTAATTTGTGAAATCAAAATATATGTACATATCGTCGAAAGAATTAAAGAACGCTGTAACTGACAAAAAATCGACAATACGTTTTTTGCATCATTTTTATTAGGAAAAAAGAAAATACACGTCGATTGGTTCCGGTTCCAGATTTCTACGATAAAAATAACTAAATTCACTTACGCCGTCTGCGAAATAAAAAATACCAGTGTATTTGTTCTACTTTCATATAAGTTTTTGGCTCTGGTGAACATTTAAGGTTTTGTCAGTTACAGCGTTCTTTAATTCCATCGACGATATGTATAAAATATAAAAATTTCTTCCGCTGTTTTAATTTCTTTACTTGCAATATTTTCAGTCGGCATGCTCTTCTTGAAAACACCAAAACTGCTTACATTTTGTATACCATGAACCGCGGTATTAATCTTCAGGAAAGCGCTTACTTCTTCCTAAATTTTTGTAAAATGATTTTTTTTACATGGAACACAGCCTGTTCCAGTCAAAAGCTGTATATTCTTTGACAGCTTCTTTTCCCACTCTGATTTTATAATCAGTCAATATTATTATTAAATTTTACTTTTTATGTTAATAGAAACAAATGTAAATATGTTATAAATTAAAATTTAAAGCACACAAATTTTAATTTGTACCCTTTTTATTTTTCTTTAACTCTTTCCGTGAGCTTTCCGTTACAAATTTTGTGCGTAAGCAAAATGAAGAAAATTATCTATAGTGCGGAATCAATAATAAGGCAATACCGCAGTAACGATATGATACCGCAGCAACGGAACGATATGGCAACAACGGAATGAATAATAGCAAATTTTGCTTCCGCGCAAAATATGGCTTTCCGCAGCCACGGAACGGAATCAAGAATACCACCCAATATTTGCGGTTTTCTAAAATTATAATTTAAATTAAAAAAAAAAATTAAATTTAAATAAAATAAGAGGTCCCCCCCCCCTCCAGCAAGACCATCTGCAAGAAATCGCCTCCTGACATTTCTAATCTATTCCACCAGA
The DNA here is from genome assembly GCA_963576795.1 of Metopia argyrocephala. Classification (NCBI taxonomy): domain Eukaryota; kingdom Metazoa; phylum Arthropoda; class Insecta; order Diptera; family Sarcophagidae; genus Metopia; species Metopia argyrocephala. The sequence goes on along the minus strand of OY756211.1, from coordinate 18,803,078 downwards.
AACCAATGATCAGGAGTACAGCGCCACCTTCTGGGAAGATAACAGCTAATCTACTGAAGACGCTCACCATTCACATGTAAACATCCACCGACAGATGAGGCCATTGCTGTTTGATCATTTGAGGGTGAAGGTATAACACTGGCTCTTGAGTGGACAAATTACCAGCAACTTGTTTCATCAACAAATAAAGGCGCAAAAAAAAAAAAAAAAATACAAAATCTATGCAAAAAAAAAAAAAAAAAAAAAAAAAAAAAAAAAACTTCTATCAACCATCTTCACATTCCAATACAATGCACACTGCATGAGTAGGGGTTTACCCCTGAGTATTGGTCTTAAAAAAAAAAAAAAAAAAAAAAAAAAAAAAAAAAAAAAAAAAAAAAAAAAAAACCAGTAAGCTAATATTCTGCAAACTCAAAAATAATACCTTATACTATAGCATCTTTGTAAGCTTTAAGGTAAGCATAAACAATATAATGCATCCATTATTGCTTCCTAATTTTAAAAATTTTCTGCTGGGTAGCCTGGATTATGGGTCATTATGACGTATTTTGCTTTTAAATTTGAACCTCCGGTTTACTATTTACAAAGATTGATGCATAAACAATATAATGCTTCCATTATTGCTTACAATTTTATTTATTGCTTCCAAATTTGAAAAATTTTCTGCTGGGAAAGAACATTATAGAGTGCAAAAAAACCATGTGCTGAACCTGGCCAACGAGCAACAATATTTGTAATTTTTAGGTTTCCGTCACAAGTTGTTTGGACGTTTATGGATAGATAAATTTCAGCATTATTACCTCCAGGAGATATACAGTATCGGACAAAACATTTGCAACTACCACCGACATTAAGAAATATTTCTAGAAAAAAATATGGGTTTGTAATATTAAAATTTTATTGTTATTTATTACTTTAAATTAACATCATAATCTGTTTTAAACTAAAATTATTTTCAATTCTTCAACAATTCGGATTTTTTTTAAATAAACTTAACAAAGCAAAAACTTTTCAGCAAGACAAAACAATTGCAACCAACACAAATCAACGACTTATTTTAACCCATTCCCGCCCACTGTACTATATATAGTACACAACTTAAAGTTCAAGTAAAAATTATAAAATGCAGTTTTTTACTCGGGAAACGCTTTTTATCAGTCAATAAGAGTACACGCAACATCCACGTAGCTGTTGTTCATCATAGTTGAAAAATATCAATTATGGGAATCTCCATTTTGGCTAGTTATCTAGGAATCTCCATTTTGGTGATTTATTTCTTGTGAGATTGTGAATGGTTATGTAGCTTATTTTACATCAGTTAACTTTGAAGAACGTTAAATAGCAGTTCATTTACTTGATAACATCACATTCTAATAAAAGCAATATAAAACAGTTTAGTTCGTATAGAATTTTTTGAGCTATAGCATATTAAGTGCTGCTGTACAAAGCTTGCAACTCCTGAAAAATCACAACTCAGAATATTTTTTTTTTGGTTTTTTTCTTTTACTGTACTGTAAAAAATGTTGTTTAAATCTAGTAATAAATATCGAATTTTAAAAATTGTTCTTGGTTTTCATTTGGGCGTTAATGGGTTAATATTTTGTAGGAAAACCCTTATTTTGAATAACGACCTTGTATTGTCTTGTCATTTACTCGATTAAATTATTAATTACAGCTGCGGGCAACTAATTAAGAACACGAAGCTTACATGTGAGCTTAAAGCAAAAAAATAAAAATAGTTGTATATATTGTCAAAATTTTTCCGAGTTTAGTTATTTAAACTCTTAGTCGTAGAAAATAACTGTTTATTGTGCCAATTAAATTATTTTTTATAAAGCAGTGGGCCATATTTTAAAGAATATTGAATTCAGTCGTGCATATAATTGAGGACACATCGTAAAATTTAGGAAAAACTTGTATTTATTAAAAAAAAATCAATATTTTGTTGCAAAACCATTATTGTCGATAACAGCTTGACACCTGCGAGGCATAGAGCTAACCAGATTTTCACATACACTAGTTGGAATGGCCTCCCAGCTTTCTTTGTTTCGGCGAAGAGATCATCAAAATTGTTTATTTTTACTGCGCTTACTTTGGCTTTTACAACTTGCCATAAATTCTGAATCGGATTGAGATCTGGACTGCATGAAGTCCAATCAATTCAAGTGACCGAATTGTTTATAAACCATTGTTTGACGTGATGAGCCGTATGCTTCGGGTTATTATCTCGTTGAAATATCCATGTTACTGGCATATTCTCGTCTGCATACGGCATCATTGTATCGCTTAGGATTCTTACATATTGGAACTTGTCCATGTTTCCGTCAACTTTGTGCAGCGGTCCAACACCGCGTGACGACATAGCACCCCAAAGCATAATCGAACCTCCTCCATGCTTTAAAGTGGCCCGGGTGTATCTTGGATCAAATTCTTTTAACTTTGGCCGGCGAACATATTTTTTTCCATCGGGAGAGACTCTATTAATTTTTGTTTCGTCCGAAAATAACACTCTTTTTCATTCCACAGCTGTCCAATGGCGGTATTTTTTTGCAAACTCTATTCGCTTCTTCCGGTTACGCTTAGACAATAATGGTTTCTTTCGGGAAATTCTTCCAAAGAGGCCAGCTTCCCGCAATCGACGTTTTACTGTGTCTACAGATGGTTTTGCTCCATTTTCACCAAAGAACGACTGCTATCCGAATTTCATTTACTGATTTATGCGGATTTTTTTTCGACTCGCGGACAATCAGTGCATCTTCACGCACTCTCGTAATTCGGCTTCTTTGTTTACGAGGCACCTTTTCAGCTGTCGAATGTTTTTTGAAATATTGCACCGCTTGGAAAACCATTGTTTTAAAAACTTTTAAGGCTGTTGCGATCTCCCTATAAGAGCTTCCTTCCTGATGCATTTGTACAATAATCTTTCGAGTACTGACGTCACAGGACTTATTTTTACCAATGTTTAGCAATACTTACTTACTTACTTAGCTGGCCATAACAACCCGTTAACGGGTTTCGGCCTGCCTCAACACTAGTCTCCAGGCGTCTCTGCTAAGCGCACGCCTTCTCCAGTTGGTCACACCAATTGATGACAGGGCTCCATCTACCTGGTCTTTCCAACGTAAACATGGACGTCCTCTACGCCGACGTCCAGTGACCTTCGCATCGAAAACCTTTTTCGCTGGAGCAGATTCTTCCATCCGAACAACATGGCCGAGCCAGCGCAGCCGCTGGATGTTAATGCGCTGGACAACATCTACGTCGCCGAGGAGCTCATACAGCTCATAGTTGGTCCTTATGCGAAACTCATCGCCTTGCTTCAGTGGACCAAAGATCTTGCGAAGAATTTTTCTCTCAAACACTCCCAGGACCGCTGCATCGGCACAAGACAGCGTCCATGCTTCCGCACCATAGAGAAGCACCGGAAGAATAAGCGACTTGTAGAGTGTTAACTTCGTCGCACGAGAGAGGTCTCTGTTACTAAACTGCCTACCGAGACCGTAGTAGCACCTGTTGGCCAGTGTAATTCTTCGCTTGATCTCCAGACTGACATCATTCTTGCTGGTAATGGCGGTTCCAAGGTAGATGAACTCCTTGACCACATCGAATGTATAGTTGCCGGCTGTAACCTGGGAGCCGATGCGATCAGCATCCCTACTCGTCGACAACATGTACTTCGTCTTGCTCTCATTTACCGCCAGACCCATTTTAGCAGACTCTCGTTCAATAGCATTAAAGGCTGCGGTGACATCTCGCTTGGTATGCCCAATGATGTCTATGTCGTCGGCATACGCAAGGAGCTGGACACTTTTATTAAAATTAGTGCCATTACGATGTACACCCGCCTTTCGCAGAACACTCTCCATGACGAAGTTGAAGAGGTCGCAGGATAAGGGATCGCCTTGTCTGAAACCTCGCACGGTATTAAAAGGCTCGGAGAGGTCTCTTCCTACCTTGACGGAGCTGCAGGAGTTGCTCAGCGTCATTCTGCATAGCCTTATCAGCTTAGCAGGAATACCGAGCTCAGACATTGCGGCATAAACGCGATCCCTTATTGGGCTATCGAAGGCTGCCTTATAGTCGACAAAAAGATGGTGTGTGTCGACTTGACTTTCATGGGTCTTCTCCAGGATTTGGCGCAGTGTGAATATCTGGTCAATGGTGGACTTACCAGGTCTGAAGCCGCACTGATAAGGTCCAATCAGTGAGATGGCGAATGGCTTCAGTCGTTCACACAATACGCTCGTAAGAACCTTATATGCGATAGGGAGGAGGCTTATACCCCTGTAGTTGGTGCATATCGTGGGATCTCCCTTTTTCAGGATGGGACAGAGAGCACTAAGATTCCAATCGTTGGGCATACTTTCCTCCAGCCATACTCTGCAAATGAGCTGGTGCATGCACCTAACCAACTCATCGCCTCCATACTTGAAGAGTTCAGCTGGCAAACCATCAAGTCCAGCTGCTTTGTTGTTCTTCAGTCGCCATATGGCAACCTTGACCTCTTCATGGCTGGGGGACGGGATCTCGACGTCGTCGTTAATGATTGGGTCCGGCACAGCATCTCTAGAGGCGGAATTTGTGTCGCCATCGCCCTGCAATAGATTAGAGAAGTGCTGTCTCCATAATCTTAGTGTTCCTTGTGCATCTGTAACCAGGTTACCATGTTCGTCTCTGCAGAAGGTTGCTCCGGGCTTTAAACCAGTAGTAAGACGCCTTATCTTTTTATAAAAATTTCGAGCATCATTTCTACTCCTGCATATCTCGATTTCCTCACGATCACGCCTTTCTTGCTCTCTTTTCTTCTTTCTAAATAGGCGTCTCTCTTCCCTCCTCTTTTCTCTATACGCCTCCACCGTTGCTCTTGTAGTGGTGGACTGCAATGTTCGTCTATAGGCAGCGTTCTTTGCTGCAGTGGCCTCACGGCACTCTTCATCGTACCATTGGTTTCTGCGGGGAGGACGCTCAAAACCAAGAACTGTTTCGGCAGCGCTGCGCAGGGAGTGAGCGATGTGAGAACACTGTCCACCAATACTTTCGAGAGAGGATGGGATGTAATTGAGCTCGTTAGAAAGACGATCGGAAAACGACCTGGCTGTCTCTTGTGATCGCAGCTTTTTGATGTCCAGCTTCCCTTGCACACTAGAACGTGTCGTAGTCGACGCGCATATACGCAGTCGCATCTTGGCTGCGACAAGATAATGGTCCGAGTCGACATTTGGACCTCTAAATGTGCGCACGTCTAGTATGCTGGATACATGCCTTCCATCAATCACAATGTGATCGATCTGGTTGTTGGTAGATCGATCAGGAGAGAGCCAGGTGGCCTTATGGATATCGAGATGCTGGAACCTGGTGCTACAAACTACCATGTTTCGCGCCGCGGCGAAATCGATCAGTCTCATGCCGTTCAGTGAGGTGGAATTATGAAGACTGAACTGTCCGACAGTGGGGCCAAAGATACCTTCACGTCCAACTTTCGCATTGAAATCGCCGAGGACAATTTTGGCGTCATGTGCCGGACACCTATCGTATACGTCCTCGAGCTTTGCGTAGAAAGCATCTTTGACCGCATCATCCTTCTCTTCCGTCGGGGCGTGCACGCAAATAAGACTGATATTATAAAACTTTGCCTTTATTCGGATCGTAGCAATTCTTTCGTTCACGGGGGTGAACTCCGAGACAAGATGGCGCAGTCTCTTACTTACTACGAATCCGCAGCCAAATTCGCGTCTCTTCTCATGGCAGCTGTAGTAGATGTCACATGTTGCTTGCCTCATACAACCTTGTCCTATCCATCGCATTTCCTGGATGGCGGTGATGTCAGCCCTACATTTCGTGAGAGCATCCGCCAATTGGATAGAGGCACCTTCCCTATAAAGGGTTCTCACATTCCAGGTGCATATCCGTAAATCATAGTCCTTAAAGCGTTTGCCAAGTTCGTCAACATAAAAGGGGGTCCGTTTAGAGGCTATTGTATTGGTTTTCATTGAAAAAATGTTTTTACGTGGTGGGTTTCAAGCCCTACGCACAACCCAAATTTAAAGTCCAGGGGATTGGACAATCGCCGCATACATTAGTTAACAAGCTAGCGGGTGCTAGAATGTCATCCAGGAGGGCCGCGTGGAGGCTGTATGTCGACTTGAATACAACGGGAACAAGGATCGTTCTGGAGGCCGCCAGGTTGACCCCAATCATGTTTAGCAATAAGTAAAAGTTTATCAAATTCTGAAAAACACTTTGTGTAATCTCATTTATTTGAATTTAACTGTTAAAACTTACTTGAATCTTAAAATTTAAAAAAATTTTTCACTGTCCTTAATTAAGTGCACGAGTAATTTATTTCACAAATTATGAAAAACACCACAAAGAAAAAAATAACGGTAAAAATAGGGTTGCCATTGAGAAGTTTCTTCAATAAACAAAGTTGGACTAACTAAACAGGGTCAAATTTTAGCGGTTTTTTTAATAGTATTATTTTCAACATAATGATTTAAATATTGAGTACTACTGTCCTTAATTAGTTGCACGCAGCTGTATATACTAAGGTATGCTATTCCATGCATCTTGGATCCGTTTAAAGAACTCATCAGCATTTCTAATGTTATCGCGATTAACTCTCTGTTTGATAATTGACCAAAAGTTTTCAATCTTATAAAAATCCGGTGACTGAGGATATTATATAAGACTTCTTTAGTACTTGAAAGCACATTTATTAATAATTAATAATTAAAATAAAAGGATTACATACATGTGTTACAAGTGATCTTAAGAATATGGTTACTTATAAAATATGTGGTTATTAATTATCATATTACAATATTGCCATACTTAATTATTATATAAAACATTTGGGTACATGTATTATATACACATGTAACAGAGGAAACCATTGCATTAAGTCAAAATTTTGTTACCTAAACCAAGCTCTAACCAACTTCGAGGTGTACTTGAAATCGATACATTTCTGAAATGCCAAACGTGTTGCCTTTCCCACTTAGCATATGATAACTTAACTTGCCCAGGGATGCTTTTGTACATCCATTATTCCATTAATACGATGAAGTGAGCCCAAACATTTAACAGGAAAACAACCCTAGACGATGACATGGCCTCCCCCATGTTTTACTGTCTTAACGCAACAATCTTTCTGAACTCGTTTTCTTTTTGATCTTCTTACGTGGGTTATGCGTTCAGTAGCGATAATGTTGAATATTGATTCGTCGTTGAAAAGCGCGTTTTTCCACTTGCTTACGGTCCATCTAGCATGTTCGTTAGCAAATTGCAGCCGTTTCAATTGGTTGCACCTTGATATAAGAGGCTTTTTATCTGGCCGTTACGCTTCCAACCCAGCGTCAACAAGACGTCTACAAATAGTTCTTGCACTAACAGGTACTATAAATTCTTTTGCTAACATCGGGCGCGATTTAAATGGAATTTTTTTAGTCTCTGTCACTATTTAGAAGTCTGTTCTTGGGAGTTTTTCTTGGCCAACCAAATTTGTTTACCACTTCCACGGATTTAGTTCTTTGAAAACGTGATAAGATTCGAGAAAACGATGATTTATGAACTTTATATTTAATATTTTTGGGTTTCTTAGAGAGTTCTGATTGAAATCGTTCACTATAAGTTTGGGTAATTCCTTTCCGAATTTATCTGGCGTCAGATTATAATTTGGGTAAACTGAAAACATTTGACTTAATAAAACACGTGGTTTTAAGTAAAAATCTATTCCAAAACAAACCAAAACACAACGGTTTTTTGTTACTTAATGTAAGATCATGAAGAGTTGCAATTGTTTGTCGCGCCAAAAAATAACAACTTTGAATTAGTGCACTACAAAAATATTATTCCCTGATAACTGTGATAATAAATAAAAAAATCAAGCTATAACATTATCAAAAATCATGACGCTATTTATTTTACTGACCTATAATTATATATTGCATATGAGTTGCAAATGTTTTGTCCGATACTGTAATTCTTATGTGTCATCAACATGCCTCCAGTTGTGTCGTAATAGGCTTTTTACACTTGGTCACATCTTTCATCAATTCACAAAGATGTTAACATCTTGTTATAAGAAGTATACGGTGCTGAATGTTCAACATCTTTAAAAGATGTTGCTATCTCATTTTGTTTCACTCAACATCTTGCGATAATTTTTGTGTCATCACTAAAAAATGTACTACCATAATTAAAAAAAACACATGTGGCAAAAAAATATACACAAAAAAATATACAATGGGCGTCGTGGGTTTACAATACGTTGGGCAAAAAGAAATATTTTATCATCATCGTCTTTGTCCTCGAACATGTCGTTCACTAATTCTGCATATTGTAGTAATAATTGCCTTTGGTTTTGAAGAACAATTATTCACCCTTATTCTATTTGGCGTCGGCAATAACAATAGCAATTTTAAGGCAATAGCAATTTTAAACAACGGCAACATCAATTTAATGTTAATTTGGTATTCTATAAGAGTATTATGACGACGTTGCCTGTTTATCGATAATGTTAATAAAATACAGCACACATCTCTAATGTTAAAGACAGCTTTTTAATTGTTTTGTAAAAAAAAAATAGTTTCGTGAAAAAAAATGAAATAAAAATGTTTTTTTTTTATTCAAACTCCAATGAAGAAGAAATTAAAACCAATTTAGTAGTGGATAAAAGACTGCATTTTTTACTTGCCCAATGAGAAGTAAGAAGTAAATTTAAAATCATCATGTTCAAATTTTTAATTTATTAATTTAAAAAAGGAACTGCATCAACGTACTTTCCAAACACCATAAAATTGGCAGCGACATTACGATTCTTGGTCAGGGGTTGGAAACGATTATAACCTGGGACTTTCACAGCCAATGGTGGCAAATGTTTTGCCCGAAACACTGGACGCCATAGAGATAGCTCGTCCACAGTGGATAAAATTTAGCATGACAAAAGCTAAAAATAAGAAATTAAATTTTATTTTTTCGAAAAAAAAAAAAACAGGATTTCCAGGTGTAATTGGTCGTGTGGACGGAACGCACATTGAGATTATAGCCGCAAATAAACAGAACCGCACATTAACTGAAATTTTTTAATTTAAATGTATTTTTCAACCACACTTTTTCTTATATGTAGGTATGTATCTATTTTTTAAAACAAAGAACAACAGTAGGCAACACCAAAAATGACGACGACAAAATCGTTGGCAATTTAAGACAATAACGACGTCAATTTTGCTTACAGAATACCAAAAATATGTTAACAGTGATCGATAAACGGCAATATTGCCAACTGGAATACCGATCGGCAATAAACGACTAAAAACGACATTGCCTTCTATCGACGACGCCAAATAGAATAATGGTGATTATTCCAATTACTGCAAAACTTTTAAATTCCATTTTATTTAATTTTTATTTCTTCAAATTTTTTTGCTTATTCAAGTAGAAAAAAATAAGACAGATGAAAGATGTTGCAATGTAAATAAGTTTTTTCAATTTTTAACATTTTCCACGGGTTCCTCTTAGATGTGAGCAAGTGTAAAAAGCCTATAAGGTTATTAACAACAATTGTTCCTCTGACAAAGTGCTGTTCCTAAAATTTCTCTAGAAAAAACACTCATACAGTTACGAGCAGATAAATAGGTTCACATCACATTTATTGATAAATTCGCCTTCAAATAACTTAAACAGCGGTAATATACAATAAAGCGATATTTATTACATTAAACATAAATAATCACATAAAATGTATTTAGTTATAATTAAAAAAAATGAGAAAAATTGATATATTTAATATATTAATTGATGCCTGTCGAGCAAATAAATAGGTTCATTGAAAAGAGAATGACATTTTTATACAAAAAAAGTGCAATTGCAAGAAAATTTATAATATTTTGTTGAAAATCCCTTATTTTGAATCACCGCAGAACATCTCCGGTGCATTGATTCGACAAGTGACTGATAAGTCTCTAGTGGAATTGAGTACCACGCTTCCTTCACTTTTGTCCACAAATCTTCTTTATTTTTAGCCTTGAGTGGTGCAATTTTGTCCTTAACGATTCTCCAAAGATTCTCAATGGGATTTAAATCCGGCGATTGTGAAGGCCACTCCATTAACTTTATATTTTTCTTTTGGAACCATTCTTTTACGATCTTAGAAGTATGCTTGGGGTCATTGTCTTGCTGGAATTCATACTTTAAAGGCATTTCCCACTCGGCATACGGAAGCATTACTTCTTTAAGAATATGCAGATAAAGATGTTTGTCCATATTTTCCTTGATCCAGAATATTGGCCCAACACCGTACCAGGAAAAACAACACCATATCATTATGTTGCCGCCGCCATGCTTTATTGTCTTCGTGGTGTACTTTGGATCATATGCTTTATGTTTTGGACGCCTTACCCATGTTCTTCCATCAGGTCCGACTAAGTTTATCTTGGATTCATCAGATCATAGTATGTTTCTCCATTTTTTTATACCTTCTGGGCCGGCCCATTCAGCATGTACTTTTGCAAACTCAATGCGCTTTTTTCTTTGTCTGTTATTAAGCATTGGAACCTTTTGGGCCGATCTTCCGAATAAATTTTTTTCTCTTAAACGACGTCTAATGCACCACTCTGATACGGGAAGCTTTAACTCATTTTTCAGCTGAACTGCGGACATAAAAGGATTACGAGTTGACAAAATCTTAATGCAATCATCGTCTCTTTTCGAGGTTTTTCGCTGTTGACCTCTTTTAAGTTTTTGTTTTGGAGGCTGCAATGCATTTCTTAGCATATTCTGCGATCTCCCAAGAATTTCAGCAATTTTCCGTTGGCTATAACTGCGGCTGTGTAGATCCTTTATAATCTTTTTTTCCTCTTCACTACAATGTTTAAAACGTCCCATTTTTAAGTTTTTAGAGGTATTTGCTTTAATAAGCTCTATTAAAAGGCTGAATCTAAAGTTTTCTACATAAAATTTTTATAATTTTGGCGTTTAACATTTTAAACTAACAAATTTTTCAAAGTGAACCTATTTATTTGCTCTTTGATTTTATACGGTTATTTTTTTTTAATTTTGGGCAATTTTTTACATAATAATTTAATTATTGTGATGCAGTATTAAAAGTGGGTATTAAAAGTGGGTATTTGCTTTAGTAATTAGCGAGTTTTCCTTTTTTATTGCTGTAATGTAAACTATAGCCAAACAAAATTGATTTATCATTTTGATGTGAACCTATTTATCTGCTCGTAACTGTATATATGTACATGTGTATGTATAGATATACAGTAAGGGACAAAATTGTTCACAAAATTACTAAAATTTGTAATATATCCAAAAAAGTATGTTTTATTCAAATATATTTTAATTTTTTTTACCTATATAAAATAATGTACATCTAAAAACCTTAAAAAGAACAAAATTTTAAAAGAATGTGTGTTAAGAGTAAAAAAAATAAATATTAATTTAAAAATTCACATGTGAACAATTATGACCGTTGTTGAATATTGCATTGATTTTAGGTCCTAATATTTGGTATGTCCACCGTTTTCTTTTTTAACTGCATTAATTCTTTTTGGCATACTTTTCACTAAATTCGTCAAGACATTAGGGTCAATACTTTCCCAAGCTTCAACAGCACGCTCCCAGAGTTCGTCTACGGTCTTTGGAGGGTCTTTTTGAGCAAAAATTTTTCTCTTTAATATGGACCACAGGTGTTCTATCTGGTTTAGATCCGGCGACTGAGGAGGCCAATCCAAAAGCTTGATCCCATTTTCTTCAAACCAACGTTTTGTTATCTTCGCGGTATGCTTAGGATCGTTGTCCTGTATAAAGATGCTATTCTGTCCCGGATCTAAACCAAATATGTCGAAACTTGGAATGTATGAGTCTTCTAAAATGTCTATATAATCTTTAGCACACATTTTGCCTCTAATTCGGCGAAGTACTCCAAGTTGATTCCCGCGAAAACAGCCCTAAGCCATTAATGAGCCACCTCCAAATTTAATATAAGACGCCTAGAGTTCGCGAAAAAATATGAAATACACCTATCCCCCGATTTACACGGTACTTTTTTTACACGATTTCACTTTTACACGGATTTTTTCAATATCTCTCCCCCGATTTAAACGTTATTTTTCGCTTTTGCACGATTTTTAAACTGAACGAATTTTACAAAATAAAATTGTTAAAAACAAAAATTTGTGTTATTTTGCTACACCTTTTTTTATTTCAAACACTACATCCCAAATTTGTAAAACGACAGCACTGAGTACAACCCATAAAAAAACTGGTACCAATCCATGAACTAGAGATTTGCCTCAAATAATATCATATAATAATGATGTCATGTGACATGTCACCAACCAAGAAAAAAAGGTTAAGAGTCATCGATAGTGATTAAATTTGCTCAAATCTTTGATATATTTTTTGTAATTTTCTATTTTTTTTTTAAATATGTAATTCTTTTTTACATGTACATATTTGTTATTACCAAACTGAATGGATATTCTGTTTCTTTATTTGGTGTATATTTTATTTTTATTTAACGTAAATGAAAGAAAAATAAATGAAAAAAATGTATAAATAAAACAAATATTAATATAATTAAAAAACTAATATGATTATACTTATTTTGGACTTTTTTCGTTTTACACGATTTTTCATACAAAAAAATTGATTTCGATTTACACGGTTTTTTCAGGAACCGATCTTCCGTGCAAATCGGGGGATAGGTGTATTCACTTTTGAAGACTGGATGAGTGTAAGATGGTCCGATGAAACAAAAATTAATAGAATCGGGTCAGACGGACGACAATGGACATAAGCGGATAAAAGTGTTGGTGTCAAAGAAAGAAATATTTGCCAAACACTTAAATTTGGAGGTGGCTCATTAATGGCTTAGGGCTGTTTTCGCGGGAATCAACTTGGAGTACTTCGCCGAATTAGAGGCAAAATGTGTGCTAAAGATTATATAGACATTTTAGAAGACTCATACATTCCAAGTTTCGACATATTTGGTTTAGATCCGGGACAAAATAGCATCTTTATACAGGACAACGATCCTAAGCATACCGCGAAGATAACAAAACGTTGGTTTGAAGAAAATGGGATCAAGCTTTTGGATTGGCCTCCTCAGTCGCCGGATCTAAACCAGATAGAACACCTGTGGTCCGTATTAAAGAGAAAAATTTTTGCTCAAAAAGACCCTCCAAAGACCGTAGACGAACTCTGGGAGCGTGCTGTTGAAGCTTGGGAAAGTATTGACCCTAATGTCTTGACGAATTTAGTGAAAAGTATGCCAAAAAGAATTAATGCAGTTAAAAAAGCAAACGGTGGACATACCAAATATTAGGACCTAAAATCAATGCAATATTCAACAACGGTCATAATTGTTCACATGTGAATTTTTAAATTAATATTTATTTTTTTTACTCTTAACACACATTCTTTTAAAATTTTGTTCTTTTTAAGGTTTTTAGATGTACATTATTCTATATAGGAATATATAATATATACTTTTTTGGATATATTATAAATTTTAGTAATTTTGTGAACAATTTTGTCCCTTACTGTATGTACCAATTTGTGTCATTTTTTATAGGCCAATTAGTTCTCAGACACTATATGCTGATTTTTTGGACAAACGAAACCTCTGAATGAATTTTGTGTCATTATAGAAACTGAAGTGATTTGGTCGTGCTCTATTAATCTCGTTTCCTATTTATTGTTTTATTTAGGTTTTCATAAGCACTTGAATAATCTATTTTTATTTAACTTTTAATTATAGTGTTGTCTTCTTTCTATTAAACAAATGAATAAATGTTTATATTACGCACGTGGAATTTGACAGTTTTCCCTCAAGATTAAACTACCAGCATCGGTCGATTAAACTAGCAATTAACAATAAGATTATGTCAACTCAAAAAGTGAAATCAAAGATTAAAGTTAATTTAATCGCTAATCTCCAAATCAAAAAGGGGCCCTTAATGATTAGACATGGCGCAATTATGATAAGGTGCCTTTGAGATTACAACAAGTAAAACAGTAACAAAAACAACACAGCATTTTGATGCTTGTTAGGGTAGTTAACTGTCAAAAAAACCAAAACAAAAAGTATGAAAACAAAAACAATGTACATAAAACAAAGCAAAAATTGACAACTATATTCACAAATTGGCTGAAAAAAAAAGTAGATCAGCTGCCATGTCAAATGCACCTTATAATCAATACGCCATGGACAGAACTGTGGCATGACGTTTTTTTCCATACATTTTGACACATAAAAACGCTGGAGAGTGCAGTCGTAAAATAAAATCTATTTTATTTTGACAGCAATTTTTCTTATGCTCTCATTTTCAGAAACAAATTCTCTCAACAATGTTACCACACTTTTATTAATTTTCATAAGCTTTGTAAACAAACCCATTTGTTTTTTGTTGTTGGCGCAAGGAAAAATAAGAACAAAAGAAAATCGAAAAAACATTTGAAAGTTTAATAAATTTTGGAAATTGTTAAATAAAATGAGTAAAATTTTAGAAAAAATAATTGAAAAAGTGCGTAAAGATGATAAAATTATAACTTAAATTTTTCGCAAAAACTCTCATAAACTTAATTTTTAATAGATTTACATACAAGATATGTAAAAACAATAAATGACAGTTCGTGAAGTTGCGGCCGTCGTTTTAGTTTTGGGAATGTTTTCTCTGAGTCGTTTTTGCCTGAAGTTGCAATCGTATTCTGTTTAAGTATGATTTAAACTTGTTTAATTTAAATAGTCCTTTTTTTCGAGTGTATTTACACTACCTTATATTTTCATCCTTGATGGAAATATAAGAAAAATAGTAACATTATTTAAACATTGTCTAGTTACCTTTTCTATTTCTATGTAGTATATACAGTCTGTCAATAATGAGTTTGCACATTAAAAATAACCAGCATTTATTTACATTCATTCGTAATTTAACGGTACTTTCATTGCCAAAAATTAATTTTTTTATATGTATACCAAATTTATAGGTGTTTACAGTGATCTTGTAGAAAAAAATCTTGGAATCAGTTTAAAACAAGAAAGAAGTACAACAAAAACGAAATTTTACCTCATTTTACACTGTCAAGAAACTCTTTGCACAAAAATGATTTCTTTCATTTGACTTGTAGTTTTTACAACTAAACGGTGATTTACAGTTATAATTTAAGCAAATTTTTTATAACAATCACTTTTTAAATTAATTTGCACTGTATTTTTGTATCACACACCTCTTATATTTACAATATTTTAAATTTTAAAAATAATGGGAAGAAAATTATCTTATAATACTATTCAGTCGCTTTATTATAACCGTCAACTGGGAAGAAGTGCAATTGAGTTGTCAGCAATATTTTTAGTTTTACCGAGTGTTTAAACACACGGTTTGTGTTTAAATAATAACTGACTTGCACTTAATGTTCATGGTAAATTTAAAACTATAGCTTTGCTGGAATTTATTCAGCAAAGAGAACCGCTAACGGTGTTTAAAGATTGTCTTCCACCTTCTTATATATATATGTATATTAACAATTAATCGCTTTGTAACTTTGAAAACAGCAAGAGTGTTCAATAAAGTGTACTTACGTACGTATTAATACCAAGAATTCAGAATCTACGTTTTGAATTTATTTTATAAAGCACAACAAGGTAAATATTTGTGTTTCTTTTGAATATTGTACGCAGGAGAATTTGTTCTCCTATATAACACATTAACTTATTGCCTTTGTTGTTGTTTATTTTTCGTTTACATTATTCCCTTGGGATTTGTTGGATATACGCCTAAACATTTGGTCCAATCGAACCGGATCTACATACATCATCCCGAGGAGCATCTGCTATAATTTGGACACCAATTATTTAACAACAAGGTT
Organism: Metopia argyrocephala; assembly: GCA_963576795.1. NCBI lineage: Eukaryota > Metazoa > Arthropoda > Insecta > Diptera > Sarcophagidae > Metopia > Metopia argyrocephala. The sequence continues at coordinate 18,787,199 of OY756211.1, read as the reverse complement.
AGTAAATTGAAATTTAAAGTGATTGAATAAAAAATAATAAAATTGTGGAAAACAAAAACAAAAGTAATTACATTTATACGCGTTTGTATGTGTGTTTTTGGTTATTGGCGCGGTAAAAGAAAATAAAGGATTAGGTCGGTAATGCAGTCGATCGAAAATTATAATTATACAGTCCATTTTTTATTGCCAATTTTATCGACTGTGTGTTTTGTTTACGCGGACGGACGGCCATTAGAATTGGAAATTTTATTATTCATATATATTTATAATAATAATTTAGATTTGTAATAAAATTGATTTGATTATTTTTTTAAATTAAATTCGGTCACAGTGAAGTGTATGTGAGTGATTTGTGTATGGTTATATGTACTTGCATACATAAGTGTACATCTTGTTGTACTTGCATACATACATATACTTTACATATATTTTGTTTGGTGGTTACACCCAGCGAACATTTTTGGTTGTGATTGATATTTTAAGTGAATTTAATTTATTATACTTTATATTTTATTTTTATTTCTTTTCGTACGCTTTCAATCGATTTTATTATAAAAGTTACGTTTAACTTGTGTATTTTCGGATTTATTAATATTTCGCATATTATTATTATTATTTTTTGTTGTTGTTGGTATTTAGATACCTTTTTTGCATTTTATTAATAATTTCGTTATTATATACGCGCGCCTGTTTTAATTTCTTCATTTATACCTTCGATAGAAAGTTAGTGTGTGCATTATTCCGTCTTTCCATCGGCTTATTATAGGGTGGATAAATTTGATTTGTTGAATTTATTATTTGTTTTATTTGTCCAACGGGATATTTTATTCGATTCATTTGTTTGATTCAACATTGTTGGTGGCAGGATGTCGACTCCGTTGAATGGTTTTATGCGCGCTTCAGACGCTATTTTTGAATTTGAAATGAATTTTGATAAAATTCGCGAAGAGGATCATCACGTTTATACGATCGAGGTGATGACTGATGAATTGAAGTCTTTGTGGTCGGATGCGAAAGCGGCTTACGGCGAGTGCTTGGATGACCTTGAATCGTCATCGAAAGTGAAACCCGAGTTAGTGGAGATGGCTAGGGGGAAATATCAAAGTACCCTAGCTGCGTACGCCCGTTGCATAAGGACGATGCGTTTGAAGGGTGATAATTTGGTTGCAAAAACCAAATCAATTATTGCATCCCAGGAGGAAGAGGACAGGTCGAGTGGTCACAACTTACCTTTACCGCCGTGTGATATTGAGGTTTTCAGCGGTGATTATTTATCTTGGCCTACGTTTAGGGACCTTTTTACTGCGTTGTATATTAATAATAAGAGGATTAGTAATGTTGAACGTCTATGTTACTTATTGAATCGCACTAGCAAGGATGCTAGGGAGATTGTTTCGAAGTGCCCTTTGACCAATGCTGGCTTTGACATAGCTTGGGCGAAATTAAAAGAGACATACGAGAATCCGAGGATGCTGGTGAATAACCAGCTGAAGTGTCTTTTTGCTTTGGATTCAATCGCTAAGGAGTCTAGTAGTGCTCTAAAGAACCTGCAGCGTGGTATTAATGGGTTTCTGACTGCGATGTCTATTTATGATGTTTCGACTGAAAATTGGGATCCAATCATAGTGTTCATTTGTATTCAACGTCTTCCAGCACAAACGGTAACTTTGTGGGAACAAAGTATAAAGGATAAATCAGCTCTATCTTTATGGAAGGATTTGGATTTCTTTTTGACGGAACGAATTCAGACATTAGATTGTATACGCGATCTGACTCATATGGAGACGGCGAGGAAGAGCGGTGAGAAGAGGGTGAATGTACACGTTTCTAACACAAATTCGGATGGGAAATGTATTTTATGCCCTAAACACAGTCATATGCTGCGGTTATGCCCTAAATTTAAAAGGTTGTCAGTTTCGGAGCGTTTTTCTATTGTTAAAAAGCATCATTGTTGTGTTGTTTATCAAGGTCACATGAGGTCAAAGATTGTAGGAGTGAATACCATTGTTTTACTTGTAATCAACGGCATCATACTTTACTTCATCGTGGCACCACGGCTGTTAATTCGGCTTCGTCGAATGAGAGTTCTAATTCGGGAACCACTGATCATGGTGTGAAGGTTGATCCACAAATGCCTTCGACTTCGGCGGCCGCTCGGGCTTCGGCAGGTCGTCAGGTTTTTCACGCTTCCCGCAATTCTTCGGTATTGCTGGGGACTGCCATGGTTTCTATTCGTTGTCACGGTACTACGTACCCCACTAGGGCATTGATTGATTCGGCCTCAGAGGCCTCCTTTATTTCGGAACACTTGCGGAATCAATTACGACTTACGTCACATTCTACGAATATTAGGATTTCCGGTGTCGATAAGGGAGTGTTCGCTACTTCGAGGGGACTATGTCCTATTAAAATTGGTTCGCCTTTGGATGAGAATATTGAATTGTCTACGTTGGCACTAGTTTTACCGTCGATATCGGGTAATTTTCCTTCGTTTGCTTGCCCTGGATCCCTGCGTGCTGAATTACTCGATATACCATTGGCTGATAGGTTCTTTTACGAGAGTCGGCCAGTGGATATTTTACTTGGAGCGGACTTATACCCTGATATTGTTCTGGGTGGTGTTCGTCGGCATATTTTTGGTACCTTGATGGCTCAGAAAACCATTTTCGGGTGGATTTTACTGGGTCCTATTGATGCATCGGTTGACAATACTGTCAATGTATTTCTTTCGGGAGTTGACCCTTTGGGGGAGGACTTATTGGACCAGACCCTTTCGAGATTCTGGGAATTGGAGGAGGTGCCAAAGTTTCAAACGCGATCTCATACGGATCAGATTTGTGAAGACCTTTACAGGCGGACCACTACACGCGATTCGACGGGCAGATATGTGGTGTCTTTACCTTTTAAGCCGGAATTTCCGGATGAATTTAATTTGGGAATATCGAGGACCGGCGCCTTGCGGCAATTTAGGAGGATTGAATCCTCTCTTTTTCGAAGACCGGAGGTGAAAAAGGTGTACGACGAAGTTTTGGACGAATATTTACAATTGGATCACATGCGACCAGCCACCCCCATTGATCGGCCGGTTACAGGCGTATGTTATCTCCCACATCACCCTGTTATTAAACTGGAAAGTAAGACCACAAAATTGAGAGTTGTTTTCAATGCGTCGAATAAAACTTCTAATGGAAGAAGTTTGAATGATTGCCTTTTTGTAGGACCTACATTGCAGACTGATTTGATCATTCTAATTCTACGTTGGAGACTTTTCAAGTTTGTATTTAACTATGATATTACGAAAATGTATCGACAAATTCGTGTTCATCCGGACCATACCCCATTTCAGCGGATTCTTTACAGGAGTTCGGTGGACAGCGAAGTAATGGACTACGAATTACAGACGGTGACCTTTGGGCTGAATTGCGCACCGTATTTGGCGATTCGGACGTTGCTACAGCTAGCGGATGATTGTGTGATGGATTTCCCATTAGCGTCGGAAATTTTGAGAAGGGACATGTACGTAGATGACGTATTATCTGGAGCTCATGATGCATCGGATGCCATTTCAGGGAGGGACCAATTAATTGCGGCGTTGAAAACGGCTGGATTTGAACTCAGGAAATGGACTTCAAATGAGGGTTCAATTTTGCACGGTCTCCCTACGGATTATTTGGTTGACGCAATGTTTTTGAAGTTTGATGAGACGAGTTGTTCGAAGACGCTTGGCATTTTTTGGAATGCACGATTGGACTCTTTCTTTTTCAAGGTTAATTCATTGGAGATCAAATCGAAGTACACTAAAAGGGAAGTTTTATCCATTATCGCTAAGATTTACGATCCTGTGGGATGGTTGAGTCCGATTATTGTTGTGGCGAAGATAATTATGCAACGCATTTGGAAGGACGATATTGGCTGGGACGATCATCTTTTGGATTCAACAGGAAATGAATGGTTGAAATTTGTGGATAGTTTTCGGCATATTGTTTCTATACGGATCCCTAGGTGGGTCGGATTTAGCAGGCAATCATTGGTGCAACTTCATGCCTTCTCTGATGCTTCAGAGAAAGCATACGCGGGGGTGATTTACATTCGTGTTGAGAACCCGAACGGAGAGATTTATACGAATCTTTTAACTTCAAAGACGAGAGTGGTTCCGATCAAATCCATATCGTTGCCTCGACTGGAGCTTTGTGGTGCAGTATTGGCATCTGGATTGTTGAAGAATGTCCTTGGGGAGATAGAGATACTTACACATCGCGTGTATTGTTGGACTGATTCTACCATTGTTTTGGCTTGGTTGCGAAAGACACCTGTTCTTGGACGACGTTCGTAGCGAATAGAGTGTGTCGAATTCAGGAAAACTCTGGAGGCAAGAATTGGTTTCACGTCCGTTCGGAAAATAATCCGGCGGATCTGAGCAGTAGAGGAGTGGATCCTCATAATTTGTCGCAAAGCGATCTCTGGTGGCGTGGTCCTAAATGGCTAGTCCAGAGTGAAGTTGATTGGAATATTGACAGGCTTGATGATCTGGAGACTGACGTGGAGCGTAGAGGTGTCAAGGTCCACTTATCATTTTTTTCGAAATTTGAGGATGTTTTGGACAGATTTTCATCTTTGGACAGGGCTCTACGCGTTATATCGTATATATTTCGTTTTTGTCACTCGTCACATCCGTTGAAGAGAAGCGGTTTCAATTATGATGACATTTCTATTACGAGTGAGGAAATTGAATTGGTCAAATTACGTTTGGCTAGTATTGCTCAGAAGGTTCATTATGCGGAGGGGTATAGGTGTCTTCTGGATAAGAAACCGTTGTCCTCGAAAAGATCCCTACTGCCCTTGAACCCGTTTTTGGACGAGCGGGGAGTAATGAGACTAAATGGTCGATTGAGCAAGTCACCATCATTATCGTATCGCGAACAATACCCGATCATACTCCCTTATGATTGTAGGTTCGCTAAGCTTACAGCAGAATATATTCACAGACTTACCCTTCACGGCGGGAATCAATTGATGTTGAGAGTCTTTCGTTGTGAATATTGGATACCTCGTATGGGAACATTGGTTCGTACAGTTGTTCGTAATTGTAAGCGCTGTATCATTGATAGGCGACGTTCATGCAGCCAGATCATGGCTGCACTTCCCTCGGAACGTACAGCTTTGGATAGACCCTTTACAACTACTGGAGTTGATTTTGCAGGACCATTTGACGTGAAGAATTATAACGGAAGATCATGTCGTATCACAAAGGGTTACGTTTGTATTTTTGTATGCTTTTCTACGAAGGCGATACATTTGGAGGCTACTTCCGACTTGTCAGCGGATACATTTTTACTGGCCTTTAATCGGTTTATTTCTAGGAGAGGTTGTCCTCGTACGGTTTTCTCGGACAACGGAACGAATTTTGTTGGTGCGTCTAATGAAATTGCTAGAGATTTTCGGACGTTTTTGAAGGAATGTCAGGCTAGGTGTTGTTCGACTTTTGGGCATCAGGGGCTAGTGTGGAAGTTTATTCCAGCTGGAGCACCGCACATGGGCGGTTTATGGGAAGCTGGCGTTAAAAGCTTCAAACTCCATTTTCGAAAGGAGGCACAAGCGTGTCATTTTACGTTTGAGGAATTGACGACTGTCCTGGCAAGAATTGAGGCGTGTTTAAATTCTCGCCCGTTGTGTCCTATGCCGGACCACCCCAGCGAACCGGTGGCCCTTACACCCGGTCATTTTTTAATTGGTACATCGATATTGGCTCCTCCGGAGCCCACTATTTATGATAGTCCTCTTAGCGTAGTGAATCGTTATCGGAAGGTGAAGGCTATGGTTCATGAGTTTTGTAGAAGATGGAAAGAGGAGTATTTGGTAGGCTTACACAAGCGGTATAAGTGGCAGCATCCCCAAAGAGATGTTGCGGTAGGTGATTTGGTAGTTGTTCGTAATGAACAGCTTCCGGCAACATCTTGGAGGTTGGGTGTTGTAGTTAAGATTTGTCCTGGCACTGACGGTCATGTTCGTGTCGCCGACGTTCGCACACAGAACGGTGTACTTACGCGACCAATAACCAAATTAATAGTTTTAACCGAATCTTCGTAATCACTTTATTTCAATTTACCATTACTAACCCATTTTTTCCTAGCATGGACTCCAAGCCCTTAATGACAATTGCCGATCTTTAGATGGGTTACCTCAAAACTATCAACATTTTAAATTTATTTCTTTTAATCAATAGTATAATCACTAAGATATACCATCAGGGGTCCTTCATGACCCAACTTAAATAAATCAACAGGAGTCCTTCATGACTCATTTATTCAAATTATCGGGAGTCCTTAATGACTCAATTTTTCTTTATGAATTAGTTACCTGAAATTTTCATCAACAGGAGTCCTTACTGACTCACTTTGTCATATGCTATTTGAATTCAACAGCAGTCCTTACTGACTGAAATCTTTAATTAATTGCAACTTATGTCGTTGCAAGGTGGCCGGCAATGTTTAAACACACGGTTTGTGTTTAAATAATAACTGACTTGCACTTAATGTTCATGGTAAATTTAAAGCTATAGCTTTGCTGGAAATTTATTCAGCAAAGAGAACCGCTAACGGTGTTTAAAGATTGTCTTCCACCTTCTTATATATATATGTATATTAACAATTAATCGCTTTGTAACTTTGAAAACAACAAGAGTGTTCAATAAAGTGTACTTACGTACGTATTAATACCAAGAATTCAGAATCTACGTTTTGAATTTATTTTATAAAGCACAACAAGGTAAATATTTGTGTTTCTTTTGAATATTGTACGCAGGAGAATTTGTTCTCCTATATAACACATTAACTTATTGCCTTTGTTGTTGTTTATTTTTCGTTTACATTATTCCCTTGGGATTTGTTGGATATACGCCTAAACACCGAGGACAATTTACAACGTTATAAATCGAGTCGAAAAAGAGAATAGATTGGAATTAATGTCAGGAGGTGGGCGAAAAAATATAATAAGCAAACTTGCTGAGCGTTTTATTATAAGAAAAGTGGCTCAAAATTCCTGAATTTCGACTAGACCATAAGCGACAGAGTTAAAGGAAGAGCTTGGGGTTATTATTCTTCACGAGACAGTTCGTCAGACCACGATAAAAATAAATATTCAGCGAGGAAAAAACTACTACTTGTCAATAGCAAATATAGAAAAGTGATTTTCGTTCGTTATTCTTAACGTTTCACAGAAAAATGATTATTGGCACAATGTGATATTTTATGACGAAACGAATATGACGTTGTACTACAATGATGGACCATCTAGGGTGTGGCGCAAGCCTTAGCAACTCTAAAACAGCAAAACATTATTCCAACCGTAAAATTTGAAAAATGTCAATAATGATATGTGGCTGTATCTCAAGTCAAGGAGTGGGTGATCTTACTGTTATAGACTCAACAATGGATGGACATCAATGTTTATACATTTTGCGGTCCCATTTATTTAGTATTTCACAGAAATGTGGACTTAAAGGTGCCACAAACCAAAACTTAAGTTTTAACAACATTATGACGCAAAAAATAAGTTACACCTGGTACACATGTGGCTGTTATATAACTGCGGATACGTCATCGATACACCGGCTCTCAACGTCCCGAACTCAATCCATTGAGATTCTATGGTGTTTTAGAAAAAACGAGCCACTAAACGACAGAAAAGATATGATTTTGCTTAAAAAAGCAGTATTAGAAGAGTGGCAGAAAATACCAAAGAATTATGAACTAAAGAAACGAATAGATTCAATGAAAAATCGTTTATAGTATGCTATAGATGCTAAGGCTCTCCATAGAAAGTATTTAAACAGTCTAAAACCAAATTTTAAATGTTTTCGCTAAAGCCAAAATTGAAAAATTATTTTTGTGCAAAGAGTTTCTTGACAGTGTAAAATGAGGTAAAAATTTGTTTTTGTTGTATTTCTTTCTTGTTTTAAACCGAATCCAATGTTTTTTTCTACACGATCCTTGTAAACACTTAAAAATTTGGTACACATATAAAAAAAATTATTGGTAATAAAAGTACCGTTAAATTACAAAAGATTGTGAATATATGCTGGTTATTTTTAATGTGCAAACTCATTATTGACATACTGTAGTTGGTTTTTCGGCCTTAAAACTGTGTGTGTTTTTTCAACACGTATCGCTTTTTATATACATACTTATATACCTACGGTATAATATAAACAAAGACTATAAATATATAAAGATGTCACACTGCCATACAATGAACTGCTAGCTCCAAATTTTAGTGATGGCCGTAGCGCTACTTCCACTTACAAAAACAAAACTAAAAGAGAGCTTATTCTTCCTAGAGAACTTATTTTCATCTCTCATGTGTGTACATGTGTGTATTACCAACGTATAAAAAATATAAAAACAAACTAAAAGAAACCGGTTTTCTACAGAGAAGAGAGCATATTTATATTAATACAAACATATAAATATATTAACAACGAAATCATATATGCATGAATACGTGTGTGTATTTACAATATACATCATATCTCCATACATGTGTAAACGTGTGTGCATTTATATTGCACATTGCCAAATCAAATAAAATAAATAATTTTTTGAAGAACACTTATTTTCGTATAAATTAACGCGCAACTAACCTAAGCCAAAGTCAATGTGATCGACTGTGTAATTGTACGGCAAGAATATGTGCTTTTTTGTTGCACACATGGAATTATGTTGATTTCTACCGAATTATAATGTTATTATTTTTGAGGAATTCTTTAATAAGTATACTTACAACACGTGAAATTAAAATAAAAAACAGTTTTTCTTTCTTTGGTTATTGTTTATTTTATTTGTATATCGCTGACATATTTAATGTTCCAAAATTTTAACCTTTTTGGTACTCGCTGATTTGTATTTATATGTTTCCCATGTCAAATGATTTCGTAATAATATAAGCACAAGTAAATTTAGAATCTTCATTCTATGGTTGTAACAAACGTTGTTATCCTCAAACCGAAAGGAATAAACAGTATTTTTGGTACAATCTACGCATTGATCAATAATAAATCTTTTTATGTTTTTCATAAGTTTGTTTTCCAAAAATATTTTTTCGAAGACTTTTATATAAATTGTGCAAACTTCGAAAAATAAGTCCGATGGAGCACACAAATTACTAAAGTCCGATTCATTTTCTTAATTTATTGTGTGAACAAACATTTCGGAAGGAAATGACAAAATTGTTGACGGTTTAATTATATCCAAACGAAATTTAACGTAAGTTATTTACTGTGCTATATATTCAGCAAAATATCGGCTAAATGTTCATTCTAGCTCATGGTACTCATGTATAAAAATTGGCACACACAACATGAGTGCTGCGAGAAGCTAGGCCGTAATCCTGAAACAGGGTGTAATGGCCAATTATGTATGTATGTATGTAAATTCTATTGGCACATTGGTGGATGTAAAACAAACGGGATCTTCATTAATATATCTCATTTTCATTATATGTTCATAAGTACATATATATATATATATATATATATATATATATGTCTTCAGATCTTTCTGTACCTTGTAAGATTGTTTTAAACTCAATAGGTAAAAACATCACATGATCATGTGCAAAATTTGATAACTTCGGGGCGACGATATGTCAGCGGTATACAAATAAAACAATTAATAACCAAAGAATGAAAAACTGTTTTTTTATTTTAATTTCACATATTGTAAGTATATAAGAGAATTCTTCAAAGACAATAACATCATAATTCGGTGCAAATCAACATAATTCTATGTCTGCAACAATAAAGCACATATTCTTGGCGTACAAGTACACAGTCGATCACATTGACTTTGGCTTACGTTAGTTGCGCATTTTTTGATTTGCCAATTTGCATTATGAATACACACACGTATACACATATACGCATATATGATTGCGTTGTTAACCTTTAATTAGACGACTGGGTTCAGGAAAAATTAAAATTGAAAAATGTTAGTAAATTTGTTTATAAAATATAAACATATAAATTCAAATCAGCGAGTACCGAAAAGATTAAAATTTTGGAACATTAAATATGTCAGCGGTATACAAATAAAATAAATAATAGCCAAAGAAAGAAAAAAATGTTTTTTTATTTTAATTTCATATGTTGTAAGTAATAAGAGAATTCTTCGAAGATAATAACGTTATAGTTCGGTGCAGATCAACATAATTCCATGTGTGCAACAATAAATCACGTATTCTTCTCCTACTATTGCACAGTCGATCACATTGACTTTGGCTTAGGTTAAGTGCGCGTTTATTTTATACGAAACCAAGTGTTCTTAAAAAAATTATTTATTTTATTTGATTTGGCAATGTGCATTATAAATACACACACGCATACGCATATATGATTGCGTTGTTAACCTTTAATTAGGCGCCTGGGGTCAGGAAATATTAAAATTAAACAAATGTTGGTGGATTTGTTTTTAAACGAAAAATATGTTGTATTTATTTGTTTTTTATGTATTATTAAAATAAATAACTGAAAATTTAACAAAACATACTCATTTTTCTTTACACTTGCAGTAAACTCTGGGACACCATACGACTAATTATATGCTTTTCTAAATGCGCCTAATTAAAGGTTAATGTATGATATTAATATGTACATATGTATGTGTAAAAACAGTTTCTTTTATTTTGAATTCCCAAATGTATATTGTAAATATGTATGCATGCATGTATGATTTTGTTGTTGAGAGATATGCTCTCATGATTAACATTTGCAAAAAATGAGAATTGTTTTTTTTTCTGCTGACCACATACTTGTCCCCCGCTTCTAAATATGAACAAAATTTTTTTCAAATAAAAATGTAGGGAGTGTAACATCTTTATATATTTATAGTCTTTGATATAAACCTTTACGAGGTAATTTTTTGAATTTAAATAAAGTGAGATTTGTTCTCAAATTATTAATATTAAATATTGTGTTTTATTTCTCCTTTTTGGAAAATTGTTTTTATTTATCGGATATACGCCAAACATTGGTCCACTCGAACCGGATCTTTTTTCCAAGGAGAAATATACTTTCATCGGCCTTCACGAGGATACACAAACATACATATATTCACACCATATTTGGAATTAATTTTATCACACTAAAAAGGTAAATTGATTTTAAATTCAGTGAAATTAAAAACAAATAAAAGTGTTTTGCTGTGGATATATACATACATATATACATAAATAAACAAGTGAAAAGACAAAAATAAAATAAATACAAGTTTTGTTATTGTAAATGATCGCGGCGAATTAATTACTTACATTGTAAAGACCCCTTTTACATTATTACTTTTTTTAATTAGGCTGGTTTGTTTACACAGACAGCCGTCGGCAAATTGCAATAAAATTTCTACGATCATTTTACATTATACTTATACATAATATACTTGCAATTTTTTTGATTTATAATTGGTATAAAGATTTTAAACAGAGTGCAGTAAAATTTGAAGGAAGAATTTATCTATCTATAGTGCTTTGTGATACAGTGATATTTATTGGTTATTTACAGTATAATTTTACATTGAACTTGCGATAGTATAATATATTTGCTTAGCGTTCCTTCTTCATTTTCTTAAGTTTTTTGTGAGTCACCCTACGTTCAGTAAATTTGACATTAGTATATTTATTGAAGTTTTTACGCAATTTTTGTATTCTATTTGCTTACTTTTCTGAATAGAACTTTGAGAAAATTTGAAGATGTCTTTTACTTCATTGGAGAGATTTATACGCGCTTCTGACGCTTTAGTAAAATTTGATACTAATTTTGATAGCACACGCGAAGAAAATCTTGATGTTTTTTCCGCTGAAATTTTGAATAAGGAGTTGGAATTAATATGGGAGAGAGTGAGAAAAACGTATGATGAATGTTTGGACTATATTGAAAAATCTGATAATGCAGAACCCGATGATATTGAGGTAGCGGAGTCCAAATATAATTCAACGATGTATACATACATTGAATGCTCATCCAGAATGAAGAGGAAAATATCTGACTTAAAGGCTAGTACGAAATCGGAGCCGGAAACTAAATTTCAAGGGAGTGGCAATCATTGCCATAGTTTACCATTGCCCCCTTGTGACATCGATATTTTCAACGGTGATTATCTTTCATGGCCCACTTTTAGAGATTTATTTACTGCGTTGTATATAAATAATAGTCGTCTTAGTGATATTGAAAGGTTGTGTTATTTGGTAAGGGGTACTGGTAAGGACGCTAGGGAGCTAGTTTCTAAATTCCCTTTGACTAATGATAGTTTTAATCATGCTTGGAGGTCATTGAGGGATACCTATGAGAATCCACGAATGTTGGTCAACAATCAGCTAAAGATTTTATTTGGTCTAGCCACGCTAACTAAGGAGACAAGTGCTGGTTTGAAAAATTTGCAACGTGGGATTAATGGTTTCTTGGCATCTATGTCCATTTATAAAATCCCTACTACTAATTGGGACCCTATCATTGTTTTTATTTGCATCCAACGTTTACCGGACCATACAGTGACAATTTGGGAGCAGGGCATAAAAAATAAATCATCGTTGCCTCTATGGAAGGATTTAGACTGCTTTCTGACGGAAAGGATTCAAACTTTGGATTGCATACGTGATCTCAAAGGTTCTGATGTTAGCAGGAAGGATAATGATCGTAAGTTGAGGACACACGTTTCAAGTACCTCAGCGACATCTACGTGCATATTATGTCCAGGTCAAGGTCATCTTTTGAGATTCTGCCGTCGTTTTCAGAAATTATCCATCTCTGAAAGATTTTTAACTGTTAAGAGGCACCATTGCTGCGTCAATTGTCTTTCTAGGCAACATGAGGTAAAGGATTGTCGTAGTAATCACAGTTGCTCCATTTGCAATAAGAGGCATCACACATTACTGCATCGGGATGTTTCTGCAGAAAATTCTACCAATACAACCACACGGGACGATAGTATGTCAAATGAGTATAGGGCTCATTCTACGAATTTAAACAGCTCTGGACCTTCTACATCTACGTCTCTGGTTTCTAATTTTAATTGTCAATCTACTAATTTAGGTAATTCGGTACCCTCTACTTATAGGGCTGCTGGTTCTAATGTTAACCGTCAGGTTTTCCATCTCTCAAGGAACTGTTCTGTGTTATTGGGCACGGCTATGGTCTCTGTTTTATTCCCGGGTATTACGTACCCCGCAAGAGCCTTGATTGACCCTGCTTCGGAAGGTTTCTTTTATTTCGGAACGCCTGCGAAATCAACTGCAACTTCCGTTCACTTCTACAAGTGTTAAGATTTCCGGCGTCGATAAGAATGCTTCGATTACTTCTAGGAAAATTTGTTTACTTAAAATAGGCTCTCTAATTGATGTGAATATCCACTTGGAGACCTCCGCCTTTGTATTACCGTCAATTTCTGGAAATTTACCTTCTTTTGAAATCCCGTCGGATATCAGTGGCAAAATTTTGGGCCTTAGACTGGCAGATTCAAGTTTCTGCAAAAGTGGTCCTGTTGATATTTTATTGGGCGCTGACTTATACCCGGATATTATTTTAGGCGGGTTTAAGAGGAATGTATTGGGTTCCTTGCTGGCCCAGGAAACAGTTTTTGGATGGATAGTAACAGGCCCGGTTGAAAATGCTTCATTAAGGTTCATACCACTGCCATTACCCTCTCTGAGGAAGATAATTTGAACAAGAATTTGCTTAAATTCTGGGAACTGGAAGAAAATCCGAAAAGGAAAATTTTGTCACCTGACGATAAAATTTGTGAAGAGAACTATCGATCTACCACTCAGCGAGATTCCAGTGGCAGATATATCGTCACCCTTCCCTTTAAGCCTGAATTCCCTCGGACTATTAATTTAGGTATATCTAAGACTGGTGCCTTACGGCAACTTTTGAGAATTGAAACGTCTCTTTCGCGCAAACCAGACATAAAGAACATGTATAATGAGGTTATGGAGGAATATTTAAAATTAGGTCATATGGAGCCTTTGAGACCTTCTACGAAGGCTATAACTTATTCCTGCTATTTACCACACCATCCCGTTATTAAGCTAGATAGGAAAACCACGAAACTTCGCGTCGTTTTCAACGCATCAAATAAAACTTCAAATGGGACTTGTTTAAATGATTGCTTGTTTGTAGGACCTACTTTACAGGCTGATTTGGTCACTTTAATTCTTCGTTGGAGATTGTTTAGATATGTTTTTAACTGTGACATCACTCGAATGTATCGTCAAATTAGAGTTCATCCCTCTCACACTCCCTTTCAGCGTATTCTTTATAGGGACACTCCGGATAGCAAATTAAGAGAATATGAACTTCAAACTGTGACTTTCGGTATAAATTGTGCTCCTTCTCTTGCTATCAGAACGTTACTTCAGTTGGCGGATGATTGTCAGGACACTTCACCTTTGGCTTCACAGATTTTACGCAAGGGTATGTACGTCGACGACGTTTTGACAGGAGCACATGATATATCTACTGCTTTGATAGCTAAAGATCAACTGATATCGACATTGTCTTCAGCTGGATTCCAACTTAGGAAGTGGACTTCAAACGACAAGACGATACTCAACGGTTTACCTGCAACTTATTTAGTTGACGCGAAACTTTTAACGTTTGAAGAGCATAGTAATTCTAAAACATTAGGAATTTTATGGAATGCACAATTGGATTCCTTCTTCTTTAAAGTGAATCCTATTGAAATGAAATCAAATTATACGAAAAGGGAAGTTTTATCAACTATAGCCAAGCTTTTTGATCCTGTCGGTTGGTTGAGCCCAGTTATTGTTATGGCTAAGATTATTATGCAGCGCATTTGGCGAGATAATATTGGCTGGGATGATTATCTTTCTGCTTCTACGGAGAACGTATGGATAAAATTTGTTAAGTCTTACAAAGGTGTTGATAGTATTGGAATACCCAGATGGGTTAACTTTTGTAAGGAGTCTATTGTTGAACTTCATGTTTTTTCTGATGCATCGGAAAAAGCATATGCGGGAGTGGTATATATTCGCATTCGGAACCCTGATGGAACTATTTTCACTCATCTGTTATCTTCAAAGACAAGAGTGGCCCCTATAAAGTCGGTGTCTTTGCCCCGTCTGGAGTTATGTGGAGCTGTATTGGCATCGGAACTTTTAGATAATTTGCTTAGAGGCATAGACGTACCCATTCAGAAAATTTATTGCTGGACGGATTCGACCATAGTTTTGGCATGGCTACGTAAAGCTCCTTGTACGTGGACAACTTTCGTTGCAAATCGAGTTTGTAAGATTCATGAGAATACGGGGAGTCATAATTGGTATCATGTAAAGTCTGAGGATAATCCAGCTGACTTAGGGAGTCGAGGCGTCGATCCATTTGAATTATCTCAGAGTAAACTTTGGTGGTACGGTCCGCAGTGTTTGCGACAAGATGATACTAAGTGGAATTTGGCGGATCTCGGATCTCTGGACACCGATAAGGAAAGCAGGAAAGTTAAAGTTCACGTCTCGTTTTTTGATAAATTTGAGGACATTTTGGATAGATTCTCATCGTTGGATAGGGCCCTTCGGGTCATAGCGTATATCTTCCGATTTTTCTTCTCTGTTCATTCTAAACATAAGGGTCGCTTTAGGATTGACAGTAATTTAATTACTTCATCTGAGATAAAGATGGTAAAATTGCGCTTGGCTGTCATAGCTCAGAGAGCATACTACGCGGAGGAATATAACTGCCTTTCGGGTAAAATATCTTTGCCGCCAAAGAGCTCATTACTTACCCTAAATCCCTTTTTGGATGAACATTGAGTTATGAGGCTAAATGGACGACTTGAGAAGTCACCTTCGTTAACATATGGTGAGTGTTGTCCTATTATTTTACCATATGCTAAACTTTTAGCGGAATTTATACATTTGATTTCTATACATGGAGGAAATCAATTGATGCTACGCATTTATAGATTTGAATATTGGGTACCAAGATTACGTACCTTGGTTCGTTCTGTTATAAATCGATGCAAGCGTTGCATTATTCAACGCAAACAAACGTGTAGCCAAATTATGGCTGCTCTTCCCCCCGAAAGAACTACCCTGGATCACCCATTTACTAATACTGGTGTTGATTTTACCGGCCCTTTTGATGTTAAAACCTTTACTGGTCGGTCTTGTCAGATCACTAAAGGATACGTTTGTATATTTGTTTGTTTTGCTACTAAGGAGATTCATTTAGAAGCTACTTCAGATTTGTCAACTGACGTCTTTTTGGGTGCTTTCAATCGATTTATTTCAAGGAGTCCCCATACCATCTTTTCCGATAATGGTACAAATTTTGTAGGCGCTTCTAATGAAATTTCTAGGGACTTTAGTACCTTTCTAAAGGAATGTCAGGCGAGAATGTGTCCTAGCCTTGGTTATGATAATTTGAATTGGAAATTCATACCAGCAGGTGCTCCCCATATGGGAGGCTTGTGGGAAGCCGGCGTCAAGAGCTTCAAACTTCATTTTCGTAAAGAAGCTCAATATTGTCGTTATACGTTTGAAGAATTTTCTACTGTACTAGCAAGAATTGAGGCTTGCCTAAACTCTCGTCCATTATGTCCTATGCCAGATAATCCTTGTGAACCCGTTGCATTGACACCTGGGGGCTAGTTCTGTCATTCGATTACGATCGAATTCTTACTCGTATGCACGAGTTTTTTTACTTTTGGGATTCTATGAGTCGTTATCGAATAACATGTATCGAAACTTCTAATGATGCCATTCGATAACGAATGGTTGTTCGAATGCAGTCTTGCGAGTTTTTACTCGCAAGCAAAAAGCCATTCGAATTAACGTTTTTCTATATACATACATAAGTAAAGACAAAAAATAAACATGTAAGTTAATTTTTTTTTAATTTCTTCAAATTATAAAATAGTATATTTCAGGTCAAAAATAAATTATGCACAAAGAAATTCTAGGAAATTTCATGGCATAACTTAGGGACTTGGCAAAGAACATATTGCCGAATACTTAGCACGGAAAGGCAAGACTTTACCATCTTTGGGAACAAATAGCGTTTAAATTTAATGCTTCTAGTCCACCAATACGAATTTAAATAAAAAATATGATTTAAATCAATTTTCAGTTCCTACATACACTTATTTTAATATTTTCGAGGATTTTTTTTCCAATATTTGTTGTGTTGGTTTCAGCGTCATACTCTGTTTAATTTATTATTTCTAGTGGTATTTGATATATGTACATTCTCGTAATGAGGAACTTTGGAGATACATAATACATATTCAAAATGCTTATATCAAGATTTACGCATTGCTTGGCAGACTTAAGGGATCACTGGTACTCCGCATTTTTGCCGAACAAGATTCATATTTCAATTCTCATCAATATCGGAAGATGATGAGTAAAAAAATAATGATGGATTCATTGTAAACTTCCTTTATTTTTTTTTTAATTTCATTTACATACATAAGTTTTTTTTTTACTATTTGTTGAATTTTTGTCAGTATTGTAAAATGACTTTTTTTGCATGTTTTACAACACTAAACAAAAATTCGATTCGTATCGTATCGAGTAACAGAATTAGAAAATTGTTCGGTGTCGAAATTATTCTCTATTCGAATGTAATTTCGATCACGACTGCCAGAATTAGCCCACTGGTCATTTTTTAATTGGAACGCCTATCTTGGCACCACCGGAACCTTCGATAATAGATTATCCCATAAATATAGTAAATCGCTATCGAAAAATTAGAGCGTTAGTGCATCATTTTTGCAAACGATGGAAAGAGGAATATTTGTCTTGCTTACACAAGCGTTATAAATGGCAACATCCACAGAGGGATATACAATTAAAAGATTTGGTCGTTATTAAGAATGAACAATTACCCGCGACTTCTTGGCATCTAGGCATCGTCGAAAAGATATATACTAGTTCCGACGGTCATGTTCGCGTAGCGGATATTCGAACTAAAAATGGGATCGTAAAACGTCCAATAACAAAACTTGTAGTACTAACAAACACTGAACTTTAAAATCAATTTCAAATTATTAATATTAGTTTTCTCTTAGAATAACGGATGCAGTAGCTTCTTTATTTGAGAAATACATACGAGTGCGTTTCAAGCTTACTCAATATAGCAACTTTGGTCTACAATCGATCCTTTGATCACAACAGGAGTCCATCATGACTCACATAATACATTTATACTCAACAGGAGTCCTTCATGACTCATTTATTCTACATTTATTTATTTATACAGTCCACAGGAGTCCTTACTGGCTCATATAAAAAAAAATATCTGGCCCTTCATGGCTATTCATATGTATTATTAATTGCAACACTTTTATTGTTGCAAGGTGGCCGGCAATGTTTAAGTATGATTTAAACTTGTTTAATTTAAATAGTCCTTTTTTTCGAGTGTATTTACACTACCTCATATTTTAATCCTTGATGGGAATATAAGAAAAATAGTAACAGTATTTAAACATTTTCTAGTTACCTTTTCTATTTCTATGTAGTATATATTTGGTTTTTCGGCCTTAAAACTGTGTGTGTTTTTTCAACACGTATCGCTTTTTATATATGTACATACTTATATACCTACGGTATAATATAAACCTTTACGAGGTAATTTTTTGAATTTAAATAAAGTGAGATTTGTTCTCAAATTATTAATATTAAATATTGTGTTTTATTTCTCCTTTTTGGAAAATTGTTTTTATTTATCGGATATACGCCAAACATATTCTGTTTAATCATAAGTTTAATTTTAACAATATCTATACCAAAGTATTTATGGGCTCTAAGCGGCATTTCCAAAGGACTAAGGATAGGCCTAAGAGAGAAGATTCCACCCATGCATAAATCATATCCAGTTGTTTCTCAGGGAAAAAGTTATTGCCAAAATAGTTCGAGGGGTGGTCTATTTTCACACATTGGGGAATGTTAAATTGAGTAATATACGTATTTCCAAACGACATGAATAAGCTTCCGATATGTCATTAGAAAGGCCAAAGAAAGTAGTTTCCAACCATATATAGACCATACGAAGATCTTTCTCAGATAAAAAATTATAGCGAATAAAGTCTGCAGAGGTGGAATTTATATATAAACATAGTTTAGACCAGTAAAGGTTTTAACATCAAAAGGGCCGGTAAAATCAACACCAGTATTAGTAAATGGGTGATCCAGGGTAGTTCTTTCGGGGGGAAGAGCAGCCATAATTTGGCTACACGTTTGTTTGCGTTGAATAATGCAACGCTTGCATCGATTTATAACAGAACGAACCAAGGTACGTAATCTTGGTACCCAATATTCAAATCTATAAATGCGTAGCATCAATTGATTTCCTCCATGTATAGAAATCAAATGTATAAATTCCGCTAAAAGTTTAGCATATGGTAAAATAATAGGACAACACTCACCATATGTTAACGAAGGTGACTTCTCAAGTCGTCCATTTAGCCTCATAACCCCATGTTCATCCAAAAAGGGATTTAGGGTAAGTAATGAGCTCTTTGGCGGCAAAGATATTTTACCCGAAAGGCAGTTATATTCCTCCGCGTAGTATGCTCTCTGAGCTATGACAGCCAAGCGCAATTTTACCATCTTTATCTCAGATGAAGTAATTAAATTACTGTCAATCCTAAAGCGACCCTTATGTTTAGAATGAACAGAGAAGAAAAATCGGAAGATATACGCTATGACCCGAAGGGCCCTATCCAACGATGAGAATCTATCCAAAATGTCCTCAAATTTATCAAAAAACGAGCGTGAACTTTAACTTTCCTGCTTTCCTTATCGGTGTCCAGAGATCCGAGATCCGCCAAATTCCACTTAGTATCATCTTGTCGCAAACACTGCGGACCGTACCACCAAAGTTTACTCTGAGATAATTCAAATGGATCGACGCCTCGACTCCCTAAGTCAGCTGGATTATCCTCAGACTTTACATGATACCAATTATGACTCCCCGTATTCTCATGAATCTTACAAACTCGATTTGGAACGAAAGTTGTCCACGTACAAGGAGCTTTACGTAGCCATGCCAAAACTATGGTCGAATCCGTCCAGCAATAAGTTTTCTGAATGGGTACGTCTATGCCTCTAAGCAAATTATCTAAAAGTTCCTATGCCAATACAGCTCCACATAACTCCAGACGGGGCAAAGACACCGACTTTATAGGGGCCACACTTGTCTTTGAAGATAACAGATGAGTGAAAATAGTTCCATCAGGGTTCCGAATGCGAATATATACCACTCCCGCATATGCTTTTACCGATGCATCAGAAAAAACATGAAGTTCAACAATAGACTCCTTACAAAAGTTAACCCATCTGGGTATTCCAATACTATCAACACTTTTGTAAGACTCAACAAATTTTATCCATTCCTTCTCCGTAGAAGCAGAAAGATAATCATCCCAGCCAATATTATCTCGCCAAATGCGCTGCATAATAATCTTAGCCATAACAATAACTGGGCTCAACCAACCGACAGGATCAAAAAGCTTGGCTATAGTTGATAAAACTTCCCTTTTCGTATAATTTGATTTCATTTCAATAGGATTCACTTTAAAGAAGAAGGAATCCAATTGTGCATTCCATAAAATTCCTAATGTTTTAGAATTACTATGGTCTTCAAACGTTAAAAGTTTCGCGTGTATAACAGAAAATTAAAGTACCTTTCATCTTTTTCCTTAATGAAATATGAAAAAACATTTTGTTTTCTCCATGATTAGTTTAAAACCATAATTTATTTTTAATTTTTAGCGAAAAAATAAGAATTTAAAAAATTTTTATATTTAACATTTGTGTGGAATCCATTTAACATACGTGTGGGACGTATTTAACTTTAGAATTTATCTTCACACCCTTCATATTTTCTAATTCTAAGGGTGTTATGTTCTACCATTCTTTTTGGAGCCTCTGTTTTAACATTTGGGCATTAGTAATTTGGTAGTTACGTATTTTTCGTTGCAATATCTCCCAAACGTGCTCAATAATATTTAAATCTGGGCTTTGAGGTGGAGTGTACAGCTGTCTGGGCGCATAGTATAGGAACCAATCTTTCACAATTTGAACAGTTTGCTTCGGGTCATTGTCTTGTTGGAAGTACCAATTTCGATCAAGGCTTAGCATATCGACGGAGGGTGTTAGATTATGTTCTAGAATGGACTTGTAAATGTACCGATCCATATTACCCTCAATGAACACCAAGCTTCCTACGCCAGAAGCAGCCATGGCACTCCAAACCATTACACAACCCTCACCATGCTTAAGAGTAAAAATTAAGTATTTAGGACCCAGTGCTGTATTTCTTTTTCGCCGCACCTTAGATCTACCGTCACTACCAAAAATGTTATTTTGATTCATCAGTAAACAAGACTCGCTTCCAAAAATCAAAACCTTTGTCAATATGCTTTTGGGCAAATTCTATACCAAATTTGCGGTTTTTTTCACTTATGGCTTTTTTCGAGCAGTTCTGCTAAAATAACCATTTCCATTCAATGTTCTTTGAATAGTACGGGGATTTACAATCACTTCTTATCTTGTTGTCAGCTCTTCGGCCAATTTTGTTGTATTAATTTTAGGATTTTTTGTCCACTTCTTTTAAAATAAAGCTTACATCTCTGCGAGTAAGTGCTTTTGGGCGTCCACCACGACACTTATTTTCAACAGTTCCATTATTTTTATAATTATTAAATATTGTCTGAACTGTAGATTTACCTAAATTTAATAGTTTTGCTATTTCTCCAAAGGATTTCTCTTCAGATCTGTACTTAACCAATAAATTTCGGATATCAATTGAAATTTCTTTACGAGAAGACATTATTTTACTTAAATATACATCGATGAAGACTAAATCACAACTTAAAGCTGTTTAAAACAATCTATAAAGTTAACAAAAAAATTCTGTAATAAATAACGGCGCTTTCTCGTTATTTAATAGCAACAAACGCCTGGGTATGCTGATCGTATGTACACTTTTGTCAATGCATTTTAAATGTTTTTCTTGAGTAATTTTTCCTATGTTTATTGAAAAAACGTAAATTTTGGTCTGCTTGAATAAAAATTTATTTGAAACAAAACTGCATTATTACTTTTTTATTTAAGTCTCTTGGGCTCCTAAAATAGCAAAAATATGGGTGGTATGTAGACTTTTGTCGGCCACTCTACGTCGATTATTTAACTATCAACGCATCTGAAAGTTAAAAATTATTTAACTTCAATACGTTAGATACTTTTCCAATTTTGCCAGTAACTTGTTTTATGAAACTTCTTCATTTAAATTTTTTTTTACAGACGTGTGAAACACACAATTGGCGCAACGCATGTTATGTACTTCTACCTTTATAAATAGCAAATACGACATTATATTAAAGCAAACAATGATATTAAAGCAAACTAGCAAAAATTTTAATTTTATTAAAATAATATTTCAATGAAATTATTTCAACGTGCACAACCAGACTTACTCAATAAGTTGCTATTGTAGTCTTTGACCATCATAGCTAATATTTACTTTATAAAAAGGTTTTTTGATCTTTATGGCTTGTAAATTTGGAAAATAAGTTATTATATCATAAACCACGGCGCACTTATACAGCAGTTACGAGCAGATAAATAGGTTCACATCAAAATGATAAATCAATTTTGTTTGACTATAGTTTACATTACAGCAACAAAAAAGGAAAAGTCGCTAATTACTAAAGCAAATACCCACTTTTAATACTGCATCACAATAATTAAATTATTATGTAAAAAATTGCCCAAAATTAAAAAAAAAAAAAATAACCGTATAAAATCAAAGAGCAAATAAATAGGTTCACTTTGAAAAATTTGTTAGTTTAAAATGTTAAACGCCAAAATTATAAAAATTATTGTAGAAAACTTTAGATTCAGCCTTTTAATAGAGCTTATTAAAGCAAATACCTCTAAAAATTTAAAAAATGGGACGTTCTAAACATTTTAGTGAAGAGGAAAAAAATATTATAAAGATTATACACAGCCGCAGTTATAGCCAACGGAAAATTGCTGAAATTCTTGCGAGATCGCAGAATATGATAAGAAATGCATTGCAGTCTCCAAAACAAAAACTTAAAAGAGGTCAACAGCGAAAAACCTCGAAAAGAGACGATGATCGCATTAAGATGTTGTCAACTCGTAATCCTTTTATGTACGCAGTTCAGCTGAAAAATGAGTTAAAGCTTCCCGTATCAGAGTGGAGCATTAGACGTCGTTTAAGAGAAAAAAATTTATTCGGAAGATCGGCCCAAAAGGTTCCAATGCTTAATAACAGACAAAGAAAAAAGCGCATTGAGTTTGCAAAAGTACATGCTGAATGGGCCGGCCCAGAAGGTATAAAAAAATGGAGAAACATACTATGATCTGATGAATCCAAGATAAACTTAGTCGGACCTGATGGAAGAACATGGGTAAGGCGTCCAAAACATAAAGCATATGATCCAAAGTACACCACGAAGACAATAAAGCATGGCGGCGGCAACATAATGATATGGTGTTGTTTTTCCTGGTACGGTGTTGGGCCAATATTCTGGATCAAGGAAAATATGGACAAACATCTTTATCTGCATATTCTTAAAGAAGTAATGCTTCCGTATGCCGAGTGGGAAATGCCTTTAAAGTATGAATTCCAGCAAGACAATGACCCCAAGCATACTTCTAAGATCGTAACAGAATGGTTCCAAAAGAAAAATATAAAGTTAATGGAGTGGCCTTCACAATCGCCGGATTTAAATCCCATTGAGAATCTTTGGAGAATCGTTAAGGACAAAATTGCACCACTCAAGGCTAAAAATAAAGAAGATTTGTGGACAAAAGTGAAGGAAGCTTGGTACTCAATTCCATTAGAGACTTGTCAGTCACTTGTCGAATCAATGCCCCGGAGATGTTCTGCGGTGATTCAAAATAAGGGATTTTCAACAAAATATTATAAATTTTCTTGCAATTGCACTTTTTTGTATAAAAATGTCATTCTTTTTTCAATGAACCTATTTATTTGCTCGACAGGCATCAATTAATATATTAAATATATCAATTTTTCTCATTTTTTTTAATTATAATTAAATACATTTTATGTGATTATTTATGTTTAATGTAATAAATATCGCTTTATTGTATATTACCGCTGTTTAAGTTATTTGAAGGCGAATTTATCAAAAAATGTGATGTGAACCTATTTATCTGCTCGTAACTGTATATGATCAATACGCCATGCCATGAACCAATACGTTATAGGTGTGCATACATCAGTTTTTTTTAATTGCAAATTCTTTCAGTTCAAATATAACTGTAAGCCTTTTGACCTAGAGTAATATAATTACCTTTGGATTATCTTGAACAACACCGTCATTTAATAGCCTGCGGAGTACGTCTGCAAATAGTTTTTCAGCTTTCTTGTGCTGACCACGATCCATAGCCAGATTCGCCATTACATCGTAAACATATGTAACACCGTCTCTACTTTTCAAATCTTGAGCCATTCTAAGAGCCAAATGTAACATTTGCTCAGCTTTGTCATACTCTTCGCGTTGTATACATAAAATTGATCTCTTAATAGTGGTTAATAACTTATCTTCTGGAGTTTCATCTTTTGTAAACAAACCAAAAAAATTTAATGAATATGCGAAGCCAAAGCTAGCACCGTTAGCAATACAATTTGGTTCTATTTTTGATATGTTTCTTGCTACATTCAAATTTATTAAATTATTTAATAAATATGTCGGCCTAAACTCCAATATATTTAAAATATATCGGCGATAATTGAAGAAACGAAACAAAACTGAACCCATATTTTTGCGAAAATACACACGATTTACATTTTTACTCAAAAAATCGCGACCACAGCGTTATAGTCAGTGTTGCCACAAATTTTAATTTTTTGGAACCAAATTTGAGCAAAATAAATAACCAAAATAAAAATAACCAATTTTGTAACTCCTAATTCTGATGAACACAATTAGGAAAATAATCTTTAATCAATTATAACTATTAAATTTTTTGCAATATAATGTAATATATTTTGATTAGTTTTCGAAAAAAGCTACTATACCACGTTACCAAGCTATACAACACTTACTTACTCTGGTATGTCCAGATATAATTTTACTTTCTGATTGTATGGGAGAAAGGGCAAAATAAATAATCTAACCAAATAATCTAAGCTCATGAAGGCAAAATAGTACAAAAGATAGATTTAATTTGAAACCGATGATAGTCATTGTTTATCAGTTTAGTTTTCAAATAGCATCACTCACTTAATTAGTTTGTTACACCCTTTATTGAAATATTACTATGAGTTTTGGACGAATTTTAAATTTGGAATAAATGCAATATAAGCGAGTATTTTTAAAAAATTTTTTTTTATTTGTCTATACTTAAAATTCACATTCTTAGTCGATATTAAACATTACACAAAAAAACAGAAATTCTCAAAAATAGGTAACAAAAAATGTGTTCGAATCGCTTCCAATACATTGTAGTTATTATTTTGAATTCAAGCCCTGAAATCCAATAGAAAAAGTAACCAAAATTAAAAAAACTTCACATGTTCACACTGCAGAAAAAATAACCAATACAACCAAAAACGGCAACGTTGGTTACAGTGTATACAGTACCGAAACCACAATCAGTGTTGCCACTAGAAAAAATTTTTTTTCTACCAAAAATTCTTTCAAAATCTACAAAAAATGATAAGAATGTACCAAAACCCATTTTTATTTAAAAACCATTTATATATTGTAACGACACGTTTGCGCTGGTTGCTGGGGTAGCGCAGCGGGGTCCAGTGTTACAGAAAGAAAATACAATATCAGTTTTATATTTTCATCAAAATCTATTTTATTATTAATTTAATGAAAGTGAATACTACAAATTGTTGTATTAAATATCTTGTCTTATGTGTCATATAATAGTATATTATTACAGGCCAGTAATATATTATTTTGTTTATATTATTAGTTGTGATCAGCAACCAAAATCTCAAAATGGACTGTGTGTCCCGGTCAAACTCTCTATTGTCCCTGCGTCTTAGTGAAAATGTCGTAAAAACACCATTTAACCGGCCTACGCCAGGTATAATGGTTGTTCTAATCGTCTGGAGGGTACCACTAGCGGACGGCTACACTCAATCCGTCAGTGAATACAATCCAGATAGTCTGACCTTTCCCTGTCAATGATAGTCCGTGTCTATAACTAAAAACCTACACCAATGGGGCAACGTCACCATTAGTGTATAGCTTCAGTTTGTCTGTGTCTTAGCTGTCTGTCGATGATTTATTGGATACTTAAATTCACACAGTAGTGGGGCACCGTCACCAATATTGTGTTAATTTAAGTATTTATCTTTTGCTCTCTTATGTTAATAATTACGATGTTAAATATGGCCTACCAATATTTAACATCGACCTTACTAGAGTTGTGTAGCTCATGAACGAACTAGGTCAACTGAGCTATTCACTCAAGTGAGCTAAAAGAGCCATTCAATACAATATGCTCTTTTAGCTCAGTAGTTCATGTTTCTTTCTTTCTTTCTTGTGAATCCACGTTTCTTTCCGCTCAGTAGTTCATGTTTCTTTCTTTCTTTCTTGTGTATCCACGTTTCTTTTCGCTCAGTAGTTCATGTTTCTTTCTTTCTTTCTTGTGAATCCACTTTTCTTTTCGCTCATCTTTCTTATTAGTTCGTTCTCTTTCTTTCTTGAATCTTTTTTATTCTTTGACATTTCATGTTCAAGGTACATACTAATTGGTAATGCCAGCTGGAAATAATATACGTAGCTGCCAGAAACTTTATAGGACGTTACATTTTTGGAAATTTAACGATTTTTATGATAATTTTAGAAGCAATATAAAAGAAAATTATATTTATTTTTAACTGTCGAATTTGAATAAAAATTAGCATTTTTAATAAAATATTTTAAATAATTAAAATAAATTTGCAATTACAATAACAATAAATTCGTGCATGTATGTACATACATGCGTAATTTTTGAGATCGAAAATAAAATTGTATATTAATTACAAAATTCTTTAAATTTTTCTGTAAGGCTAAAATTAATTTGTATACCTGAATTTCACTATAGTATGATAATTGATAACCGATTACTGTAAAACAAAATCGATTGAGTTTGAATTTAAAGGCAAACTACGTATACAAAAGCTACGTATACAAATGATGCCCACAACATGAGCAGTACCAGTGGAAAAAAAGTTTAATATGATTCAAATAAAAATATTGAACTAAATGATCTATTGAACTAAATGAGCTATTGAACTAAATGAGCGACATAGTTCATTAAAGTGAGCTGAACTAAGAAGAGCGCTCACTCAAAAGAGCTAAAAAACCCAAGACTAGACCTTACCAACCTGTAGCCTGTAATCAACTGACTCACTGTTTAATATGCATGCTCTATTTATATACTTCTCAGTGATAGAAAACAATATTAAACCACATCGAACATGTTGTAATGCATGCCAAACAGCAAGTCTGTTACATTGTGTGTATACACAACGTGTACAAAAAAAGAATCTGTTATCCTTCCTGAAATGTGTTTTTAGTTCGTAAACACAGTGGGCCCTGACATATCTATTATTGTACAAAATATAAATTTTCGCAATTAGTATTAAATTATATAAGTATATTTCAATTTAACCCTTAAATGCATACTGTTGTAATTCTGCAACATAGCATTAAATTTACCACAGAATTTTTATTATTCGCTAACTACATATTATTGTTAATTAAATACAATGCACGAGATGTATTTCATTCTCTGGAAACGGTTTTTTAGTTCAGCGAGTTAGTGAATTGTGAGATTTACATTAAAAAAGTTACGGTAAATAAAATTTTTTAGCAGGTGTAATTTGTATTTTTTGTTTGCCCTAAAAACTGTGATTTTTTAGAGGTAAGTGCATAAAAAAATAATTTTTCACCGGTCTAGTGTGCAGTCTAAAATACACTAATTTTATTTAAAAGAAAAACTTTTATTTTACTTTAAATTTCCCAGATTTTAGAATGTTGTATTTCTGCAACACTATGCATTTATTGCAGAACGTGTGCTTCATATTTTTTAGATACCTTTTTTAAACCCGATGCAAATTGAAGATTATTTAGCTAAGATAAATGATTGAGAGTTATCTGAGGATAGCTTTGACGAGTCTGATGAAGAACACGAGATTTTTCATGTTAACCACGACCATTTGTTTGATGATGGATTGAATCCTTCAGAGGAAATTAATAATGGTGATCTTTTAGCTGTTGAAGCAGCAAACATAACATTGGTTCGAACACTGTGGGGTTCGAACCAATAAGAAAATTTATAACTGTTAACAGATAGGCTTCATAAAATAAGACCTTTGATTACTCATTTGAATCAAAAATTAGCAACAGTACCTATGGAATAAAGATTATCGATTGCTGAAATGATGTACGCCACGAAAATATCGCATTTTATGGAGCAATATTTGCCAAACAAACAACATGAATAGGTATTCAAATTTATTGTTATGTGCAGTGTAAAAGGCTATGCTCACAAGTTTGAGATATACACAGGGGAAGAGCATGAACGATCCCAAGACGAGGCCGATTTTGGACCAGTGGAAAATGTTATTATCCGTTTGGCCAGAAATGTACCAAGGCATATGAAGCGCATACTTTACTTTGACAATTTTTATACCTCTATACCACTAGTTACTCATCTAGCAAAACAAGGTATTCACAGCCTGGGCACTGTGCAAGCTAACACACTAGTAAACTGCAAACATCCTGAAAAAAAATCTCATGAAGAATTCTATTCATCGTAGATTTTATGAGGAGCAAATGACAACCTTCGATGGTATTGATTTGACAGCAGTTACATGGAAAGTCAATAAGGTTGTCACCTTTCCATTGTCATATGTTGGAGCAGAAGTTATATCCCACATTGAAAGGTTTGACAAATCAAAGAAAGCTAAGATAGATATATGTACATAGCCCAGAAATAATAAAGG
This sequence comes from Metopia argyrocephala, assembly GCA_963576795.1. Taxonomy (NCBI): domain Eukaryota; kingdom Metazoa; phylum Arthropoda; class Insecta; order Diptera; family Sarcophagidae; genus Metopia; species Metopia argyrocephala. The sequence continues at coordinate 18,758,185 of OY756211.1, read as the reverse complement.
AATATAATGTCCACATGGGTGGAGTGGATTTTATGGATAGCTTCATCGGGAGGTATCGTATTGCTATGATAAGCCGAAAGTGGTATTTAAGATTATTTTACCATATTTTAGACATTTCCATTATAAATTCCTGGCTTGTTTACAAAGATTAAAAAAAATATCAGCTCTCAATTTGTGTGGGTATAGACTTGAACTAGCTGAGATACTGGGTAGCGTAAATGACTCTATTTCAACTTGCAAACGTGGAAGACCGAACTACAATAACATTAACGAAAACGAAGTACAAGCCAGAAAAAGTCGTGGACCATTTCAAAATGTCCCCCCCATACATATAATAAAGAATAATTTTAATCATTGGCCTGGAAATTGTGCACCCAGTCGGTGTAAAATTGCTGGATGCAAGGATATACGCAAACAAAGTGTGAGTAGTGCACAGTATCTCTTTGCTCTAGCAAAGGAAAAAAAAACTGTTTAAAAAGTTTTCATATGCAATTAAATATTTTTTTTGTGTGTTAATGCATAGTGTTGCAGAAATGCAACACGACATTTTTTTAATAAATTTAACATAAAAATATACTTTTTTTAAAAATAAAGTTTTTTTTCTGCATTCGCAACGAAATATCTACACAATATAATTTTTTCAAAGCGAAAAGAAAATGCATGCATTTAAGGGTTAAATAAATATGAATCCATAGCATAAAGTACAAAAATAAAGTATAATAAAATATAATAAAGTATAATAAAATATAATAAAAAAAATAAAATAATCAACTAAATAAATCCCTGACTGGACGACTCGGTGAACTTTGGTGTGGGCAAAAACAAGAATTCCGCCATTTGTCGTCACAATATATATATATATATATATATATATATATATATATATATATTTTCACACCGGATGTGTTGAGGACAGGAAAATATCCCACTTTTTTTGATGTCTTTTTGTAAAAAAAAAATTAACGGTCATATAAATACCGCAATTTTTATTAAATCTTTGCTAAAAACGAAGAAATTAGGATTTTAGCCTCTATCGGATCTTCTGAGGACATTAGTTGGTCTTACGGTTTACTTGAGGACATGTCCCCACATTGTTGGTTACGACCATGAAAATTTTTGTTGCCGGACCTCTCACAATATTTTGGGATTTTTAGTTGCCGGCGGTAGGAATTTCATGCTTGCCGCAGAAGTTCGTACGTTTTTTGTGTTAAGTGATGCTAACTTGTTGCTTAGTAAAATTGCTAAAATTTATTTTAAAACTGAAAATTCATAAATTTTCTATTGTAAAACTTAATTTTTCTTATAAAATACATCAAATTATTCACGCTGTGTGAAAAGTATGTAAAATTTATGCTTTTGAATGGTGAGGAAATAAATCACAAAAAATTTCGATGTTTTTTGTTTACTGGGTAAAAGAAATATTCCTGAAAATTATTTTCAAAAGAAAGCAAACTTAATTATTAATTTTAAATAAAAGAGCAAACTTTACGTCATTTGATTTGGAGAACACATTTTAATTTATACTGAGAATTGTATACATAGTGCTTTAATTTATAAGTTAAAACATTTCTCCCTCAATATCTTAGTTAATTTGATTTGCTAATATTAAAACTTGTTTTAGAAAAAGCTTTGCTTAAATTATTTTTATAAACGAACGAAGTGCCAAATTTTATTGTATTGTAGTAAAAATCAAGATGCTCTTAATAAAAAGAAAATATTTATATAAAAAGTAACAGGTAAAAAGGCATGTGCCTTGTTTTCTTTACTGCTTCATAATTGACCTAGTGATCCAGACTTTTAATACACTAAATTAAAAGTATTTGCGACATGTTAATTAATACCCATAACTATAATTATGTGAAATATGTATGTTAAATAAGTATGTTAAAAATTTACTATGCCTAATTTTTTATCTAAGTATACATTCAGCTTAATTTACTTAGTCCAAAAATGTTAATTCTTTCGTCTAATTAATTCTACTCTTATTTTTGTAAAAATCGTAAGCATTAGTGACTTCGTTAACATCAAATCATTGAACATGTTTCAAAAAATATACAATTTCTATATACGACTTGGTATATCTTTGGTATTTGAGACTATAAAAATAAATAACACATTAAACAAAAGTTTAAACAATTTTATGAACAAAATATATGAAAGTCAATACAAATCATCAGTCAAAGAGTTGCAGAATGTGAGTACCTCTCATATAAAGTGAATGTTGATTTATGTATATCACGAGAACGGTTAAAACAACAGCTTCTGAATTTGGTCTGTATGACTTCATGGTACACACAAATCATCATTCATAAAGTGGGCGGAATTGGATTAGTATGCATTTGTACTTCCATATAAAATAAAACTCGATTTTTGTATATCTTAAACAATTTGTTACACCTCGTCTATACAAGACATCGATTTGGTATGTTATGTTCAAATGATTTGGCTCGTGTAAACAATCTAAGTCCATGCAACGTTTTTGGCTTATCATCCAAACAAACTTGGCAACATTAAAAACAGCATCATTTTTTGGCGACAAGCACAATATATTTTTTATATAAACCAAAAAGAATAAATGTATGAACATATCTGTAAGTATACAAAAACTTAAACTTAAAAAAAACAATAACATTTTCTTTTAGAAAGACGAAATTGCCAAAGAATATGATTTACCGGAACGTAAATTAAATATTGGCAGCCTTCATTAATGGATGGACAAGCCTGTTGTATATGCCCTTCATCAGACTTTTCCCGATTTTTTAAGTTATACAAAGCCAAAATTAATTAGACTTGTGTAAATGCATTGTCTTTCATGGCGATTGCATAAATTATAATGAGTAGTCTGAAAATGTTTAACAATACTATGGCAAGAAATGTCAGGAAAAAGACTACAATTTGCAAATGGTGTTTGTGTGGTGTTAGTGGAAGGCGCGCAAATCCTATTAGTGCTATTTAGCAATAGACTAGGAAAGAAATCTTCAGATCTAATGTAATGATGGATATACTAAATAAAATTATGTATTACAAAATGAACATTTATATGTATCTTCAAATTGATATTTTGTTTAAAGCCGAAGATGTAAGGCGATTTTAAAATAGATGACCATAGTCTAGGGGTTAGTGTGTTGGCTTACTAAGACAAGAGCCCTGGGTTCGACACCCAGCTCTGACAACTTAAAAAAAAGAAATATGAAAATAAAATATTTCTTTCGGCGACTACCTCTCAGCAGTCTTCTGGCAAAAGCTCTGAGAGTAACTAATTGCCATGAACAAGCTTCTCGAGTCTGTCGTTCGGAGTCGACATTAAAACTGTAAGCTCCGGTACTCATGGATAAAAGTTGACACACACAACATGAGTGCTGCGAGAAGCTAGGCCGTAATCCTGACACAGGGTTGTATGTGGACATGACCGTTTTGACATTTTATGACAGTCCAGATATAAAAATGATTTCATACCGTTTTAGTAAATGATTATCATTAAAATGTTCTTGTTGAAAGTAACGCATCTAAACAAATAAATTAAGAAGAACTTTAATATAGACCTAGTATATTTGCATTTATTTTTATACAAATTAAACTCTGTCAAATTCCATTAAATTTTTGATTGATGGCTTGTACTGACTGAAGTTATTTGGATGAAATGGAGGTGGTTATTTTGTTAATTATTTTTTTATTAACAAAATTAAATTATACAGAAGTAACGCAACATGATTTATACAATATTCTTCTTTACTTTACTCTTTTGATGATATAGTATTTTCAAGAAAATCGATTCGACCATTTAGCTGTAACATGCCTTTTCTGAAATCATATGACGACCAATTACGAGTTTTTAGAAGTGACTTTCATTATTCTATACCACAAGCTCTCAGCTTTTTGTTTTGCTTATAGACGCGCCAGTTTCATTGTTGCCTTTTATTTAAATTTAAAAAAAAATAAAACATAAATTTTATATAATAGACCATTTCAATTTCGATCGAAATCGTTTTTCATCACATACCAGAATGTTTAAGTTTAATTAATTTTGTGTTAATGTAACCAATATCATGAATAGGGAACAATCTGATGAACGTCTTTATGTTCCTGTAAATTAAATTATCTGGCGATTTCTTCTTTCAAGAAAAATGTTCACTGATTGTTATGATTTGTAATTTTTTATATGCAAATTGTTAAACGAAAAATCTTTGTACATTATGTACCAAATAGACGTCTTATGTAAACGGGGTGTTAAAAATGGTTTAATGCTGGTTTACACATGAAATTTTTTATCTAAGTATATTATAAATAAAAATTTGTAAATAACATATAATATTCTTATAGCATTTTATGAACATTTTCAGGAAAATAAATTTTTTTTTTGTGCTTCAGATATATAAAATATTTTTATTTGAATATTTCGGTATTCTTTGGCTTTTGCAAATAATTTTCTGTGCTCAATTACTTTGTAATTTGTTTTGATTGTAATTGTGAAAAAAATATATAAAAATTTTTAAAAAATATTAACTGCTATATTCGTAAAAAATATTGAACGCTTACTAAAAACTCATTTGAAAAATTTCTAAACAGAACTTTTCAAATAAACCTATATTTTTTAAAAATACAGCAGTAAAACATTGAACATGGATAAATTTTGCAATATGTATACAAGATTTTAATGCAAAAGGCAACAATGAAACTGGCGGAACTATAAACAAAAAAGCTGAGAGCTTTTGGTATAGAATAATGAAAATCACTTCTAAAACCTGAAAAAAATTTGACATGGTTTAATTTATATAAAAATAAATGCAAATATACTGGGTCTATATTCAAGTTTTTTTTAATTTATTTGTTTAGATGGGTTATTTCCAACAAAAACATTTTAATGATAACTGTTTACTAAAATGGTATTATTTATTTGATGCAAATATTAAACCATTTTTATATATGGACTCTTCATAAAATATCAAAACGGTTGTCTACACTTGTTAAAATCGCCTAACGTTTCCGATTTTAAACAAAATATTAATTTGAAGAAATACATTTTTATTTTTTAATACATAATGTAGTATAATATAAAATTAAATGAAATTGATTGAAATTGTTTTCCATCCATTCCTTTTATTGTTGGGTATCAGAGCATTTTTTCTCTTGTGCTAACTAGCTTGTTTTTAATCTGGTTTAAGCTGGCTAGATTGTTGTTTGCTACGTTTTCACCGGTCATTTGAGCCTATACATGTACTAGATAAACACGTCTTTCACATCAGGGCTTATGAACCACTCGTATACAACATGCTTCATACATGCTACAATTCCGTGTACATTCTTCACAGGTGCCAAAACAATTTTAGAGCTGACTTGATATAATAATCCACCACTACATTAGATCTAACGATTTTTTCTATTAGCCTATTGCTAATATAGCACCAATAGGATTTACGCGCCTTCCATCAACACGACAAGGAACACCGTTTGCAAAGTGGAGTCTTCTTCCTTACATTTCTCCAGTTGTATTGCCTAATAGGTTCAGCCTCCTTTTAAGTAAAATTTATACAAAACCCATGAAAGACAATGCATTTACAGAAATCTAATTAATTTTGGTTTATGTATAGCCAACTTCATAAATCGGGAACAGTCTGATAAACGGCATATACAACAGGGTTGTCCATCCATTGATAAATGGTGTCAATTTTTGTTTTTAATGTTGCCAAGATTGTTTGGATGATAAGCCAAAAACGTTGCATTGAATTAGATTGTTTACACGAGCCAAATCATTTGAACATAACATACCAAATCGATGTCTTGTGTAGACGAGGTGTAACAAATTGTTTAATGCTGGTTACAGACAACTCAATTTGTTTCTGTAACACGTTTCACATTCAGGTTTCATGATTTGACACATACACTGAAACCAACAGTGAAACCATAAACGCAATCTCAGTTATGTTATTGTTATGTTATATATATATATATATATTTATAATATGTTATAAACATTATCATAAAATTTACCCAGTGTTCATTCCTTCCGATCACAATTTTGTTCTTTCTTAATTACATATATGTTTACAGCTTGCTTGTTGTCAATGTACTAAACACATAAAATAATGAAACAGCGATACAAACAATGCAATCTGTTTCAATTCAACCAAAAAATATCAAAACATTTTGATGTTAATGAAAGCTGGATTGCAACCCGAAGTGAAACACGAATTCAGACAACGCAATCTGTAATGAAATGAAATAGATTTCAGAAACACATTGCGTTGTCTGTAGCCAGCTTAAGATATACAAAAATCGAGTTTTATTTTATATGGAAGTACAAATGCATACTAATCCAATTCCGCCCACTTTATGAATGATGATTTGTGTGTACCATGAAGTCATACATACCAAATTCAGAAGCTGTTGTTTTAACCGTTCTCGTGATATACATAAATCAATATCTACTTTATATGAGAGGTACTCACATTCTGCAACTCTTTCACTGATGATTTGTATTGACTTTAAGGTCGTTTAGAAACTTTCGTTTTAGCCGTTCTCAAGATAAACAAAAATCAATTAATTAAATGCTGGCTTTACGCATGAAACTTTTTTATACATGTATATTATAAATAAAAATTTTTATATAAAAAACAATATTCTTATAGCATTTTATGAAAATTTTCAGGAAAGTAAATTTTGTTTTGAGCTGGAGATCTATAAAATATTTATATTTCAATAATAATGTAATCCTTTGACTTTTCTCTTTGAAAATCGTTTTTTGTGCTCATAGAATTTGTAGATTTTTTTCCATGCAATTATAAAAAAATATATAAAATTTGTTCAAAAATATTAACTGCTATATTCTTAAAAAATATTAAATGCTTAATTAAAACTTATTTGACAAATTTCTAAATATAACTTGTCAAATAAATCTATATTTTTTATAATACATCAGTAAAATTTTGAACATGGTTAAATTTTGCAATATGAATAAAATATTTTAATGCAAAAGACAAAAATGAAACTGGCGCGTCTATAGACAAAACGACAAAGCTTAGGGCTTGTGGTAGAGAATAATGAAAATCACTTCTAAAAACTGAAAAATCCGTAATTGGTCGTGATATGATTTCAGAAAAGTGGTCGTACCGATTTTCTTGAAATTTTAACAGCATCATTTTACATGTGCAAAAGAAAATGCAAGTTATATTAATTTTAAAATATTCCAAAGGAAATACTACACATATGTCTATATCATCAAAATGGTACCAGTAAAGAACGTTATTGTATAAATCATTTAGGTGATGTGTTGCGTTACTTCTGTATAAAATAATTTTGTTACTAAAAATTGAGCGATTTACGCCTCTGAACGAACCACTTAAATTTCATCCAAATTGCTTCAGTCAATACAAGCCATCAATCAAAAATTGAATGAAATTTGACATGGTTTAATTTTTATAAAAATAAACGCAAATTACTAGGCCTGTATTCAATGGTATTGTAATGGTCAGCAAATAAACACAATAAAATTCTTAATAATTTTGTGTGGTTTGTAGATACCTTAAGTTAATTTCTTTGCCCATGCTTTTTTCACAATATTGCAAATCAACGGCTCGTATAGACGACGTACTACGCCTGTGTTACAATATACCCTATCTACACGTGCCATCGGTTTAGTATATAATGAAAAAAAATTTTTTCGTTAAACGATTTTGCTTAACTAGGCTGTCCACATTCATATGATTTTCTTCGAAGAACTTCGTTGAGAAAACAAATGTTCATCTACGCTGTGCTACCGTCAAGCAAAACAAACTAGAAGAAAAATTAGAAATTTTAATTTGATGCACTATGAATATCAGCTCGTAGTCGCATTAGCCGCGTAGTTCCATCACATACCCGATTGTTTTGTCAACTTTTTACTTTTGTTTGTATTAGAAAAAAACTTCAAGTATTATTATAGGTATATAATTTTTTTATGTTTGTTTTAATTTTTCTTTTGTACGCTCTGTCAAATTTGGATTTTTGAAATCTATAATATTTCAGTAGCTCTCATAGAAAATGTATGAACATCAAACAATTTTGACAAACAGTATATGCCGTACGCTTTTATTCAGATACATCCCTTACATTATATTGCAAAAAAATGTAATAGTAATAATTGATTACAGACAATTTTTTTATTGTTTCTATCAGAATTATGAGTTTAAAATTTAATTATTTTTATTCCAACTTGATTACATTGTTGCTGAAATTTGGTAAAAAATTAAACGTCGTGGCAACACTGATAGGAAGACAAAACAATTTTTGTATAGTACTAGCTGAACCCGATGTGCTTCGCTACCCCGTCGTTATATACATATTACAAAAAAAGTATTTTTTATAGCAAACATTATTAGCGGTGTAAGTAAGTATCTGAATTAAAAGAGAAGGGGGCGGTGAATTGGGCGTGGTTCATAGTTATATGACGTCGTTAACAGTATTAAGAGCAATATATTACCAAATAAAAAAAAGTCAAATTTCTACATAGAACAAAAAGTTTGAAACTCTCAAACAAAATTTGGCGTGAAAAGGGGCGTGAAAGAGGGCATGGAGTAATAAATTATTATTTGTACTTCGCCTGGAGTATAATGTGTATACAATTTAAAGTAAATCTTTTAAAAACTAAATGGGGGCAATTAAATAATGTAAAAAAGTGGGCGTAAAAGTAGGCGGGGTCAAAAAAAAGTACCCTATTAATCATGTCAGAGTCCTAGTTAAATACTGTGAAAATTTCAGGAAGATCGGTCTAGAGGCTTGGTCTCCTATAAGGTACAAACAAACAAAAAAACAAACAAATAAACAAACAAACACACATTCAATTTTATATATTTAGATACAGTGTATACGTATTATTATATATTTTGCATTGGTAAGTAGTAGTTTCGTCAGGATTATGCCTTTCTTTATATAAATTGGTTTATACATATTTACAGCTAAAGCCTTTTAACAAGCACACCAAATATCAAATCTAAGCCACCAAAGCAGATGATTTGAGAGAACCATGATTTGAAATAGAATCGTAAATTGCAAAATCGATTATGGCATTGAATTTAAAATTCCACATAATCGTATATATGTATACCTATCATAAGCAATTTATATGCCTATGCTTTTCGTGTTTGTTTCCCGGAAGAGTGCGGTCCGGTCAACAATTAAAATCGTAGGCAAGATGCATCTGGAAGACTACAATAATGTAGTAAAATCAATGCCAAGTATTTGTCATATCAAAAATTCTGGATAATTTGTTTTGGAAACTATATGCTTTTGGGAGAAATGCTTTCAAACGTAAAAAGACTAACACTTCAATTATTACTTACAACAAGTGCATAACAGATAAATAAATAATCTAAAATTCAATTATCATGCAGTTTTCGAATATATAGCGTGAAGTTGTCGATATGGTGGCCCAAATGTTTTCACTGAGTGCCTAAATGAATTAGGAGTAAAATTATGGAATGAAAATATACCAGAAAGTAGTAAAGTCTATATTACACATGCTTTCACCTACAAATAACTCTTTATATCGATTTTTCAAAGTGATATCTCAATATTTTTTAATTCAGAGCACCTATAAAGAAAAGAATGGCATTTATTACTGATGATTGTATAAAGAAAAATGACCTTTTCTAATGGTGAAAAACAATGGTCTAGGGAAGCAGATAACAAAATACAAATGTATTTTTAGCATAGGATTCAGATTTTATTTAATTATCCATAAGATAATCACATGTGGGAGCGAAGGGTACAATTTTATGAATATTGGCAAGGGTACTGACATTTTTGGAAATTGATAATTTGCGTAAACCTATGGGACTTGGTTGTTCATTACACGTCCACTGTTACCGAGAGACATGTATATTAATATTAATTTTTTTAAACAAGTTTTATACATTTTGAATACTTACGATGAAAAGAAAGTTAGAGTAGTAGTAAAATATCGAAATAAAAATATTTTCTAGATCTTAAGATTCAAAACAAAGTTTATATATTTATTTAAATAAAAAAATATACTTATTATGGAAATTAGTTTTTAAAAATTGTTTTATTTGTAATTTGATAAAAAAAATCCTTTACTCTTAAGGTTTTGTATAATATATATACATATGTATATACCAAATGACAACAGGCTAATCTTTTTCTTTGTTAAATTCGTAAACGCTTTATTATTGACTTAAGTTGCTTTGCTGAAAACAATTCTATCAGGCATGTTGTGAAAGTCACTTTATCAGAAGAATCATTTTTTCCTGTTCCATCTTTTAAGACAAAGGTTTATTCTTTGCTCTTTTTGGATTCTCTTTCATCGCGAATCAAATCTTGTAGTACATATAATCTTTTCGTTCCGATTTCTATCATAACATTCCCCAGGAGAAAATTTTGGAAGCAATAATGGAAGCATTATATTCTTTTTTATACATTAAAGCGTCCAAATATGCTATAGAATAAGGTATTATTTTTGGTTTTTTGTACTATTTGCTTACTGGTTGCAATAAACTTGCATTTCTATTGCATTTTAGCGGCCTATTTCATATTAAAATCATGCATTATTGATGCGCACGAGTAAGTGATTGTTCACGATTTCTCCTTTACAAAATAGCTTACTGGTAAGCACTAATTTCTGCTGTGTCTGAGGTCATGTGCCCCAATTATACTTTACCACTAAATTAAATTGCTCGAGTAGGTTATTAACGTTTAATATATTATTTTCCGAAATATTCAAATAAAAATATTTTATAGATCTGAAGCTCAAAACAAAATTTACTTTCCTGAAAGTCTTCATAAAATGCTATAAGAATATTATATTATATTTACAAATTTTTATTTATTATGTACTTATATAAAAAAAATTCATGTGTAAACCAGCATTAAATCATTTTTAACACCCCGTTTACATAAGACGTCTATTTGGTACATAATATACAAAGATTTTTGCTTTAACAATTTGCGTATAAAAAATTACATATCATAACAATCAGTGAAAATTTTTCTTTAAAGAAGAAATGGCCAGAGAATTAAATTTACAGGAACATAAAGGCTTTCATCAAATTGTTCCCGGTTCATGATGTTCGATAAAGTTATTGAGAAGATTGACTTACCTTAAGTTAAAGTTTACTTGTAATAACAAAAAGCAAGTAATCTGTCTGATAAAATCCTACCTTTAACTAACGGCAAGTTGTAATAATGGGCCTTAGTCATTCTGGTACGTGATGAAAAACGATTTCGTTCGGAATTGAAAGCGTCTGTATTTTTAATGTCATATAAGATTTGTCTGTTTTAATATTTTTTAAATTGAAGTAGCTTCAATATTCCTTTAAGTAATGGGTAAAAAAGGAATTCCAAATATTTGCAGATATAAAACTTAAAATTTCAGTTGATTTAAATTTCGATCAAAATTGTTTTCCATCACCTACCAGAATGTCATTCCTTTGATCATATTTTAGTGGCTGCAATGGTTGTGACGAGTGGTGCACATGACGATTACAAAAATTTTACCGAAAAGGCGGCTAAACATTTAACCATTACTACTGTTAGAATTGTAATAAAGAACATCACACTGCAAAAGTATTCCTTTATTTCACAAAGTATATTTCAAATGTACATTATTACAGGGGAATATCTGGATGGTAAACAATATGTAGTTTTCTTTCGTTGTTTAAGAATTATTTAATAATAATGCTATCTAAAATTAAAGAAACATTCTGCCTGGCCAGTTATATCATCTTAAGGCCCTTATACTTCCAACATACATAAATAATATATAATAAACCACCATATTGTGGAAATTGACATCCAGAGAAATTGTAATAATGCAAATTGCTTGTTCATTTTGGCAGCTTAACTAATCATACTTTATAATACTTCCTTAAATTTAAATAGATAATGGGTACTCGTACGTTCTGAACTGCATGTAGATATCGCTCATTTGCGAGAAGAGTGGCATAACTCAAAAACACATTTTTATGTGTATATTATTATTATTTAATTTAATATAAATTTATTATTTTTAAAGAAAACATTAATCGGTTCTTTTTAGAACCAAAATTCTTTTAGAAGAGATAATTTTATTTATATAACTGAAATACCTGTATGCAGAGTGCGCAAACAAACAAAACATTTCGCAAAAGTTACAACAAAGTCATACACTTTTCAAAATTTTTTTAATAGTATTGTACAAGAGCAAAACCAAAACAAATACTTTCTAAATGAGAAAGAGCGCAAATGAAACAATTAGCTTTTCGCTTTTGTGCTTGCTTTGTTATTCCGTCATATTCGTATAATTTGCTCTTCTTTCTCTTCTCATCTTCTTTCCTTTTTCTTCTCATTCTTTTTTTTTGTGGTACCTACGCACATTTGAGTTATTGTATTTGTAGTAGTATTTAAAACAAAAATAATATACAAAATTAAATGGGACAATCTTTCTCACCGTTTCTGTTTTATTTTTGTTTTACTCATTGTAAAGAATACAACAAAATGAGATCAAACGTTCAGTTTTGTTTATTTTCCTACTCTACCTGTATGACATAAAATCTGTTTTTTTTTACTTTTTCAAACCAAATTATGATAATATGTGATAAGTACCTTCGCTACAAATAAGTAGTTCCTAAAAAAAGGTTTCTTCCATTTGATTTATTCAAACTTTTATTATATAAAAAACTAGCTTCAAGTAATAGAAATAAAAACTAAAACTAGTATAATCCGGTATCTAATGAAAAACGATTTCGATCGAAATTGAAATTGTCTGTACTTTCCAAGTCATATAAAACTTATCTATTTTAATTTATATAATCAAGGAAATAGTTTCAATAGTTCTTTAAGTAATGAGTAAAAAGGGATATAAAAATCTTTGCAGATTTGGAAGCTGTAACAGTTTAGAATTTCAGTTAATTTCATTTTCGATCTACATAAATCGTATTCCATCACTTACCAGAATAAAACATTTAAAACAGACTTTAATTTTTTAAGAAAAATTGGTTATTTTGGCCATATAGGTTTCAGCTGCATCAATTCTTTTTAAAATTGTCAATCCTTGTTCTTTGCTGGCAATACCTAAACCTATATGAATTAATTTAATTGTATAAATTTTTATTAAATGAAAAATGTACACACCTTCTATATATGTATACCATGTTAGCATTTAAAGGAAACAGAAGATCTTTAGTAATTGCTATTATATCTTTTCTATTTACTTTTGTTTGTTGCCAAAATCTATAAACATAATAAAGATATCGTTTGTTTTTAATAAAAAGAACAAAAATTATTTTTCGCCATGTACGCAAATGCATACATTTAATATAATATGAATTGTATTGCTTATGGGGATAAGCAAAATCGTTGTCCATCACATACGAGATTGCAACATTTAAGACAAACTTAAATTTGTTAAGAAAAACTGATTATTTTTGCAATGTATGTAGGTATCAGCTTCATCTAGTCTTTTTAAAATTGTCAATCCCAATTTACTGACGAGTCTATTAAGCAAAGACGAAATGGCCATAGAGACATGCTTATCACCATAAGCAATGCATTTCATATTATATTGAAGCTTAAAATATTTATTTATATGAAACTTAGGTGTATGGCCATTTTTTGGTGCTCTTTCACTAATCCAATATTCACCAACTTGTGCTTCCCGCTCCAATAAAAATCAAAATTTTTTTTTGCACTTTGTGTTGTACAACGTAAATAAGCAAAACTTCATCAAAGTCTTTTCATTTTGAACGGCGTTAAACAAATGACAAAAACCGATATTAGCCGACACGCGTTTTTATCCACGTTTTAGACGGGATTTTAAAGAAGAAGTACGGCAACACAGTTGTCGAAATTTTTTTCCAAAATTTAAGAAAAAACATACTTCTAACTAGTCTACCGATATCGGGGTATATATATATTGTAAAACAGATATGGAGGTATCGATTGATAATAAAAAAAAAAAAACGAAAAAATTGTCCTCAACTTACCGTGTCCCCATAACATCCTAGACGTCCAAGAAAAGGTTGAGCCCAGACCTCAATGTATTCAAATGTCCCCAGGCTATCCGATGGAACCAAAAACTGACCTCAACACATCCGGGGTGAAAATATATATATATATATATATATATATATATATATATATATATATATAAATATTTTAACATATATATATACAGAGATATCTAGAAAAATCGAGATTTTGACGAAAATCTTGTTAAAATCTTTATATATATATATATATATATATATATATATATATATATATTGTGACGACAAATGGCGGAATTCTTGTTTTTGCCCACACCAAAGTTCTAGAAAAATCGAGATTTTGACGAGAATCTTGTTAAAATCTTTAGATTTCTTATACATATAAAATCTACAAAATTTTGTAGATTTTCAAAAAATCTAATCTGTGTAATCATTTCTGAATAGTAAAATTGCATCTGATTCTCAAACATAATAAATGCTGGCTTCTTTTTTTTAGCAGCCATTGTATTTGCATTTGTGTTGTATTAATTTTAGATACATATGGTATAAATAAAACTTGTCTTTTTTATAATTATCCATTTTATAATATCGTCGGTTGACAAGTAAAACTCACTAAGTGTAGTGGCTCAAATCTGCACTTAATGAGTTTTGTAGTTTTCCTGGTTCCCCAGAGGTGGCACCTGTACGCGAGTGCTGGGATATTCCCGCACTTGTACGTGTTACCAGAAGGGTCAAAAGTCTCGCGAGTAGAATATTCACTCCGGACATGGTTTTGTGGGCTATTGGTTCTTTTAAGCCCTATAAGGCTCCGGGCAGAGATGCAATTTTTTCGGCTCAACTACAAAGAAGTTCTGACATAATAGTGTCTAAACTTCTTGTAATTTTTAAGGCCAGCTTCGGTTTTGGTTATATACCACGAGCTTGGCGGAAGGTTGCGGTTATATTTATACCGAAGGCAGGTAGGCCTAGTGATCTTCTAAAGTCGTATGGACCCATAAGTCTCTCATCCTTTCTTCTGAAGACAATGGAGATGTTTATATAAGGGAGACGTGTCTTGAGAAAGCATTCTCTGACAAGGAAGTTGCTCTTTGTTCTTTCTTGGATATAGAAGGTGCTTTTGGCAACACAGGCTATGACTCCATTACTAGTTCTTTGGAACGGAAAGGGGTGGAAAGGTCAATTATACCTTGGATCGGCTCCATGCTTAAAGGCAGGATTATCAGCTCATCCCTTGATGGAGAGGAATTGACCGTGATGGCGTCGAAGGGATGCCCTCAGGGTGGGGTCCTATCTCCATTGTTGTGGACGCTTGTAGTTGATGACTTGCTTACCATGTTGACTCAAAAAGGAATCAGCGTAATTAATTATGCTGATGACCTTGTTATAACGGCCCGTGGGAAATTTGAGAGTACATTGTGTGACCTTATGGCTGATGTTCTGAGGGATATGTCAAATTGGTGCTATCAAGAAGGATTCTCAGTGAATCCTTCAAAGACGGTTGTTGTACCTTTTACTAAGAGATATAAGCTGACGTGCGACTGTATTTCTTTTAGAGGTACCACTATAATGTTTTCTAGGGAGGGTAAGTATCTAGGTGTCATTCTGAATAGAATACTTACTTGGAACTCGCACATTTCTGCTGTCCAGGCTGAGGCGACAAGGGCACTTTGGGCATGTCGCTCTTCTTTCGGTAAGACTTGGGTTCTATCGCCAAGAATGACACTGTGGATTTATACCCCATTGTTCGGCTCATAATCACTTATGCGGCAATAGTTTGGTGGAGAAAGACTGAGGAGTCTACCACCATAAGGCTTGCCTGCCTTGGTGTAACCGGGGCAATGAGAACATGTCTAACAGTGGCTTTAGAGGCCCTGATTGGATTAACACCACTTCATATTTATGTGATGATAGTGGCCGCGTGTTCGGCGGCAAAAATGTTCGTAAGAACACCTCGAAATGAGTCAAGGAACCTGGCTATACTTCACAAGGTGGTCAGGAATCCAATTTCGGGCTTGGATACCATGCCTTTGAAACTTTGCTTTGGCAGGAGATTTAACGTTGAGGTACCGGACCGGAAATGTTGGTCTACTGGGTGTTTGGCTCGGAGTGAGCCTGATCTAAACTGGTATACTGATGGTTCCAAAATGGACAGTGGAGTAGGGGCTGGCGTCTATGGACCCAATCGAAACCTGTCAATCCCACTAGGGAAGTCATTGAGTGTTTTTCAGGCTGAAATCCTGGCCGTGAGGGCAAGACAATTAATATTTTTTCAGATAGTCAGGCTGCCTTAAAGGCGCTTGACTCTCATCGTAATGCATCTAGACTTGTCAAACATTGCTACGACACGTTGCAAAGATTATCGCTTAGAAACAGGGTGCAGCTGTTCTGGGTACCTGGACACTCTAGTATAGGCGGGAACGAGGAAGCGGTTGCATTAGCTAGGAGGGGATCTGCGACGCCTTATATTGGTCCGGAGCCGTGCTGTGCAGCGCCGCTTTCTACTATTCTCAGTGAATAGTGAATGGGAGACTGGCAAATGTTTGGAACATTGGAATGCCCAGTCGGGTCTTAGGCACGCCAAGACAGTGATTCGTCCGCGATTTGGGGGTAAGTTTGATGTTCTAAAGAATAGACGGCCAGACCGGAAAATCCTAACGGATTTTCTTACGGGTCACTGTAGTGTGAGAGCGCATTTGATGAGAATGGCGATAACAAATGTAGATGTTTGTAGACTATACTCACAAGCATCAGAGACAGCAGAGCACATATTGTGTGAATGTGTAGCTCTTGATAGATTTAGATGGATGGATTTAGGGAGACATATGGTCTCACTGACGGATATATCCTCCACTAAAGTTTCGGACCTGCTGGTGTTCGTAAGGAAGGCAGTTGGTCTGTTAAACAAACAGTAGACTCAAAGGGACACAATAGATCTTATAGGTCTTAGTGTCTTGCATTTGTGTTGGGTCTAAACCATATAATAATAATAATTTTTTTTTTTTTTTTTTTGGTGAGAGGGGAAATGCATTTACGCACTTAGGTGGTTTTTGCCACCCGTCGTGCCGGACTCCACGCAGTTATTGCGTGCCTACAGGCTAAAACCCCTCTCTATATCACCAGGCTCCATCCTGGGACCATCAATTTATGACATTACTTCAGGATGGAGCCTTATATGCCGGTCCATTTGGATCCTACTGTTCTATCGACTTTGCAAGGTCTCTCTCCTTCCGACGAAGGATCCCCCTCGCGAAAAAGGCGATCCTACTCCATGCAGCAAGGTTTCCTAACATGACTCCCGTGATGGTATTGGGAGTCAAGATGCCAAGATCCCTCTCCAGTGCACGCCTCTCCAACATCCACTTCTCACACTCAAAAAATGTGTGGAAAGCGGAGTCGGATTGTGCTCCACAGTAGACGCATGTGGGACTTACAGCCTTTCCTATTTTAAACAGGAAAGACCGAAAGTGCCCATGGCCCGTCAGCAACTGCGTGAGGTAGTAATCTACCTCACCGTGCTGACGATTTAGCCAAGCGTCCACTTGAGGGACAAGGACGTAAGTCCACCTTCCTCGTGTCTCAGTATCCCACCGTAACTGCCAGTCACGGACGGACTGAGACCTTGCCACAGATTGTGCGCCTTCTCTTCCAATTTCGTCCTTGTGTTGGTGGACGAATTGTCGCTCCCTGGCGAGGAGGTCGATGGGTATGACCCCGGCGACCACCAAGACAGCCGGCTCCGATACCGTGCGGTAGGAGCACGCTATGCGGAGCGCTGCTCTCCGTTGCACTGCCGCCATGCGCTTTCGGTACTTTTCGACCCTGAGCGCATCAGCCCAGACTTCAGCTCCATACAACATCACAGACTCGGCGGTGCTCAGCAGCAAACGTCTTTTACAGGGAAGAGGGCCCCCAATGTTGGCCATTACCCTGCTCAACAACGTCACTACTGAGGCCGCTTTGTCTGCTCTGCTGGATATTTCGCTCCAGAAGGTTAGTCTGTTGTCCAAACTAACCCCCAGGTAGCGAACGGCATTCTTCGTCTGGACTGTAACCTCTCCTACCTGCATGCTTCGAATGAGCGGGATGCGCTTCTTAGTTAGAAGCACTATCTCGGTCTTAGTCAGTGCCAACTCCAACCCGTGGTCACTCAGCCAGAGAGTAACTCGACGCATAACCTGGTTGAGTCGCAGTTGGGCCGCATCGACATCTTTGGCAATAATTACTGCCGCGAAGTCGTCTGAGTAACCAACCAGGAATGTCCCTTCGGGCATCTCCATACGTAGAATCCCGTCATAGGTATAGTTCCATATGTCGGGTCCCAGTATGGATCCCTGGGCCGCCCCTGCCGATAAGACTTTCGTCTCTCGGCCATCCTCCGTGTCATAGAGTATGGATCGATCTTTCAGGTAATCTCCCATGATACGCAGGAGGTACCCTGGGAGCCTGAAATTTCTCTCCATCGCGTATAACGCGTCCTTCCAGCGGACAGAGTTAAACGCGTTTTTCACATCCAGTGTGACCAGCAAACATACGGGACGTGAAAAGTGGTTTCCACGTTCCGTGCTCCTACCTGCATTAACTACCTTCTGGATAGCCGCCACAGTCGACCTGCCCCTTCGAAAGCCGTACTGTCTTTCGGAGAGGTCGCCTGCCGCTACTACTGCAGCCTGCAGACGTGGGCGAAGAAGCTTCTCCAGGAGTTTCCCCGCGTTATCAAGGAGGCATAGTGGTCTGTATGACCCAGGAGCGCCGACTGGTCCCTTGCCCTTGTCAATAAGCACAAGTTTAGCCATCTTCCAGCGGGAGGGAAACACCCCGGCCTTTAGACAGGCGTTGTACATATTGAGCAAGAGCTCTGGATGACTCCGTGACACGGCTTTCAGCACCTCTGCTGGTAGACCATCAGGACCTGGTGCCTTCCCGCTGCGAAAACAACGAGAGGCACACTCCAGTTCCTCCAAGGTGAAAGGCTGGATTTCCGTTTCTTCCGTGACCGATGTTCTATCGACCACTGGATGATCCGGAAAAAGGGCTTCCACTATGGGCCGAATAGTATCCGCATTCAGAGAAGCGTTTGGCTTAAACGCCCTCAATTTGCGGAGCACTATTTTATAGCCCAACCCCCATGGATCCCTATTTAAGTCCTTCGTTAAGTCCTTCCAGCATCGGCGCTTACTTCTTTGGATGGCGCGGCGAAGATCTTTTTTCGCCGCCTTATACTCTTCGGCTTTTCGGGCTGCGTCATCTGCGTTTCCATTAGCGCGTTGAGCCAGCCGTCTACGACGGAGACAAACACGCCTCAGATCCGCAATTTCGGTCGTCCACCAGTAAGCAGGACTTCTCCCTTCGTTCGGACCCCTCCTCGGTACAGCGCTTTGACAGGCCTGATGTATAAGACTCATGGTTGAGTCCACAAGTACATCAGCCCTCTCAACAGGCGGAAGATCATTACGGATCCCCTCTGTGGTCATACGTCCCCGTTCTAGGGCTAGAGACAAAGCTTCAACGTCCATTCTAGCGGCATTCCACCTAGCTGGTCCATGACGTTGGATGGACCGAGCTGGCGCAATATCACGCACACGGAATGTGATATATTGATGATCGCTGGCCGTAAAGTCCTCGATCACCTGCCATTCCTGCACGAGTGCCGCTAGGTTTTCAGTCGCCAGAGTGAGATCGATGATGGTCCCTCTTTGACCAGATCTTCGGAAGGTGGGCACGGAGCCGTTATTTAATACAACCAACCCCGTCCTGGACATAAAGTCCAAAATTCGCCCACCTCTCGAATCGGTTCTAATCTCACCCCACTCTACTGCTTTTGCATTGAAGTCTCCAGCCACTACCAGATGACCTCCCATGCTCCGTAAGACATCCTCCAAGTCGTCTAACTTGGTTTGGAAGTCCGAAATACCCTCGTTTGGAGTAAGATAGCAGCTAAAGTAAGTCACCAAGCCGCTTCTCACCCAAACGAAACCATCTCCAGAGCCATGGGCCGAAACACAGAAGCGTCTCGGGTCCGGGATCCATATCGCCGCTGTACCGAGGTTGTCCCTAAACCACGTAGGCGCACATCCGTCTCGGTACTGCTCACTGATCAAAATAAGATCAGCTTGTTTCTCGAGACGGATCTGCCCCATCAGATCGTGAGCAGTTCTGCTGCGGTGCATGTTGGCCTGTAGGATGACCCTCATATTGTCCGCTTAGCATCTTCTAATGCCTTGCGGAATACTCCGCAAGCGCCCGAACCTGCAATATGTTTGCGGCCATTTTCCCCTATGTCGGAGCATAGGTAGCATGTCGGCTGGGACTTGCAGTCCTTTGCCTTGTGCCCTTCTACCCCGCACAGGAAACACATATTGCCTCGGTCAGGTCCGCTGCAGTTTCCACTAAGGTGACCGTACCCCAGGCACCTAAAGCACCTGGAGACGTCCACTCTGCCGCGCATCCTGCAGTTGACCCAACCGATTTTCACTGTCCTCCTTTGGAGGAGAACCTTGGCAGCTTTCGCCTCCATCTTGACAATAGCCATGTGTTGCCCCCTCATGTTGGGCTTTGCCAAAAACACCTCCAGAACACCCTTGTATTCTACAAGAATGTCTTGGAGAGCCACTTCCACCTCCTCCACAGAGGTGCACTCGTCGAGATCTCTGATCTCTACCTTAGTCATAGGGACCAGTTCTCTGACTAAACTCGCCTCGCCCGCTGCCTTTTCTAACGCCTGTTTAAAAGCGCTTCTTCCGTCAGTGGAGGACTTTTTCAGCTCCACAAGAAGCTCTCCCGCCTTGGTCTTCCGTATTGACCTAACAGCCACTCCACAGGCTTCCGGTTTGACCTGCGATCGGACGGCACTAAGCACTTCCGCGTAGGTCTTACCAGCTGCAGGTTTTAGAAGAATCGCTTCTGGCTTCTCGCCACCACGCTTCCTCTTCTGCATATTGCCCCTCTTTCCACTCGGTCCATCCTCATTAGATGGAGCGGTACCCTGAGGAGCACCTTTCCCCTGAGCGCGGTTGCGCTTTTTCCCGGCGGAAGTTTGGACCACCTTTGAAGAGGCAGCATTTTGAGATGCTGCCCTTGTCGCGGATGCACCGTTGTCAGTCTCCGGTTTGGAGACGACGCCGCTGGCTTTCGCCTTTTTTGCGCTCTTCTGCGCCTCAACTAACGGTGGACTACCTGCCCTCCTCTTCCCACCTTCCTTGGTGAGACATCTAGGAGCAGCTACGTACTCCGGACGTTGCGGTCTGGAATAGCTCATTGTGAGCCACTGCAATTTTTCGACATTCTCCTCCAGTTTTGGAAGAGAGTCTTTAATGGACCTGCTAACGTTTGGCTGCTTTTTAACAGCTGCCCCCATCTCCTTAATAATGGACCTCATTCCTGAGAGTCCCTCCTTCAGCTGGGCTAAGGCTTCCGCAAACCACCTTTCGGTGTTTCCGAAAGACTCAACTCCACCACTACGGCCTTCGAAGCTAGGCTCCATCGTCAAAGGGGCGCCACTTGAAGTGGGCACCGACCCTGACTTCTCCATCCGGAGGTAATAAGTTTCAGTGCTATCCACTTTCCACTTATTACAATGCACAAAACTAATATAAAAGAAACAAAAAATTCGTAATAGGTACCTATTACAAATATTTAAATTTCCTCTATCAAAAATCCACCTATTACTAATCACACTAATTATTATGCGGTCGCAAAAAAACACGTCTGTACTCGTTAAGAGATCACCAGAGAATCCATAATAATAATAATAATAATAATAATAATAATAATAATAATAATAATAATAATAATAATAATAATAATAATAATAATAATAATAATAATAATAATAATAATAATAATAATAATAATAATAATAATAATAATAATAATAATAATAATAATAATAATAATAATAATAATAATAATAATAATAATAATAATAATAATAATAATAATAATAATAATAATAATAATAATAATAATAATAATAATAATAATAATAATAATAATAATAATAATAATAATAATAATAATAATAATAATAATAATAATAATAATAATAATAATAATAATAATAATAATAATAATAATAATAATAATAATAATAATAATAATAATAATAATAATAATAATAATAATAATAATAATAATAATAATAATAATAATAATAATAATAATAATAATAATAATAATAATAATAATAATAATAATAATAATAATAATAATAATAATAATAATAATAATAATAATAATAATAATAATAATAATAATAATAATAATAATAATAATAATAATAATAATAATAATAATAATAATAATAATAATAATAATAATAATAATAATAATAATAATAATAATAATAATAATAATAATAATAATAATAATAATAATAATAATAATAATAATAATAATAATAATAATAATAATAATAATAATAATAATAATAATAATAATAATAATAATAATAATAATAATAATAATAATAATAATAATAATAATAATAATAATAATAATAATAATAATAATAATAATAATAATAATAATAATAATAATAATAATAATAATAATAATAATAATAATAATAATAATAATAATAATAATAATAATAATAATAATAATAATAATAATAATAATAATAATAATAATAATAATAATAATAATAATAATAATAATAATAATAATAATAATAATAATAATAATAATAATAATAATAATAATAATAATAATAATAATAATAATAATAATAATAATAATAATAATAATAATTTTTTTTTTTTTTTTTTTTTTTTTTTTTTTTTTTTTTTTTTTTTTTTTTTTTTTGGAGAGAGGGGAAATGCATTTACGCACTTAGGTGGTTTTTGCCACCCGTCGTGCCGGACTCCACGCAGTTATTGCGTGCCTACCGGCTAAAACCCCTCTCTATATCACCCGGCTCCATCCTGGGACCGTCAATTTATGACATTACTTCAGGATGGAGCCTTATATTCCGGTCCAGTTGGACCCTACGGTGCCACCGACCTGGCAAGGTCTCTCTCCTTCCGACGAAGGATCCCCCTCGCAAAAAAAGCGATCCTTCTCCATGCAGCAAGGCTTCCTAACATGACTCCCGTGATGGTATTGGGAGTCAAGATGCCAAGATCCCTCTCCAGTGCACGCCTCTCCAACATCCACTTCTCACACTCAAAGAAAGTGTGGAAAGCGGAGTCGGATTGTGCTCCACAGTAGACGCATGTGGGACTTACGGCCTTTCCTATTTTAAACAGGAAAGACCGAAAGTGCCCATGGCCCGTCAGCAACTGCGTGAGGTAGTAATCTACCTCACCGTGCTGACGATTTAGCCAAGCGTCCACTTGAGGGACAAGGGCGTAAGTCCACCTTCCGCGTGTCTCAGTATCCCACCGTAACTGCCAGTCACGGAGGGACTGAGACCTTGCTACAGATTGTGCGCCTTCTTTTCCAATTTCGCCCTTGTGTTGGTGGACGAATTGTCGCTCCCTGGCGAGGAGGTCAATGGGTATGACCCCGGCGACCACCAAGACAGCCGGCTCCGATACCGTGCGGTAGGAGCACGCAATGCGGAGCGCTGCTCTCCGTTGATAATAATAATAATAATAATAATAATAATAATAATAATAATAATAATAATAATAATAATAATAATAATAATAATAATAATAATAATAATAATAATAATAATAATAATAATAATAATAATAATAATAATAATAATAATAATAATAATAATAATAATAATAATAATAATAATAATAATAATAATAATAATAATAATAATAATAATAATAATAATAATAATAATAATAATAATAATAATAATAATAATAATAATAATAATAATAATAATAATAATTGTAGTATATGTATGTAAGTCATTATAAAATGTTTGCACTCTTTTGAAGTACGCAAGTATTTTAATTGTTTGTACTTAATTTTGTATTATTGCTTTTTATGATAAACATACATACATATTAACTACAGTATTTCTGAGCAGGTAATAAAAATTCTTTAGCAGACCGTTATACTGGTTTATTTTACTTTAGTAATAAGCTTTGTAATAATAAATAAATAAGAATATTTTACTCGCTAAGCAACTAGCAACATAAGAAGACGTAAATTTAAATGAAATAAAATCTTTTAACAACAGAAATAAAACCTAAATTTTGAGTTTATTACAGTGGCGACGAGGCTAAAAAAAAAAAAAAAAAAAAAACAAAAAAAAAGTAGTTAAGTAATATATTTTGTTTATAAAAGTTTAAATCATGGCCAACTTAGTTTTTGGAAAAATGCCTTTTTTGATCATACTCAAAAAAATTGGGCTGTGTTTCAAAATCAATTGGAGCAGTTTTTAATTGCTAATGAGATAGAAGATGCAGCTAAGAAAAAAGCCATCTTATTAACATCAGTTTGTGAAACGTCGTATATGCTGTTGCAGAATTTAGTGAGTCCAGCAAAAGTGGAAGATGTAGGAACAACGTATGACATTTGTTTGTTAGCAATGAACAAACATTTTAAGGCTGCTACATCTGGATTTGCTGAACGCTATAAATTTTATAACGCTACGAAATTAGCCAATGAAACCATAAATGAATGGGCTGTCCGAGTAAGAGCACTGGCGGTGAACTGTGAGTTTGGGGCTAATCTGGAAACAGCTATTCGGGATAAATTCGTGATGGGGCTAGAAAAAGGTCCAGCTCGCGATAAAATTTTTCTTGAATCAGTGGATTCTTCATTTGAAAAGGTCCTTGAAATAGCAAACAACGTTGAATATACCAAACATCAGTACAATTTACTGCAAGAGGTTAAGGAAGAAAGTTTAAATTTTATAAAACGGAATAAAGGAGGCCAGCAGAAAAAGCAACATCAACAACGTAAAATATCAACTGAACACTGCAAGGTTTGTGGGTACAGCAATCATAAGAGTGAGAACTGTAAGTTTAAGAATTATAAATGCAATAATTGCAAACAAAGAGGGCATTTAAAGAAAATGTGTAGTGTAAAAAGTATTAATTATATTGATAATAGTGATATAAGCTTATATTCTATTAGTAGTACTAATGATGGTCCTATCAAAATTAAAATTTTTGTAAAGGATAAGCTTTTTGAAATGGAACTTGATACTGGCTCGGAGAATAATGTAATTTCGGTTAATTTTTACAGAACCTATTTCGGAAACTATATACTTAGAGAAGCTGACGTGTTGTTGAAATCGTATAACGGAGCAAATATAACGGCTATTGGTGCATGTGATGTTAAAGTCAGGTATGGTGATAAAATGAAAGTAATTCCATTTATAGTAATTGAAAATGGTGGCCCGCCATTGTTAGGAAGAAACTTTCTTAAAATATTTGAAATTAGAATTGGTAAATTAAATTATTGTGTGCCCATGACAAGTGCACAACAAATTATTAACAAATTTAAAACCCTTTTCGATGGTAGTTTAGGTTTGTTTCGAGGTGGTGAGGCAGTTTTGAAAATAAAAGAGGGTACAGTACCAAAGTTTTTCAGGCCAAGACCATTGCCTGTGGCTATCAAGAGTAACGTAGAAGATGAAATTGATAAGTTAGTGCAAATCGGAGTTCTGCAGCCAGTGAAATACTGCGAATGGGGGACTCCAATCGTTCCTATTGTGAAGAGGAATGGGAGTATTAGAATTTGTGGGGATTTTAAAGTTACCCTGAGTCCACATTTGAATGTTGAGAAGTATCCACTTCCTCGGATAGAGGATATATTTTCAAGATTACACGGTGGAGAAGAATTCACTAAATTAGATTTGAGCATGGCATATCAACAGGTGCAATTAAATAAGGAATCAAGAAAATACACTACAATTTCGACATCTAAGGGCCTTTATCAATATACCCGACTGATTTACGGGTTGGCTTCGGCACCCGCTATTTTTCAAAGAATAATGGATAGTCTGTTAGCAGGTTTAAACGGGGTAGTTGTCTTTTTAGACGATATTTTAATAAGTGCACCGAATAGAAAGTTGCACATACAGAGACTCGAGAAAGTTCTTTGTATATTGAATGAGGCTGGGTTCAAATTATCAGCAGAAAAATGCGAATTCTTTTCTAAAAAAATTAAATATTTAGGACATATGATTGACAAAAATGGGTTACATATGAACCCAGAGAAAATTAACGAAATAGCTACTATTCCATATCCCACAAGTGTTAAGGAACTTCAATCGTTTTTGGGGGTTGTAAATTTTTACCGCAGATTTTTACCTGATGTTTCAACCTTGTTACATCCTCTACATAATTTGCTACGAGCCGATACAAAGTTCATTTGGAATGATAGCTGTTCTTCCGCTGTCGATCAACTGAAGTCTTTATTACTAGCTGATAATTGTTTAGCACATTTTAATGCAAAGTTTAGAACGCGGTTGACTGTGGATGCCAGCCCCGTGGGCGTTGGTGCAGTCTTATCACAATTAGACGATCAGGGCGTGGAAAGGCCAATAGAGTTCGCGTCTAAATCTTTGACAGACACCGAAAAACGATACTCACAGTTAGACCGTGAAGCTGTAGCAATTTTATTTGGGGTGAAAAAATTTCATCATTATTTATATGGTCGTCATTTTACCTTAGTGACTGACAACAAACCACTACACCACATATTTAATCCCAAAAAGGGAATTCCGTTAATGGCTTCTAGTCGTTTACAGCGTATAGCTTTAACTCTATCTGGCTATCAGTTTGATATATGTCACATCAAGTCAAAGGGTAACATAGCGGACTACTTTTCTAGATATCCAAAGGAATGTAATGAGAATGTAGAAAAATTCCCTGAAAACGTTTTTATTAATTATTTGAAGAATCGTCCTGAGGAGGATAATTTTTTAGATTTTAAGAAAATAGTAAATGAAACGGAAAAGGACTTGTTGTTGCAAAAAGTGAGAAAAATAATTAAAATTGGATGGCCTGAACGATGCCCCGATCCTGAACTGTTACCGTATTTTTTGAGGCGAAATGAGTTAACCGAGGAAGAAAATTGTCTATTTTGGGGATATCGGGTTATAATACCCACACGTTTGACAAAAGATTTAGTTAACTTTTTACATGCCTCCCATATGGGAGTGATCAAAATGAAGGCAATGGCTCGTGAGTGTTGTTGGTGGCCCGGACAGAGCAAGGATTTGGAAGAAGTTACTCGGTTTTGTGAGGCTTGTTTATTGACTCGACCTAGTCCACCTCAGCAGGAATTGATTGTGTGGCCTAGGCCTGAGGAAATTTGGTCCAGAGTACATATTGACTTTTTTGGTCCATTCTTGAAACGTTGGTGTTTAGTACTAGTAGATAGCAGTAGTAAATGGGTTGAGTGCATTGACATGGGTACCAATATAACAAGTGATGCAGTTATTTCTGTTTTACGCGAACTGTTCGCTCGTTTTGGATTACCAAAAATTATAGTTTCGGATAATGGTACATCTTTTATTTCCAATAAATTTAAGAAATTTTTAGAAATAAATGGTATTCAACAAATAACTACACCTGTAGGACATCCCGCTACCAATGGCCAAGCAGAGAATGCCGTTAAATTAGTGAAGAATGCGTTGAAACGTAGTTTGAAAGACGCGCCGTTATCCGAGTTCAACAATGCGTTATGTCGATTTTTATTTGATTATAGAAACACTATACATTCGAGTATAGGAGTTTCACCAGCTACCTTGATGTTTAATAGAAGAAAATTGAGAACTAGACTTGATCTTATTAACCCGAAAAGAAAAGCTGAAATTAAAAATAATAAAAATATTAAAAAATTTATAGAAAACAAACAGAAAAATCAGTTAATATATCATAAAGGTTCCAGAAAATCGAAATTTAAGATAAATGAGAGTGTGATGGTAAAAGACTATTCCACTCCAGGAAAAGTGTCATGGACACAGGGTACAATTTCTAAAGTTTTAGGCAGACAAACGTATTTGGTAGAGCTGGAATCAAATAAAATATGGAAAAGACATGCAAACCAAATTATTTCTTGCAACAAAATTAGTAAATCGGAAATTCCAACTACAGTTTTAGATCCATTTCAGAAGGTTTGTCCTAATAATATAAAAGATTCAAACAAAAGTTGTGAAAATAAAGACAATAAGAATCCAGAGTCTGATGCCGAAATTTTGAATAACGGCAATCAACAAAATATTGTAAACCAGGAAATTACTGATAAGGTTGAAGGAAATATACAACTAACTGAATGCCAAGTTGTTAACAACAACACTGGTACTAAATATAATTTAAGGCAAAGAAAATTAAAAAATTGAAAAGAAGAAAATAATATTGGAATTTATATTTATCAAAATAATAAGATTTTTTTTTTATATTTCTAAGAAAAAAAAAAAAAAAAAAAAAAAATAAGAAGGGGGTATTGTAGTATATGTATGTAAGTCATTATAAAATGTTTGCACTCTTTTGAAGTACGCAAGTATTTTAATTGTTTGTACTTAATTTTGTATTATTGCTTTTTATGATAAACATACATACATATTAACTACAGTATTTCTGAGCAGGTAATAAAAATTCTTTAGCAGACCGTTATACTGGTTTATTTTACTTTAGTAATAAGCTTTGTAATAATAAATAAATAAGAATATTTTACTCGCTAAGCAACTAGCAACATAAGAAGACGTAAATTTAAATGAAATAAAATCTTTTAACAACAGAAATAAAACCTAAATTTTGAGTTTATTACAATAATAATAATAATAATAACCCTAGGGGGATCCTGTAACCCCAATAGGGCGCGTCCCCAGGTGGCGGATAGGGGAATGCCTCCCAGATATGGGTGGTAGGAGGGAAATCAAATACCTCCCGCGGACCAACAGGAAAGTCCAAGCGCGTCGGTTCTCATATTGAGCGGCTTCTTGGCCAGCGACTGATTCCATGTTAGGAACGGCTGATGGAGATCACCTGGCAGTAGGTACAAAATGCTAGGGGAGGAAACCCTGAAAACAAATCACCATAATGAGTACAAGAAGGAATTTAAATATGTATATACGATCCCCTGAGGAAGGGCCTCTATCTGCTGGAGCTGATCCTGGTGATGGAGCGATGACGAGCGATCAGCGTCCAAGACGGCGTACGCGTCCTGGGCGGGTTCAACCCGAAACTAACCCGACGATAGAAAGAAACCGTACAATATCTGAGGTTTCACCTGCTGCTAGTGCTACTCTGGAGAACCAACCAGGGCTCACTAATGCAGGTCTGCCAAGACAGCGCATAAAATGGACTGAGGTCATGAATATGGATATATTGCGCATATATTACCGCGTCACTAACTGCGAACGTGACAGAAGCGGTTATGGGCAGAAACTATTTGAACAATTTACCCAAATTTACCCTGAACTTCAAGTGACCGTACAAAGAGTTACCGACCAATACAGGACAATAATTAGAAGAAATCTTATCCCACCAACTGAGAGACAAGCCATTAAACTCCTAATAAATGCAGAACTTGATGAGAACTCACGAGATTTAGGAGCAGTAGACCTACAGGAGGAAATAGCCCCCGACAATTTTCCAGAATCAGCGAATCCAAATCAGGTTATTGAACAAAATTTGCTTGATGATAGGTCACGAGCTTTAGGTACAGTGGAATTAGAGGAAGAAATAGCCCTCGAAAATTTTTCCGATTCGGCTAATCTGTATCTAGTTAGGGACCAAAATGGACCTACAGACAACTTACAGACTTTAACTGAAAATCTCAGAATCGAAATGAGGAGAGCCGTGACGCTATTTGAGGGCACGAATGCTACACTTCGACCTTCAATTCCTAGAATAAACACCTCAAGAAAACCTGCGAAGATAATTGAAATTATGAACAAAGAAGTAATCCCACCGTACCTTCTGAGCGTTCATGACTTGGAAAGTCTGCACCTCGTTATTTATTGTGCAGCTATTGCAGTCGTAAAATCTTTACGAATAAAACTTGAACAGAGGCCTAACACACGGCATAGACCAGAAAAAATAATACCAGCATGGGAAAAGAGGCTACTGAAATCCATTGATAAACTACGTAAAGATATAGCAAGAGTAGAAGCCCTGGTCCAAGGTGCGAATACCAGAAAACTTAATAGAATGGTTGCAAATATTACTAAAAGACACAGAATACACTCTCAAAGAGATCAACTGAATAGTTCACCAATACAATGCCTAGATACTCTTAAGCAGAAACTATCTGTGAAAGCAGCAAGACTTGCTCGATATAGAATTACTAGAGCAAGAAAAACTGATAACTCTTTTTTCATAAGATCTGAGAAAGCGTTCTATAGGACACTCAAAAAGGAAAATAACACCACGCCCTCAGATTATCCATCAGCAGAACAGATAACCTCATTTTGGGGTGAACAACTCTCAACCAATGTCGAATATAATTCCAACGCAGATTGGATTCAAGCCGAAGAGAACCGTTACCGAGACCTCCCGGGTATGGATTATCAAGATTTGGAAATAAGTGAAGTGCAAGGAATATTGCGAAACCTGATGAACTGGAAATCTCCAGGGCCAGATAAAATCCAGAATTTTTGGTTGAAGAGATTCTCTTGTGTCCATGCAAAACTAACGGGGATTATAAACAACATCATTCAACACCCCCAGGACGTTCCTTATTTTCTTACCCAGGGAATAACATACTTACTGGAAAAAGATCCACTTAGCAGGAATGATCCTTCAAAGTTCCGACCAATCACCTGTCTTCCAACTTTATACAAAGTCATAACATCATGTTTGGCACTACGAATAAACAAGCATTGTGACCAATACAAAATAGTGGCGGAACAACAGAAGGGGTGTAGAAAAAGATCGAGAGGATGCAAAGAGCAGCTGACAATTGATTCAGTAGCATGTGGACAGGCTTATGGAAAGCACAGGAATCTTTCAATGGCTTATATAGACTATAGAAAAGCATTTGATTCCGTGCCTCATGGATGGCTTCTGAAAGTTTTGAAGATGTATAAGATCCACCCCAAAATAGTTACATTCCTGAGCCACATTATGAAGAATTGGAGAACTAAAGTCTCGCTAAGAACACCCACAACACAAATAGAGACCGCTGAAATCCCTATTAAGAGGGGCATATTCCAGGGTGACTCGCTAAGCCCAGTATGGTTTGTGCTGTGTCTTAATCCGATTTCGAGTTTGCTTGACTCTACATTATATGGATTCGAGATCAGACATAATGGCGAAAGTCTCTACAAACTAAATCATCTCCTTTTTATGGACGATATTAAACTTTATGGTTCTAATAAACACCAACTCAAATACCTAATTAATGTTGTCGAATCGTTCTCCAAGGATATTTGTATGGAATTTGGCCTCAATAAATGCAGAACACTACATATCACAAAGGGGAAAATGGAAGAAACTCCTCACGACCTACAGGACGGCAGAATAATGGAAACCATGAAGAAAGAGGATACTTATAAGTACCTAGGTATTAGGCAAGCCATTCGCATTGAACAAAATCAAATGAAGAAGGAATTGGCCAAAGAGTTTTGTGGACGTATCAGGAAGATTTTAAAGACCGGCTTAAATGCAAAAAATATGATAAAAGCAATTAATACATACGCAGCTACGACTCTAAGTTATTCGTACGGTATAATAAATTGGAGCAACACTGACATAGAGGCCCTACAACGAAAATGTAGAGTACTAATGACTAAGGCACGCAAACACCACCCAAAATCAGCACATGAAAGGACAATGCTGCCCAGATGTATGGGAGGAAGAGGTCTAGTTGATATGAATAACCAGAGAAAACGACAAATTGATGGTCTAAGGTCATATTTCTATGAACAGGCCACAACATCTCCATTACATAATGCGGTGTGTAAAGCGGACAATTACTCACCTTTACACCTTTCTCAAAGCCGTGCTGTATTAGCAACTTCAACGAACCAGCAGAAAATGGAAGCATGGATGAGTAAGCCACTTCATGGCAGACACCCAAATGAAGCTAGTCAGGAATATGTCGACATGAAATCGTCGAACTATTGGCTAGTTGCAGGACAACTGTTTCCGGAGACTGAAGGTTTTATGTTAGCTATTCAAGACCAAGTAATCCCAACAAGAAACTATCTGAAAACTGTAGTGGGGGATGCTACTATGGCAAGTGATTCATGTCGGTATGGCTGCAGGTCAAGCGAGACAATACACCACATAACTTCAGGATGTACAAGCCTGGCCGGAACGGAATATATTGACCGTCACAATTCAGTAGTGAAAATACTACATCAACAACTCGTTTTAAAGTACTCTCTAACTACATCGGAAGAAGTACCATATTATAAATACCACCCTGAGTCTGTGTTGGAAAATGATAGAATTCGGCTGTATTGGGACCGTACGGTCCTCACTGATCGGAGTGTAGCAGCAAATAGGCCGGATATTATGTTAATGGACAAAGAGCGGCGGATTGTATGGCTAATAGATGTCGCAATACCGAATAACAACAACCTGCAATTGAAACATCACGAGAAAATTTGTAAATACAGTGGGCTTGTTGATCCCATTAAAAGACAATGGAATGTTGACACTGTCAAAATAATACCGATTATAATTTCAAGCACAGGACTTATACCGAAGACTTTGCATGATAACTTAAAGGAGCTTAGTATGCCGGAAAACATGTGGCAGATAATGCAGAAAGCGGTGGTTATTGCAACTACACGAATCGTTAGGAAGTTTATGGGAATGTAATTATAAGTAACATAAGTTAGATTAGTACTTGCGCTGTAATTATTTGATAATTTGTGCAATTTATGAAATTCTGTGAATATCTTGAATGAATTGTATCCAATTTTTTGTGATTGAGAATAAAGAGTGAATAATAATAATAATAATAATAATAATAATAATAATAATAATAATAATAATAATAATAATAATAATAATAATAATAATAATAATAATAATAATAATAATAATAATAATAATAATAATAATAATAATAATAATAATAATAATAATAATAATAATAATAATAATAATAATAATAATAATAATAATAATAATAATAATAATAATAATAATAATAATAATAATAATAATAATAATAATAATAATAATAATAATAATAATAATAATAATAATAATAATAATAATAATAATAATAATAATAATTACTCTACAACGCGTAACTGACCAATTTAGAGTAATAGTACGACGGAATTTAATCCCGCAGATAGAAAGAGAAACTCTGAAGAACGAAATAGAAACTGAAATAAACGCAATAAACATTGAATCTGAAATAAACGAAATAGGAACTGAAATAAACGCAATAAACATTGAATCTGAACAACAGGATTCGCAACAAATTAATATTGAAGAAGATCAGAACATACCAAACAGGGAAAGGTATACAGAAGAAGAAGCAAGTTTAGTGGAAGAACTAAATATTGAAATGAGAAGATCTTTAACACTATTTGAAGGCACTAATCCAACATTAAGACCACAGATCCCAAGAGTTGAAACGGCTAAAAAAGTTCATCTGCGAATAAAAATAATGAACCGAGATATTATACCCCACTACCTTCCAACTGTAACAGATTTAGAGAAAATGCAATTAATTTTGTATTGTGGAGCAATAGCAATCACTAGAAGTCTTGGGCTAAAAATTGAAAATGATACTAATTTAAGAAGACATGTTGAGAATCCAAAACCACCATGGGAAAGGCGACTAACAAAAACCATTGAAAACCTCCGAAGAGATATAGGAAGAGTCGAAGCTTTAGTTAAAGGCGAAGAAACTAGGAGACTCAGGAGGATAGTTGCCTATATAATTAAACGACACCAAAACCATACACGATGGGATCAACCAAATTTAACACCTACACAATGCCTGGATACAATGAAACAAAAATTATCGGTTGTATCTACCCGACTGGCCAGGTACCGAGTGAGCAGGAGACGTAAAACTGATAATTTTGTGTTTAATGTATCAGAAAAGAAATTTTACAGGACACTCAATAAAAGTATTTCAAGAAATGGAGATAGTTACCCAACTAAACAACAAATAACCACGTTTTGGAGGGAACAACTGTCTACAAGTGCAGAATGTAATACGAATGCGGAGTGGATACGAAAAGAAGAAGACAGGTGGCAAGGAACAACCTGTATGGAGTACTATGACTTCAGTGTAGCTGAAGTTAGGGAAATACTGAAGAGGTTGCAAAACTGGAAATCATCTGGGCCAGACAGATTACAGAACTTCTGGATAAAAAAATTTACATCCCTGCACTCAAGGCTGACTGAATTAATTAATGACTCCATACGAAATCCTAGTCACTTACCCAGCTTCCTAACCCAAGGGACCACATATTTACTAGAAAAGAACCCTGAAAGTAGAAGTGACCCCTCAAAGTACAGGCCAATAACATGTCTTCCAACACTCTATAAGCTAATAACATCATGCTTAACACTGCGTATAGCCACATATTGCAATCAAAACAATATCATAGCTGAACAACAAAAAGGTTGCAGGGCAGAATCAAGGGGATGCAAGGAACAGTTAATAATTGATTCTATAATATGCGAACAGGCTTATAAAAATAAGCGAAACTTGTCAATGGCATACATAGACTACAAAAAAGCCTTTGATTCTGTTCCCCACAAATGGTTATTGAAGGTGTTACAGATATACCGAATAGACCCAACAATAATATTATTCCTGAAAAACACTATGGAACAATGGAGAACAAAAGTTTCAATGAGAACAACCGAAGAATACATGGAAACAGATGTTATTCCGATCAAACGGGGTATATTTCAGGGTGATTCGCTAAGCCCCATATGGTTTATATTAAGCCTAAACCCACTATCAGGAATATTAAATTCTACACAATATGGCTTCAATATCAAACTAGATTCCCGAAATCTATACAGATTAAACCACCTGTTGTTTATGGATGACTTGAAATTATACGGAGGAAACCAAAACCAACTATCAAGTCTAATAAATGCGGTAGAGAATTTCTCCAAAGACATTAGTATGGAATTTGGACTCAATAAGTGTAAGACCCTCAACATCATCAGAGGAAAATTACAACAAATTCCACACGAACTTGAAGAAGGCAATATAATGGAGGCCATGAAAGTAGGAGAAATATATAAATACCTCGGCATGCGGCAATCTATCCAGCAAAGAAAAATGAAGGATGATATAACAAAAGAGTTTTCGAAAAGGGTAAGGAATATCTTAAGATCAGGCTTAAATGCAGGAAATATGAGTAAAGCCATAAATACATATGCTGTCCCAGTCTTGAACTACACATTTGGGGTATTAAATTGGAGTAACTCGGAAACAGTGGCTTTACAACGCAAATGTAGAGTCCTGATGACAAAGGAACGGAAACATCATCCAAAATCCTCTGTCGAGAGAACAATGCTACCTAGAAAAATGGGTGGAAGAGGTCTGGTGGACATTAACAATCAAAGAAAACAGCAAATAGAGCAATTAAGAAAATTCTTCCTGGAGAAAGCCTTAACATCGGTATTACATGAAGCAGTATGCAAAGCGGATACATATACGGCAATACAACTGGGTAATAATCCCTTACCGCAAATTATTGAATCGGAGCAGCAGAAAATAATTTCATGGATGGGGAAACCACTACACGGCAGACACCCAAATGAAGTTAGCCAAGAACATGTCGATGGCAGTGGATCAAATTATTGGTTAGTTTCAGGCCAACTGTTTCCTGAAACAGAGGGATATATGATGGCAATACAAGACCAGGTAATCCCCACTAGAAATTACTTAAAGGTCATCACGAAGGACACTTCAATCCTAGATGACAGATGTCGCTATGGCTGTAATTCACTTGAGACTATACAACACATAACAGCTGGATGTACATCCCTAGCAGGAACAGAGTATATCGACCGACACAACTCTGTAGCCAAAATTTTACATCAACAGATAGCCTTGAAATACAACCTATTGACATCTGAATGGGCTCCCTACTATATATATCAGCCTGAGCCAGTATTAGAAAACGGCAACTATAGACTTTATTACGACCGAACTATTCTTACAGATAGAAGTGTCTCAGCAAATAGACTAGATTTAATGTTGATGAATAAGTGCCGAAAGGAAGTCTGGTTAATAGATATAGCAATACCCAACAACACCAATATGCAAGTTAAACATCAGGAGAAAATCTGTAAATACAATGACCTTGCCACACTTATCAAAAGGCAATGGAACATCGAAGCTGTAAGAACTATCCCAATAATAATATCGAGCACTGGACTAATTCCGAAGACTCTGCATCACGGATTAAAAGAGTTGGATATGCCGGAAAATCTATGGCGTAATATGCAAAAGGCAGTTGTAATAGCGACAACACGTATAGTTCGGAGGTTCATGGGTACATAGATCGGATCCTGTAGAACTGATTATATAAGATAAATGAATTATTTATTTATGAATTATTTATGAATTATTTATGAATACGAACATGATGTAAAGACGCGCTTTGATTTTTAATAATCTGTGCGGTCAATTTAATACTTAGCTTAAAGTAGATTGTAACCATTTGTGAAATGAGATAAATAAAGGATAATAATAATAATAATAATAATAATAATAATAATAATAATAATAATAATAATAATAATAATAATAATAATAATAATAATAATAATAATAATAATAATAATAATAATAATAATAATAATAATAATAATAATAATAATAATAATAATAATAATAATAATAATAATAATAATAATAATAATAATAATAATAATAATAATAATAATAATAATAATAATAATAATAATAATAATAATAATAATAATAATAATAATAATAATAATAATAATAATAATAATAATAATAATAATAATAATTTTTTTTTTTTTTTTTTTTTTTTTTTTTTGTGGTGAGAGGGGAAATGCATTTACGCACTTAGGTGGTTGTTGCCACCCGTCGTGCCGGACTCCACGCAGTTATTGCGTGCCTACCGGCTAAAACCCCTCTCTATATCACCCGGCTCCATCCTGGAACCGTCAATTTATGACATTACTTCAGGATGGAGCCTTATATGCCGGTCCAGTTGGACCCTACGGCTCTGTCGACCTTGCCAGGTCTCTCTCCTTCCGACGAAGAATCCCCCTCGCAAAAAAGGCGATCCTACTCCATGCAGCAAGGTTTCCTAACATGACTCCCATGATGGTATTGGGAGTCAAGATGCCAAGATCCCTCTCCAGTGCACGCCTCTCCAACATCCACTTCTCACACTCAAAGAAAGTGTGGAAAGCGGAGTCGGATTGTGCTCCACAGTAGACGCATGTGGGACTTACGGCCTTTCCTATTTTAAACAGGAAAGACCGAAAGTGCCCATGGCCCGTCAGCAACTGCGTGAGGTAGTAATCTACCTCACCGTGCTGACGATTTAGCCAAGCGTCCACTTGAGGGACAAGGGCGTAAGTCCACCTTCCGCGTGTCTCAGTATCCCACCGTAACTGCCAGTCACGGAGGGACTGAGACCTTGCCACAGATGCGCCTTCTCTTCCAATTTCGTCCTTGTGTTGGTGGACGAATTGTCGCTCCCTGGCGAGGAGGTCGATGGGTATGACCCCGGCGACCACCAAGACAGCCGGCTCCGATACCGTGCGGTAGGAGCACGCTATGCGGAGCGCTGCTCTCCGTTGCACTGCCGCCATGCGCTTTCGGTACTTTTCGACCCTGAGCGCATCAGCCCAGACTTCAGCTCCACACAACATCACAGACTCGGCGGTGCTCAGCAGCAAACGTCTTTTACAGGGAAGAGGGCCCCCAATGTTGGCCATTACCCTGCTTAACAACGTCACTACTGAGGCCGCTTTGTCTGCTCTGCTGGATATTTCGCTCCAGAAGGTTAGTCTGTTGTCCAAACTAACCCCCAGGTAGCGAACGGCATTCTTCGTCTGGACTGTAACTTCTCCTACCTGAATGCTTCTAATGAGCGGGATGCGCTTCTTAGTAAGAAGCACTATCTCGGTCTTAGTCAGTGCCAACTCCAACCCGTGGTCACTCAGCCAGAGAGTAACTCGACGCATAACCTGGTTGAGTCGCAGTTGGGCCGCATCGACATCTTTGGCAATAATTACTGCCGCGATGTCGTCTGCGTAACCAACCAGGAATGTCCCTTCGGGCATCTCCATACGTAGAATCCCGTCATATGTATAGTTCCATATGTCGGGTCCCAGTATAGATCCCTGGGCCGCCCCTGCCGATAAGACTTTCGTCTCTCGGCCATCCTCCGTGTCATAGAGTATGGATCGATCTTTCAGGTAATCTCCCATGATACGCAGGAGGTACCCTGGGAGCCTGAAATCTCTCTCCATCGCGTATAACGCATCCTGCCAGCGGACAGAGTTAAACGCGTTTTTCACATCCAGTGTGACCAGCAAACATACGGGACGTGAAAAGTGGTTTCCACGTTCCGTGCTCCTACCTGCATTAACTACCTCCTGGATAGCCGCCACAGTCGACCTGCCCCTTCGAAAGCCGTACTGTCTTTCGGAGAGGTCGCCTGCCGCCACTACTGCAGCCTGCAGACGTGGGCGAAGAAGCTTCTCCAGGAGTTTCCCCGCGTTATCAAGCAGGCATAGTGGTCTGTATGACCCAGGAGCGCCGACTGGTCCCTTGCCCTTGTCAATAAGTACAAGTTTAGCCATCTTCCAGCGGGAGGGAAACACCCCGGCCTTTAGACAGGCGTTGTACATATTGAGCAAGAGCTCTGGATGACTCCGTGACACGGCTTTCAGCACCTCTGCTGGTAGACCATCAGGACCTGGTGCCTTCCCGCTGCGCAAACAACGAGAGGCACACTCCAGTTCCTCCAAGGTGAAAGGCGGGATTTCCGTTTCTTCCGTGACCGATGTTCTATCGACCACTGGATGATCCGGAAAAAGGGCTTCCACAATGGGCCGAATAGTATCCGCATTCAGAGAAGCGTTTGGCTTAAACGCCCTCAATTTGCGGAGCACTATTTTATAGCCCAACCCCCATGGATCCCTATTTAGGTCCTCCGTTAAGTCCTTCCAGCATCGGCGCTTACTTCTTTGGATGGCGCGGCGAAGATCTTTTTTCGCCGCCTTATACTCTTCGGCTTTACGGGCTGCGTCATCTGCGTTTGCATTAGCGCGTTGAGCCAGCCGTCTACGACGGAGACAAACACGCCTCATATCCGCAATTTCGGTCGTCCACCAGTAAGCAGGACTTCTCCCTTCGTTCGCACCCCTCCTCGGTACAGCGCTTTGACAGGCCTGATGTATAAGATTCATGGTTGAGTCCACAAGTACATCAGCCCTCTCAACAGGCGGAAGATCATTACGGATCCCCTCTGTGGTCATACGTCCCCGTTCTAGGGCTAGAGACAAAGCTTCAACGTCCATCCTAGCGGCATTCCACCTAGCTGGTCCATGATGTTGGATGGACCGAGCTGGCGCAATATCACGCACACGGAATGTTATATACTGGTGATCGCTGGCCGTAAAGTCCTCGATCACCTGCCATTCCTGCACGAGTGCCGCTAGGTTTTCAGTTGCCAGAGTGAGATCGATAATGGTCCCCCTTTGGCCAGATCTTCGAAAGGTGGGCACGGAGCCGTTATTTAATACAACCAACCCCGTCCTGGACATAAAGTCCAAAATTCGCCCACCTCTCGAATCGGTTCTAATCTCGTCCCACTCTACTGCTTTTGCATTGAAGTCTCCAGCCACTACCAGATGACCTCCCATGCTTCGTAAGACATCCTCCAAGTCGTCTAACTTGGTTTGGAAGTCCGAAATACTCTCGTTTGGGGTAAGATAGCAGCTAAAGTAAGTCACCAAGCCGCTTCTCACCCAAACGAAACCATCTCCAGAGCCATGGGCCGAAACACAGAAGCGTCTCGGGTCCGGGATCCATATCGCCGCTGTACCGAGGTTGTCCCTAAACCACGTAGGCGCACATCCGTCTCGGTACTGCTCACTGATCAAAATAAGATCAGCTTGTTTCTCGAGACGGATCTGCCCCATCAGGTCGTGAGCAGTTCTGCTGCGGTGCATGTTGGCCTGTAGGATGACCCTCATATTGTCCGCTTAGCATCATCTAATGCCTTGCGGAATACTCCGCAAGCGCCCGAACCTGCAATATGTTTGCGGCCACTTTCCCCTATGCCGGAGCATAGGTAGCATGTCGGCTGGGACTTGCAGTCCTTTGCCTTGTGCCCTTCTACCCCGCACAGGAAACACATATTGCCTCGGTCAGGTCCGCTGCAGTTTCCACTAAGGTGACCGTACCCCAGGCACCTAAAGCACCTGGAGACGTCCACTCTGCCGCGCATCCTGCAGTTGACCCAACCGATTTTCACTGTCCTCCTTTGGAGGAGAACCTTGGCAGCTTCCGCCTCCATCTTGGCAATAGCCATGTGTTGCCCCCTCATGTTGGGCTTGGTCAGAAACACCTCCAGAACACCCTTGTAGTCTACTAGAATATCTTGGAGAGCCACTTCCACTTCCTCCACAGAGGTGCACTCGTCGAGATCTCTGATCTCTACCTTACTCATAGGGACCAGTTCTCTGACTACACTCGTCTCGCCCGCTGCCTTCTCTAACGCCTGTTTAAAGGCGTTTCTTCCTTCAGTGGAGGACTTCTTCAGCTCCACAAGAAGCTCTCCCGCCTTGGTCTTCCGTATTGACCTAACAGCCACTCCACAGGCTTCCGGTTTGACCTGCGATCTGACGGCACTAAGCACTTCCGCGTATGTCTTACCAGCTGCCGGTTTTAGAAGAATCGCTTCTGGCTTCTCGCCACCGCGCTTTCTCTTCTGCATATTGCTCCTCTTTCCACTCGGTCCATCCTCATTAGATGGAGCGGTACCCTGAGGAGCACCTTTCCCCTGAGCGCGGTTGCGCTTTTTCCCGGCGGAAGTTTGGGCCACCTTTGAAGAGGCAGCATTTTGAGATGCTGCCCTTGTCGCGGATGCACCGTTGTCAGTCTCCGGTTTGGAGACGACGCCGCTGGCTTTCGCCTTTTTTGCGCTCTTCTGCGCCTCAACTAACGGTGGACTACCTGCCCTCCTCTTCCCACCTTCCTTGGTGAGACATCTAGGAGCCGCTACATAATCCGGACGTTGCGGTTTCGAATAGCTCATGGTGAGCCACTCCAATTTATCAACATTCTCCTCCAGTTTTGGAAGAGAGTCTTTAATGGACCTGCTGACGTTTGGCTGCTTTTTAACAGCTGCCCCCATCTCCTTAATAATGGACCTCATTCCTGACAGTCCCTCCTTCAGCTGGGCTAAGGCTTCCGCAAACCACCTTTCGGTGTTTCCGAAAGACCCAACTCCACCACTACGGCCTTCGAATAATAATAATAATAATAATAATAATAATAATAATAATAATAATAATAATAATAATAATAATAATTTTTTTTTTTTTTTTTTTTTTTTTTTTTTTTTTTTTTTTTGGAGAGAGGGGAAATGCATTTACGCACTTAGGTGGTTTTTGCCACCCGTCGTGCCGGACTCCACGCAGTTATTGCGTGCCTACCGGCTAAAACCCCTCTCTATATCACCAGGCTCCATCCTGGAACCGTCAATTTATGACATTACTTCAGGATGGAGCCTTATATGCCGGTCCAGTTGGACCCTACGGATCTGTCGACCTTGCCAGGTCTCTCTCCTTCCGACGAAGGATCCCCCGCGCAAAAAAGGCGATCCTACTCCATGCAGCAAGGTTTCCTAACATGACTCCCATGATGGTATTGGGAGTCAAGATGCCAAGATCCCTCTCCAGTGCACGCCTCTCCAACATCCACTTCTCACACTCAAAGAAAGTGTGGAAAGCGGAGTCGGATTGTGCTCCACAGTAGACGCATGTGGGACTTACGGCCTTTCCTATTTTAAACAGGAAAGACCGAAAGTGTCCATGGCCAGTCAGCAACTGCGTGAGGTAGTAATCTACCTCACCGTGCTGACGATTTAGCCAAGCGTCCACTTGAGGGACAAGGGCGTAAGTCCACCTTCCGCGTGTCTCAGTATCCCACCGTAACTGCCAGTCACGGAGGGACTGAGACCTTGCCACAGATTGTGCGCCTTCTCTTCCAATTTCGTCCTTGTGTTGGTGGACGAATTGTCGCTCCCTGGCGAGAAGATCGATGGGTATGACCCCGGCGACCACCAAGACAGCCGGCTCCGATACCGTGCGGTAGGAGCACGCTATGCGGAGCGCTGCTCTCCGTTGCACTGCCGCCATGCGCTTTCGGTACTTTTCGACCCTGAGCGCATCAGCCCAGACTTCAGCTCCATACAACATCACAGACTCGGCGGTGCTCAGCAGCAAACGTCTTTTACAGGGAAGAGGGCCCCCAATGTTGGCCATTACCCTGCTCAACAACGTCACTACTGAGGCCGCTTTGTCTGCTCTGCTGGATATTTCGCTCCAGAAGGTTAGTCTGTTGTCCAAACTAACCCCCAAGTAGCGAACGGCATTCTTCGTCTGGACTGTAACCTCTCCTACCTGCATGCTTCTAATGAGCGGGATGCGCTTCTTAGTAAGAAGCACTATCTCGGTCTTAGTCAGTGCCAACTCCAACCCGTGGTCACTCAGCCAGAGAGTAACTCGACGCATAACCTGGTTGAGTCGCAGTTGGGCCGCATCGACATCTTTGGCAATAATTACTGCCGCGATGTCGTCTGCGTAACCAACCAGGAATGTCCCTTCGGGCATCTCCATACGTAGAATCCCGTCATATGTATAGTTCCATATGTCGGGTCCCAGTATGGATCCCTGGGCCGCCCCTGCCGATAAGACTTTCGTCTCTCGGCCATCCTCCGTGTCATAGAGTATGGATCGATCTTTCAGGTAATCTCCCATGATACGCAGGAGGTACCCTGGGAGCCTGAAATGTCTCTCCATTGCGTATAACGCATCCTGCCAGCGGACAGAGTTAAACGCGTTTTTCACATCCAGTGTGACCAGCAAACATACGGGACGTGAAAAGTGGTTTCCACGTTCCGTGCTCCTACCTGCATTAACTACCTCCTGGATAGCCGCCACAGTCGACCTGCCCCTTCGAAAGCCGTACTGTCTTTCGGAGAGGTCGCCTGCCGCTACTACTGCAGCCTGCAGACGTGGGCGAAGAAGCTTCTCCAGGAGTTTCCCCGCGTTATCAAGCAGGCATAGTGGTCTGTATGACCCAGGAATAATAATAATAATAATAATAATAATAATAATAATAATAATAATAATAATAATAATAATAATAATAATAATAATAATAATAATAATAATAATAATAATAATAATAATAATAATAATAATAATAATAATAATAATAATAATAATAATAATAATAATAATAATAATAATAATAATAATAATAATAATAATAATAATAATAATAATAATAATAATAATAATAATAATAATAATAATAATAATAATAATAATAATAATAA
The DNA here is from genome assembly GCA_963576795.1 of Metopia argyrocephala. Lineage (NCBI taxonomy): Eukaryota > Metazoa > Arthropoda > Insecta > Diptera > Sarcophagidae > Metopia > Metopia argyrocephala. The sequence continues at coordinate 18,714,796 of OY756211.1, read as the reverse complement.
TAATAATAATAATAATAATAATAATAATAATAATAATAATAATAATAATAATAATAATAATAATAATAATAATAATAATAATAATAATAATAATAATAATAATAATAATAATAATAATAATAATAATAATAATAATAATAATAATAATAATAATAATAATAATAATAATAATAATAATAATAATAATAATAATAATAATAATAATAATAATAATAATAATAATAATAATAATAATAATAATAATAATAATAATAATAATAATAATAATAATAATAATAATAATAATAATAATAATAATAATAATAATAATAATAATAATAATAATAATAATAATAATAATAATAATAATAATAATAATAATAATAATAATAATAATAATAATAATAATAATAATAATAATAATAATAATTTTTTTTTTTTTTTTTTTTTTTGGAGAGAGGGGAAATGCATTTACGCACTTAGGTGGTTTTTGCCACCCGTCGTGCCGGACTCCACGCAGTTATTGCGTGCCTACCGGCTAAAACCCCTCTCTATATCACCAGGCTCCATCCTGGAACCGTCAATTTATGACATTACTTCAGGATGGAGCCTTATATGCCGGTCCAGTTGGACCCTACGGATCTGTCGACCTTGCCAGGTCTCTCTCCTTCCGACGAAGGATCCCCCTCGCAAAAAAGGCGATCCTACTCCATGCAGCAAGGTTTCCTAACATGACTCCCATGATGGTATTGGGAGTCAAGATGCCAAGATCCCTCTCCAGTGCACGCCTCTCCAACATCCACTTCTCACACTCAAAGAAAGTGTGGAAAGCGGAGTCGGATTGTGCTCCACAGTAGACGCATGTGGGACTTACGGCCTTTCCTATTTTAAACAGGAAAGACCGAAAGTGCCCATGGCCAGTCAGCAACTGCGTGAGGTAGTAATCTACCTCACCGTGCTGACGATTTAGCCAAGCGTCCACTTGAGGGACAAGGGCGTAAGTCCACCTTCCGCGTGTCTCAGTATCCCACCGTAACTGCCAGTCACGGAGGGACTGAGACCTTGCCACAGATTGTGCGCCTTCTCTTCCAATTTCGTCCTTGTGTTGGTGGACGAATTGTCGCTCCCTGGCGAGAAGGTCGATGGGTATGACCCCGGCGACCACCAAGACAGCCGGCTCCGATACCGTGCGGTAGGAGCACGCTATGCGGAGCGCTGCTCTCCGTTGCACTGCCGCCATGCGCTTTCGGTACTTTTCGACCCTGAGCGCATCAGCCCAGACTTCAGCTCCATACAACATCACAGACTCGGCGGTGCTCAGCAGCAAACGTCTTTTACAGGGAAGAGGGCCCCCAATGTTGGCCATTACCCTGCTCAACAACGTCACTACTGAGGCCGCTTTGTCTGCTCTGCTGGATATTTCGCTCCAGAAGGTTAGTCTGTTGTCCAAACTAACCCCCAAGTAGCGAACGGCGTTCTTCGTCTGGACTGTAACCTCTCCTACCTGCATGCTTCTAATGAGCGGGATGCGCTTCTTAGTAAGAAGCACTATCTCGGTCTTAGTCAGTGCCAACTCCAACCCGTGGTCACTCAGCCAGAGAGTAACTCGACGCATAACCTGGTTGAGTCGCAGTTGGGCCGCATCGACATCTTTGGCAATAATTACTGCCGCGATGTCGTCTGCGTAACCAACCAGGAATGTCCCTTCGGGCATCTCCATACGTAGAATCCCGTCATATGTATAGTTCCATATGTCGGGTCCCAGTATGGATCCCTGGGCCGCCCCTGCCGATAAGACTTTCGTCTCTCGGCCATCCTCCGTGTCATAGAGTATGGATCGATCTTTCAGGTAATCTCCCATGATACGCAGGAGGTACCCTGGGAGCCTGAAATCTCTCTCCATTGCGTATAACGCATCCTGCCAGCGGACAGAGTTAAACGCGTTTTTCACATCCAGTGTGACCAGCAAACATACGGGACGTGAAAAGTGGTTTCCACGTTCCGTGCTCCTACCTGCATTAACTACCTCCTGGATAGCCGCCACAGTCGACCTGCCCCTTCGAAAGCCGTACTGTCTTTCGGAGAGGTCGCCTGCCGCTACTACTGCAGCCTGCAGACGTGGGCGAAGAAGCTTCTCCAATAATAATAATAATAATAATAATAATAATAATAATAATAATAATAATAATAATAATAATAATAATAATAATAATAATAATAATAATAATAATAATAATAATAATAATAATAATAATAATAATAATAATAATAATAATAATAATAATAATAATAATAATAATAATAATAATAATAATAATAATAATAATAATAATAATAATAATAATAATAATAATAATAATAATAATAATAATAATAATAATAATAATAATAATAATAATAATAATAATAATAATAATAATAATAATAATAATAATAATAATAATAATAATAATAATAATAATAATAATAATAATAATAATAATAATAATAATAATAATAATAATAATAATAATAATAATAATAATAATAATAATAATAATAATAATAATAATAATAATAATAATAATAATAATAATAATAATAATAATAATAATAATAATAATAATAATAATAATAATAATAATAATAATAATAATAATAATAATAATAATAATAATAATAATAATAATAATAATAATAATAATAATAATAATAATAATAATAATAATAATAATAATAATAATAATAATAATAATAATAATAATAATAATAATAATAATAATAATAATAATAATAATAATAATAATAATAATAATAATAATAATAATAATAATAATAATAATAATAATAATAATAATAATAATAATAATAATAATTTTTTTTTTTTTTTTTTTTTTTTTTTGGAGAGAGGGGAAATGCATTTACGCACTTAGGTGGTTTTTGCCACCCGTCGTGCCGGACTCCACGCAGTTATTGCGTGCCTACCGGCTAAAACCCCTCTCTATATCACCAGGCTCCATCCTGGAACCGTCAATTTATGACATTACTTCAGGATGGAGCCTTATATGCCGGTCCAGTTGGACCCTACGGATCTGTCGACCTTGCCAGGTCTCTCTCCTTCCGACGAAGGATCCCCCTCGCAAAAAAGGCGATCCTACTCCATGCAGCAAGGTTTCCTAACATGACTCCCATGATGGTATTGGGAGTCAAGATGCCAAGATCCCTCTCCAGTGCACGCCTCTCCAACATCCACTTCTCACACTCAAAGAAAGTGTGGAAAGCGGAGTCGGATTGTGCTCCACAGTAGACGCATGTGGGACTTACGGCCTTTCCTATTTTAAACAGGAAAGACCGAAAGTGCCCATGGCCAGTCAGCAACTGCGTGAGGTAGTAATCTACCTCACCGTGCTGACGATTTAGCCAAGCGTCCACTTGAGGGACAAGGGCGTAAGTCCACCTTCCGCGTGTCTCAGTATCCCACCGTAACTGCCAGTCACGGAGGGACTGAGACCTTGCCACAGATTGTGCGCCTTCTCTTCCAATTTCGTCCTTGTGTTGGTGGACGAATTGTCGCTCCCTGGCGAGAAGGTCGATGGGTATGACCCCGGCGACCACCAAGACAGCCGGCTCCGATACCGTGCGGTAGGAGCACGCTATGCGGAGCGCTGCTCTCCGTTGCACTGCCGCCATGCGCTTTCGGTACTTTTCGACCCTGAGCGCATCAGCCCAGACTTCAGCTCCATACAACATCACAGACTCGGCGGTGCTCAGCAGCAAACGTCTTTTACAGGGAAGAGGGCCCCCAATGTTGGCCATTACCCTGCTCAACAACGTCACTACTGAGGCCGCTTTGTCTGCTCTGCTGGATATTTCGCTCCAGAAGGTTAGTCTGTTGTCCAAACTAACCCCCAAGTAGCGAACGGCATTCTTCGTCTGGACTGTAACCTCCCCTACCTGCATGCTTCTAATGAGCGGGATGCGCTTCTTAGTAAGAAGCACTATCTCGGTCTTAGTCAGTGCCAACTCCAACCCGTGGTCACTCAGCCAGAGAGTAACTCGACGCATAACCTGGTTGAGTCGCAGTTGGGCCGCATCGACATCTTTGGCAATAATTACTGCCGCGATGTCGTCCGCGTAACCAACCAGGAATGTCCCTTCGGGCATCTCCATACGTAGAATCCCGTCATATGTATAGTTCCATATGTCGGGTCCCAGTATGGATCCCTGGGCCGCCCCTGCCGATAAGACTTTCGTCTCTCGGCCATCCTCCGTGTCATAGAGTATGGATCGATCTTTCAGGTAATCTCCCATGATACGCAGGAGGTACCCTGGGAGCCTGAAATCTCTCTCCATTGCGTATAACGCATCCTGCCAGCGGACAGAGTTAAACGCGTTTTTCACATCCAGTGTGACCAGCAAACATACGGGACGTGAAAAGTGGTTTCCACGTTCCGTGCTCCTACCTGCATTAACTACCTCCTGGATAGCCGCCACAGTCGACCTGCCCCTTCGAAAGCCGTACTGTCTTTCGGAGAGGTCGCCTGCCGCTACTACTGCAGCCTGCAGACGTGGGCGAAGAAGCTTCTCCAGGAGTTTCCCCGCGTTATCAAGCAGGCATAGTGGTCTGTATGACCCAGGAGCGCCGACTGGTCCCTTGCCCTTGTCAATAAGTACAAGTTTAGCCATCTTCCAGCGGGAGGGGAACACCCCGGCCTTTAGACAGGCGTTGTACATATTGAGCAAGAGCTCTGGATGACTCCGTGACACGGCTTTCAGCACCTCTGCTGGTAGACCATCAGGACCTGGTGCCTTCCCGCTGCGCAAACAACGAGAGGCACACTCCAGTTCCTCCAAGGTGAAAGGCGGGATTTCCGTTTCTTCCGTGACCGATGTTCTATCGACCACTGGATGATCCGGAAAAAGGGCTTCCACTATGGGCCGAATAGTATCCGCATTCAGAGAAGCGTTTGGCTTAAACGCCCTCAATTTGCGGAGCACTATTTTATAGCCCAACCCCCATGGATCCCTATTTAGGTCCTCCGTTAAGTCCTTCCAGCATCGGCGCTTACTTCTTTGGATGGCGCGGCGAAGATCTTTTTTCGCCGCCTTATACTCTTCGGCTTTACGGGCTGCGTCATCTGCGTTTCCATTAGCGCGTTGAGCCAACCGTCTACGACGGAGACAAACACGCCTCAGATCCGCAATTTCGGTCGTCCACCAGTAAGCAGGACTTCTCCCTTCGTTCGGACCCCTCCTCGGTACAGCGCTTTGACAGGCCTGATGTATAAGACTCATGGTTGAGTCCACAAGTACATCAGCCCTCTCAACAGGCGGAAGATCATTACGGATCCCCTCTGTGGTCATACGTCCCCGTTCTAGGGCTAGAGACAAAGCTTCAACGTCCATCCTAGCGGCATTCCACCTAGCTGGTCCATGATGTTGGATGGACCGAGCTGGCGCAATATCACGCACACGGAATGTGATATACTGGTGATCGCTGGCCGTAAAGTCCTCGATCACCTGCCATTCTTGCACGAGTGCCGCTAGGTTTTCAGTTGCCAGAGTGAGATCGATAATGGTCCCCCTTTGGCCAGATCTTCGAAAGGTGGGCACGGAGCCGTTATTTAATACAACCAACCCCGTCCTGGACATAAAGTCCAAAATTCGCCCACCTCTCGAATCGGTTCTAATCTCGCCCCACTCTACTGCTTTTGCATTGAAGTCTCCAGCCACTACCAGATGACCTCCCATGCTCCGTAAGACATCCTCCAAGTCGTCTAACTTGGTTTGGAAGTCCGAAATACCCTCGTTTGGAGTAAGATAGCAGCTAAAGTAAGTCACCAAGCCGCTTCTCACCCAAACGAAACCATCTCCAGAGCCATGGGCCGAAACACAGAAGCGTCTCGGGTCCGGGATCCATATTGCCGCTGTACCGAGGTTGTCCCTAAACCACGTAGGCGCACATCCGTCTCGGTACTGCTCACTGATCAAAATAAGATCAGCTTGTTTCTCGAGACGGATCTGCCCCATCAGGTCGTGAGCAGTTCTGCTGCGGTGCATGTTGGCCTGTAGGATGACCCTCATATTGTCCGCTTAGCATCTTCTAATGCCTTGCGGAATACTCCACAAGCGCCCGATCCTGCAATATGTTTGCGGCCGTTTTCCCCTATGTCGGAGCATAGGTAGCATGTCGGCTGGGACTTGCAGTCCTTTGCCTTGTGCCCTTCTACCCCGCATAGGAAATACATATTGCCTCGGTCAGGTCCGCTGCAGTTTCCACTAAGGTGACCGTATCCCAGGCACTTAAAGCACCTGGAGACGTCCACTCTACCGCGTATCCTGCAATTGACCCAGCCGAGTTTCACTGTCCCCCTTTGTAGGAGAACCTTGGCAGCTTTCACCTCCATCTTAACAATGGCCATGTGTTGCCCCCTTATGTTGGGCTTGGCCAGAAACACCTCCAGAACACCCTTGTATTCTACAAGAATGTCTTGGAGAGCAACTTTCACCTCCTCCGCAGAGGTGCACTCGTCAAGATCTCTGATCTCTACTTTAGTCATAGGGACCAGTTCTCTGACTGAACTCGTCTCGCCCGCTGCCTTTTCTAATGCCTGTTTAAAAGCGTTTCTTCCGTCAGTGGAGGACTTTTTCAGCTCCACAAGAAGCTCTCCCGCCTTGGTCTTCCGTATTGACCTAATAATAATAATAATAATAATAATAATAATAATAATAATAATAATAATAATAATAATAATAATAATAATAATAATAATAATAATAATAATAATAATAATAATAATAATAATAATAATAATAATAATAATAATAATAATAATAATAATAATAATAATAATAATAATAATAATAATAATAATAATAATAATAATAATAATAATAATAATAATAATAATAATAATAATAATAATAATAATAATAATAATAATAATAATAATAATAATAATAATAATAATAATAATAATAATAATAATAATAATAATAATAATAATAATAATAATAATAATAATAATAATAATAATAATAATAATAATAATAATAATAATAATAATAATAATAATAATAATAATAATAATAATAATAATAATAATAATAATAATAATAATAATAATAATAATAATAATAATAATAATAATAATAATAATAATAATAATAATAATAATAATAATAATAATAATAATAATAATAATAATAATAATAATAATAATAATAATAATAATAATAATAATAATAATAATAATAATAATAATAATAATAATAATAATAATAATAATAATAATAATAATAATAATAATTTTTTTTTTTTTTTTTTTTTGGTGAGAGGGGAAATGCATTTACGCACTTAGGTGGTTGTTGCCACCCGTCGTGCCGGACTCCACGCAGTTATTGCGTGCCTACCGGCTAAAACCCCTCTCTATATCACCCGGCTCCATCCTGGGACCGTCAACTTATGACATTACTTCAGGATGGAGCCTTATAGTCCGGTCCATTTGGACCCTACAGTGCAACCGACCTTGCAAGGTCTCTCTCCTTCCGACGCAGGATCCCCCTCGCAAAAAAGGCGATCCTTCTCCATGCAGCAAGGTTTCCTAACATGACTCCCGTGATGGTAGTAATAATAATAATAATAATAATAATAATAATAATAATAATAATAATAATAATAATAATAATAATAATAATAATAATAATAATAATAATAATAATAATAATAATAATAATAATAATAATAATAATAATAATAATAATAATAATAATAATAATAATAATAATAATAATAATAATAATAATAATAATAATAATAATAATAATAATAATAATAATAATAATAATAATAATAATAATAATAATAATAATAATAATAATAATAATAATAATAATAATAATAATAATAATAATAATAATAATAATAATAATAATAATAATAATAATAATAATAATAATAATAATAATAATAATAATAATAATAATAATAATAATAATAATAATAATAATAATAATAATAATAATAATAATAATAATAATAATAATAATAATAATAATAATAATAATAATAATAATAATAATAATAATAATAATAATAATAATAATAATAATAATAATAATAATAATAATAATAATAATAATAATAATAATAATAATAATAATAATAATAATAATAATAATAATAATAATAATAATAATAATAATAATAATAATAATAATAATAATAATAATAATAATAATAATAATAATAATAATAATAATAATAATAATAATAATAATAATAATAATAATAATAATAATAATTTTTTTTTTTTTTTTTTTTTTTTTTTTTTTTTTGGTGAGAGGGGAAATGCATTTACGCACTTAGGTGGTTTTTGCCACCCGTCGTGCCGGACTCCACGCAGTTATTGCGTGCCTACCGGCTAAAACCCCTCTCTATATCACCCGGCTCCATCCTGGAACCGTCAATTTATGACATTACTTCAGGATGGAGCCTTATATTCCGGTCCATTTGGACCCTACGGTGCCACCGACCTTGCAAGGTCTCTCTCCTTCCGACGAAGGATCCCCCTCGCAAAAAAGGCGATCCTTCTCCATGCAGCAAGGTTTCCTAACATGACTCCCGTGATGGTATTGGGAGTCAAGATGCCAAGATCCCTCTCCAGTGCACGCCTCTCCAACATCCACTTCTCACACTCAAAGAAAGTGTGGAAAGCGGAGTCGGATTGTGCTCCACAGTAGACGCATGTGGGACTTACGGCCTTTCCTATTTTAAAGTAATAATAATAATAATAATAATAATAATAATAATAATAATAATAATAATAATAATAATAATAATAATAATAATAATAATAATAATAATAATAATAATAATAATAATAATAATAATAATAATAATAATAATAATAATAATAATAATAATAATAATAATAATAATAATAATAATAATAATAATAATAATAATAATAATAATAATAATAATAATAATAATAATAATAATAATAATAATAATAATAATAATAATAATAATAATAATAATAATAATAATAATAATAATAATAATAATAATAATAATAATAATAATAATAATAATAATAATAATAATAATAATAATAATAATAATAATAATAATAATAATAATAATAATAATAATAATAATAATAATAATAATAATAATAATAATAATAATAATAATAATAATAATAATAATAATAATAATAATTTTTGTTTTTTTTGTTTTTTTGGGTAAGGAGGAAAAATGCCTTTACGCATACACAAGGTCATCACCGTTGTGTTATGTCGGACTCTCAGCAATACCGACTAAAAAACCCCCTCCTTTCTCCTCCCACTGGAAAGTACTCCACCCCGGAACCGCACAAAGCATTACTTCAGGGTGGTTTCCTATCGGCCGTGTCAGCTCCTTGATCTTCCTTGCCCGTGTCCAGGCCACTTCTTGTTTTAATTTCCGTTTATTCTGCGGCATCTAAATCCTTCTTCTTCAGACGCAGTACCCTCTCACAGTATTTTTCAACAGCATTCCAGCTATTGACATCGTTTAACATGATGGATATCAAATTATCGTCCCGTCCTAGATTCCAGCTCTCTACGTTCCTCAATCCATTTAGAGCACTCAAATAAGGTGTGTTCGGCATCGTCCACTTGTTGATCTTCTTCGTACAAGCAATAAGGGTCACGGCATTTGCCCATTCTATGCAGGTACTTTCTGAAATAGCCGTGACCCGAAAGCATTTGGGTCAAGTAATAATTTACCTCGCCTCTTTTCCTTTCATGCCAGATCACAAGATCCGGAATGAGTCTGCATGTCCATCTGCCCTTGGTCCCTGCGGTCCACCTTGCCTGCCAAGCCTGTAGCGTATCGCGTCTTATACGCTCTTCATCGTGGCGTTGAGGGGTGTTCTGCTGTCTCCCTCTCCATATTCTTATCCGCTCCTGTATCATGAGGTCGATAGGTATTACACCTGCTATGACAAACACTGCGGCTCCCGATACCGTGCGGTATGCAGACGTGATCCTCAACGCGGACAATCTCTGGACTGCAAGTAGAGCGTTGGCCCTCGTCTTTCGCCTTATTGCTTCTCCCCATACTTCGCATCCATAAAGGAGAATACTGCTGCTTGTCTCCATTAGTAACCTTCGTTTGTTTTGAGTTGGGCCGCCTATATTTTTTTTTTTTTTTTTTATTTCAGACCAATACTCAGGGGTAAACCCCTACTAAATGCTGTGCATTGTATTGGAATTTGGAAAGGACAGTACATATATTATTATTAATTATATTATTATTAAGCGCCTTAGGAATGAGAAAAATTGCTTAGCCATTAGTCGGCTAAGTTGTGCTGTTACCTTGGCGGCCTTTGTTGCCGCATGCCGTATCTGGTTAGAATAAGTCATCCTCGAGTCTAACCTTATGCCCAAATATTTTACACATTGTTGAGTGCGCAATGTGATTTCACCTACACGGAAGTCAACCTCAGTCGGTATGCGCCGCCTAGTTAGTAAAAGCAGTTCCGTTTTTTGAGTAGCAAGTTTGAGGCCATGTGATTCCAGCCAATCTTGGGCCCTTATCATTACCTGCCTTAGTTTGCGTCCTGCTTCATCGGTATTTCTAGCGCTGATGACTGCCGCTATATCGTCTGCGTAGCCCACAAGGAAGGTATCCTGAGGCATTTCAATTCTTAGAATATCATCGTAGGTGATATTCCATAGGTCAGGTCCGAGAATAGAGCCCTGTGCTGCTCCCGATGTAATTTGAAAGCTTCGTAGTCCTTCTGTCGTGCTGTATATTAGCTTTCTGTTGTTTAGGTAGTCCCTTATAATACGGCTGAGGTATGCTGGTACTTGAAAACGGGACTCAAGTGCATGAAAAACATCCATCCACCTGAGGCTGTTAAAAGCATTTTTGACGTCCAAAGTTGCCAATAGGATTAACGGTCTGCTAAAGTGGTTTCCCCGTTGTGCCTCTTCGAAGGCATGGACGACATCCTGTAGGGCCCCTACCGTAGATCTGCCAGGTCTAAAACCGTGTTGTCTGTCTGAAAGGCCACCGGTTTCGCCTATTGCCTCCATCAGCCTCAGCTTAATAAGCCTTTCCAATAGTTTCCCCGCTGTGTCTAGCATACAGAGCGGTCTGTAAGCTGATGGTGAGTCTGGGTCACCCTTCCCCTTGCTTATAAGCACCAACTTCTGCACCTTCCAGATACTGGGAAATGTTCCTTCTACCAAACATTTGTTGAAAGTATCAAGGAGTATTTCCGTACGTCTAAGTGCCACTTCCTTTATTACTTCCGATGGTATGCCGTCAGGTCCTGGGGCTTTACCAGGCCTTAATTTCGAGGCAGCGTCTACTAGTTCTTCCGTTGTAAATAAGGGGACATTTATGTCTCCTGCAGGTGCCAGTTCTTCTTCCGGGCCATCATATGTTGGGAAGAGAGATTTCACGATTCGCGTCATTTTATTCTCGTCAATCGGTGGAGTGGGGCCCTTGGAGCCGAGTTTCCCCATGACGATCCTGTAACCCGTTCCCCAAGGATTCGAGTTAATTTCATTTCGCAACTCCTCCCACAGCCTTCGCTTGCTATTATATATATTTTCCTGCAGTTTCTTTTTTGCCTCTTTGTACAGGGCTCGCTCTGCTTCGGCTTCACCTCGCCGCCTTGCTCTTGTCAGTTTTCGTCTGCATTTACAGCATTCTCGTCTTGCCCTTGCTATGTCCTCATTCCACCAGTGTATTGCTTGTTTTTCCCGTCTAACGGTGCTGATTCTGGGCATCGCCTTATCACAGCCTTTCTGGATTGCCTCTATTAGGACTTCTGCAGTTCTAATAATAATAATAATAATAATAATAATAATAATAATAATAATAATAATAATAATAATAATAATAATAATAATAATAATAATAATAATAATAATAATAATAATAATAATAATAATAATAATAATAATAATAATAATAATAATAATAATAATAATAATAATAATAATAATAATAATAATAATAATAATAATAATAATAATAATAATAATAATTTTTTTTTTTTTTTTTTTTTTTTTGCTAAGGAGGGGTAAATGTACCTAGCCGCACCATAGAGGAGGTCGTCACCATCCCCCGTGTGTGGGGCCCGCACCCACTAAATCCCCCCCTTATCAACTCTGGACTTAGTGTGCCCACTCCGGAACTACGGTGGTATTACTTCGGAGTGGAAGTCCCTTTAGCTCTCTGGCCCCTCTCGATTAATCCGCGTCCGGATTGCGCAAACTAATTCCATAAGGTCCCTTTAGACATTTCGTCTTGTTCTCCGGTCCAAGTCTACTTTCTTAGACTTCAGAACGCATTCTGTGTATCGAGCAATCCTATTCCAGTTTTGCTCGTTGCCCAGAATTTTCTCACAGAAATTTTCGACTGTAAACAACCCAATCTCAGCCTCAAGCGTCGCCCTTTCTCTGGCCCACCTCACGCAGTGGAAAAAGGTGTGTTCTGCATCGTCAATAGCATCATCCTCGTACATGCAGTTTGGCTCTGCTATCTTGTTCATTTTACACAGATATTTACAAAAATACCCGTGTCCAGATAACAGCTGCGTTAAATAATAATTAACATCACCAAATTTCCTCTCCACCCATTTGGTGATATTTGGTAGGAGTTTTGCCGTCCATCTCCCACTGGATTCTTCGTTCCATCTTTGCTGCCACAATTGGAGAGTATGTCTTCTATGGTCATCTGCAGTTATTCTTCCGCCGTCAACATTCCTTTCTTTCCACATTCTTCTGCGCTCGTTTGCCTGTAAGTCGATGGGTATCACACCACTGATCACCATCACTGCTGCTTTAGAAACGGTTCTATAAGCCGATGCCACCCTCAGTGCAGCTGTTCGTTGTACCGACGATAAAACTTTTTCTTTGCAGTTAACCTTTAATACGTCCGCCCAAATTTCACTACCGTATAGCAAAATCGAGTTGGTAGTCTCCATCATAAGTCTGCGTCTACTCTGTACAGGTCCTCCAACATTTGCCATAAGTTTACTAAGTAAACCTGTGACTTTAGCGGCTTTCGCTGCTGCATATTGTATTTGCGCCCAAAATGTCAGCCTGGGGTCTAATCTAATACCAAGATAATTGACCACTTTCTTCGTCGTTAAGGTTGTGTCGACTATTTGCATGTCAATCTCTAACGGTATATGCTTCCTCGTTAGAAGGATCAGCTCCGTTTTCTCAGTGGCGAGTTGTAGTCCTTTTCTCTCTAGCCACAATTTAGTTCTAATAATCACTTGGTTGAGCTTTCTCCTAGCGTCCTCCTCATTTCGAGCTTCAATTACTGCTGCCACATCATCGGCATATCCTACCAGATATGTATCATCTGGCATCTCTATCCTAAAGATATCGTCGTAGGCTATGTTCCAGAGGTCAGGACCGAGGATTGAACCTTGGGCCGCACCTGAGGTGATTTTCTTCCTTCTTTGGCCTTCGCTTGTATTATAAAAAAGCTCCCGATCGCTCAGGTAGCTTTCAAACATCTTGAACAAATAATTAGGAACAGCAAACCTAGTCTTAACTGCCTCAAGTACATCGACCCATCGGAGAGTGTTGAAAGCATTTCGGACATCCAAAGTCGCTAGCAAAACTATCCGCCTCGAAAAATGGTTTCCGCGTTGTGTGGCATTTACGCTAGCTACCACTTCGTTAATGGCTCCAATGGTTGATCTGCCCGCTCTAAAACCAAACTGTCTTTCCGAGAGGCCTCCAGCTTCTTCAACTGCCTTGCTCAGACGAAACTTCAGGAGCCTCTCCAACAATTTACCAGCGCTGTCCAGCATACACAGTGGTCGGTATGCTGATGCTTGAGAGGGATCACCTTTCCCTTTGCTTATCAACATTAGCTGTTGCTTTTTCCATCTGGTTGGGAAGATACCTTGATGTAGGCAAGTGTTGTACATATCCAAGAGCACCTTCGGACGTTCTTTTGCTATAATCTTGAGCACTTCAGTAGGTACTCCATCGGGCCCTGGAGCCTTATTGTTTTGCAAACATTGTGCAGCGACTTGAAGCTCCTCCGTTGTAAATAGAGGTAGTGGTTCCTCGAATGATTGTACCGCCTCATCACTCGTTCGCAGTTCGTGCGTTGGAAAGAGGGTGTTCACAATATTCGTCATAGTCTCGCTATCCAGTTCAGGTAGAGGAGCCCTCGCTCCTAATTTTTTTATTAGGATTTTGTATCCTAGACCCCATGGGTTGTTATTCAGGTCATTACGTAGCTCTTCCCATTTCGCCTTCTTGCTGCGATTTATGGCAGCCTTCAGCTCTTTCTTTGCATTCTTGAAATGTTCCGCTTCTTCCAATGCAGCACCATTTCGTCTAGCGCGAGTGAGCTTTCTCCTTTTGCAAAGACATTTGCGCCGTAGCTCAGCGATTTCATCTGTCCACCAATACACAGATGTTCTCTTTATCCTTGTGGAAAGTTTTGGCATTGACGTATTGCAGCTTTGTGTTATACATTTCATAGTGGAGTCCACCAGCCCCAAACTGGTCTCATTTAAGCGAAGTCGACTAGTATTTTCGTCCAATGTCCTTATCAGCATCTCCGGGTTAAGCTTTGCCACATTCCATTTTCGGGTTCCCACGCGTTTTGCACTATGGTTTAAACGGTCATCCATTTCCATGCGAAACATTATGTATTGATGGTCGCTTCCAGTGTAATCTTCGAGTACTTTCCAATCTTTTAGGGTGCCAAAAAGACTTTCCGATATTAATGTGATATCCGGAGTAGTACTGACACACCCTGGCCTCCGAAAAGTGGTGGCTGAGCCTGTATTAGCCACCAAAAGACCCAGCCTGGCTGCCATGTCCAATACGCGTCTTCCTCTGGAGTTCGTTGAAGCCATGCCCCACTCAAGTGCTCTGGAGTTAAAATCGCCTGCGACTATCATAGGTCCTCCAATTTCAAGAACCTTATCTTCGATGAGGTTTAGTTTTATTTCAAAATCTTGGATCGAATCACTTGGTGTTAAGTAGCAACTCACTAAAGTAAACCGGTTGGATTTCAGATATGTGAAGCCCGGACCTGAGCCATTGCCTAACGCTACGAGTTTGCTTTTTCTAGGCAACCATATTGCCGCTGTTGCCGTTTCGTCCTCAAACCAGGTGTTGCGATTTGTTCGTCCGTATTGCTCACTGATAATAAATGCGTCCGCTGACTTTTCGGCTGCAATCTGTTCTAAGAGTGCATCTGCCGTTCTACTCCTGTGTAGATTTCCCTGGATTATTCTCATGATTGTTTCCTTTTTGACTCGGGGCATTCCTTAGACCCAAGAATGTGATCCACTCTCTCGCGACCAGCATCAGCGCATAGACAGCACTTAGTAGGCCCTGCACACTCCTTGATTTTGTGACCTAGATCGCCACATTTGAAACACAAATTTGACCTATCAGGTCCTTTGCAGTTTACTCTAATGTGGCCTTCTCCTAGGCATCGGAAGCAACGTTTTGCATCAGTCCACGGTCGTATTCTAGCCCGTATCCAACCAACTTTAATTTTACCCAGTTTTAGCAATATGTCCGCACTTTCAGAAGCCAGAGTCACAAAAGCTCTGACTTGTTCCCTACTATTTGGGGTTGTCAATCTAGTCCGCAGCACTTCGTTTGTATTTTCAAGCAGCTTCCTTACGGCCTCCTCCACTTCATCTTTTACTGTAAACGAGTCTAGGTCCCGAATCTCCAAAGTCGACAGGGGTTTTAGCTCAGTAACTAAGCCCGCCTTCTTGACCGTACTTTTTATCTCTTCTACAAATTCGGTTTGGACTCGTTCGCCTCTGTTGAATTCAAGTAAGAGATCCCCATTTCGTGTTTTCCGGATGCCTTTCACTTTTGCCGCTTCGGCTGGCTGCATTTTTGTACGCAAATTTTTAAGTACATCTGCGTAACTGTTTCCATCCATCGGTTTAATAAGTACAGCTTCTGGCCTTGTTCGGGTGGGTCGATGTTGCTTCTCTATTTTATCCCTATGGTTATGTACCATCTGATTACCTTCAGAAGAAGGCTTCTTGCCATTGATTTTTTGAACCATCTGCAGTGTGCGCGGCTCTTTTTCTTTCATTTTCTTACTCGTGCCCGGTGTGTTCTCAGCTGGGCTTGTAGCAATCCTTTTTGTTCGCACTAGGGGAGTTTCCAACTCAGTATTAGACATGATTTTAGTTGTTTTTGTCGAAGACGACACATGTCGCTTTTCTTCAGCAGCCTTCCAGCTCCTCCGGTACCGCTCCCATACATCCAACTGCTCCGCTAGCTCAGAAACTCCATCTTTTATGTCATTACTGACATTTCTTTGCCGTTGCATGGCCAGCTTCATTTTTCGGAGGATTGCTCTGCATTGCGTGATGCTTTCCTCCTCGCATGTTCGCATTTTGTAAATTAACTCTAGGCGTGGGGAGCTACTTTTTTGCGACTGCACAGTGCTGCCTTCGTGGTGTTGAGGTGTGGAGCTTATCACTGTATTCACTGCTCCTTCATTTGCTATGATCATTTTATTCACAGGCGTGCTCTGCTCCATAGCAACAACTACTCTCTCTACGACCGGTGGGGATCGAACCACTCTTCCGCTCTTTTTGAAAGGATTATTCGCCTCCGGATTTTGAGATGGAGTGCCACTTAGGGTAGACATCGACCCTGGTGTCTCCATTTGAGGGTAATAGGTAATATGTAATAATCCACCTATTACAAAACTTATGTACCTATTACAAACAGTTGTACCAAATCTGTAACCTATTACAAAAAGTCACCTATTATTCACACAAAGATTTATTATTCCGTCGCAAAAAGAAAAACGTCCGCACTCATCAAGAGATTAGTTGTACCAAATCTGTAACCTATTACAAAAAGTCACCTATTATTCACACAAAGATTTATTATTCCGTCGCAAAAAGAAAAACGTCCGCACTCATCAAGAGATTACATCCGAATAATAATAATAATAATAATAATAATAATAATAATAATAATAATAATAATAATAATAATAATAATAATAATAATAATAATAATAATAATAATAATAATAATAATATATAATAAATAGCAGTCAAGTGCAGACTTATTGATAATGCTTTACCTTATTATAAATATACACCTCAAAATATATTAGAGAACGAGAAATTCAAACTTTATTGGGACCGAACAATTTTAACAGATAGAACCATCCAATGCAATAGACCTGATTTAACACTCATAGATAAACAAAAATTAACTACGTATTTAATAGATATAGCAATCCCAATTGATATAAACATACACCAAAAGGAACATGAAAAAATCTCTAAATATACCCCTCTAGCGATAGAGTTAAAAGAACTATGGAATCAACAAAATGTATACATAATCCCTATGGTAATGTCAGCAACAGGCATAACGACGAAGAACTTTTTAGAATACCTCGGACGATTGAAAATAAATAACAGAATCCATAGTCAGATGCAGAAAGCGGTGCTCATAAAAAGCGCAAATATTGTTCGCAAATTTTTAAACAATTTTTAAGATATTAAAATGAGCCTAACCCCTTGAGACATTGTATCCGGGGTAGGTGAATTCCAGTCACTGACTGAGAATGTCTAATTCATAATAATAATAATAATAATAATAATAATAATAATAATAATAATAATAATAATAATAATAATAATAATAATAATAATAATAATAATAATAATAATAATAATAATAATAATAATAATAATAATAATTTTTTTTTTTTTTTTTTTTTTTTTTTTTTTTTTTTTTTTTTTGGAGAGAGGGGAAATGCATTTACGCACTTAGGTGGTTTTTGCCACCCGTCGTGCCGGACTCCACGCAGTTATTGCGTGCCTACCGGCTAAAACCCCTCTCTATATCACCCGGCTCCATCCTGGGACCGTCAATTTATGACATTACTTCAGGATGGAGCCTTATATTCCGGTCCAGTTGGACCCTACGGTGCCACCGACCTTGCAAGGTCTCTCTCTTTCCGACGAAGGATCCCCCTCGCAAAAAAGGCGATCCTTCTCCATGCAGCAAGGCTTCCTAACATGACTCCCGTGATGGTATTGGGAGTCAAGATGCCAAGATCCCTCTCCAGTGCACGCCTCTCCAACATCCACTTCTCACACTCAAAGAAAGTGTGGAAAGCGGAGTCGGATTGTGCTCCACAGTAGACGCATGTGGGACTTACGGCCTTTCCTATTTTAAACAGGAAAGACCGAAAGTGCCCATGGCCCGTCAGCAACTGCGTGAGGTAGTAATCTACCTCACCGTGCTGACGATTTAGCCAAGCGTCCACTTGAGGGACAAGGGCGTAAGTCCACCTTCCGCGTGTCTCAGTATCCCACCGTAACTGCCAGTCACGGAGGGACTGAGACCTTGCTACAGATTGTGCGCCTTCTTTTCCAATTTCGCCCTTGTGTTGGTGGACGAATTGTCGCTCCCTGGCAAGGAGGTCTATGGGTATGACCCCGGCGACCACCAAGACAGCCGGCTCCGATACCGTGCGGTAGGAGCACGCTATGCGGAGCGCTGCTCTCCGTTGCACTGCCGCCATGCGCTTTCGGTACTTTTCGAACCTGAGCGCATCAGCCCAGACTTCAGCTCCATACAACATCACAGACTCGGCGGTGCTCAGCAGCAGACGTCTTTTACAGGGAAGAGGGCCCCCAATGTTGGCCATTACCCTGCTCAATAACGTCACTACGGAGGCCGCTTTGTCTGCTCTGCTGGATATTTCGCTCCAGAAGGTTAGTCTGTTGTCCAAACTAACCCCCAGGTAGCGAACGGCATTCTTCGTCTGGACTGTAACCTCTCCTACCTGCATGCTTCTAATGAGCGGGATGCGCTTCTTAGTAAGAAGCACTATCTCGGTCTTAGTCAGTGCCAACTCCAACCCGTGGTCACTCAGCCAGAGAGTAACTCGACGCATAACCTGGTTGAGTCGCAGTTGGGCCGCATCGACATCTTTGGCAATAATTACTGCCGCGATGTCGTCTGCGTAACCAACCAGGAATGTCCCTTCGGGCATCTCCATACGTAGAATCCCGTCATATGTATAGTTCCATATGTCGGGTCCCAGTATGGATCCCTGGGCCGCCCCTGCCGATAAGACTTTCGTCTCTCGGCCATCCTCCGTGTCATAGAGTATGGATCGATCTTTCAGGTAATCTCCCATGATACGCAGGAGGTACCCTGGGAGCCTGAAATTTCTCTCCATCGCGTATAACGCGTCCTGCCAGCGGACAGAGTTAAACGCGTTTTTCACATCCAGTGTGACCAGCAAACATACGGGACGTGAAAAGTGGTTTCCACGTTCCGTGCTCCTACCTGCATTAACTACCTCCTGGATAGCCGCCACAGTCGACCTGCCCCTTCGAAAGCCATACTGTCTTTCGGAGAGGTCACCTGCCGCTACTACTGCAGCCTGCAGACGTGGGCGAAGAAGCTTCTCCAGGAGTTTCCCCGCGTTATCCAGCAGGCATAGTGGTCTGTATGACCCAGGAGCGCCGACTGGTCCCTTGCCCTTGTCAATAAGTACAAGTTTAGCCATCTTCCAGCGGGAGGGAAACACCCCGGCCTTTAGACAGGCGTTGTACATATTGAGCAAGAGCTCTGGATTACTCCGTGACACGGCTTTCAGCACCTCTGCTGGTAGACCATCAGGACCTGGTGCCTTCCCGCTGCGCAAACAACGAGAGGCAGACTCCAGTTCCTCCAAGGTGAAAGGCGGGATTTCCGTTTCTTCCGTGATCAATGTTCTATCGACCACTGGATGATCCGGAAAAAGGGCTTCCACTATGGGCCGAATAGTATCCGCATTCAGAGAAGCGTTTGGCTTAAACGCCCTCAATTTGCGGAGCACTATTTTATAGCCCAAACCCCATGGATCCCTATTTAGGTCCTCCGTTAAGTCCTTCCAGCATCGGCGCTTACTTCTTTGGATGGCGCGGCGAAGATCTTTTTTCGCCGCCTTATACTCTTCGGCTTTACGGGCTGCGTCATCTGCGTTTCCATTAGCGCGTTGAGCCAGCCGTCTACGACGGAGACAAACACGCCTCAGATCCGCAATTTCGGTCGTCCACCAGTAAGCAGGACTTCTCCCTTCGTTCGGACTCCTCCTCGGTACAGCGCTTTGACAGGCCTGATGTATAAGACTCATGGTTGAGTCCACAAGTACATCAGCCCTCTCAACAGGCGGAAGATCATTACGGATCCCCTCTGTGGTCATACGTCCCCGTTCTAGAGCTAGAGACAAAGCTTCAACGTCCATCCTAGCGGCATTCCACCTAGCTGGTCCATGATGTTGGTTGGACCGAGCTGGCGCAATATCACGCACACGGAATGTGATATACTGGTGATCGCTGGCCGTAAAGTCCTCGATCACCTGCCATTCCTGCACGAGTGCCGCTAGGTTTTCAGTTGCCAGAGTGAGATCGATAATGGTCCCCCTTTGGCCAGATCTTCGAAAGGTGGGCACGGAGCCGTTATTTAATACAACCAACCCCGTCCTGGACATAAAGTCCAAAATTCGCCCACCTCTCGAATCGGTTCTAATCTCGCCCCACTCTACTGCTTTTGCATTGAAGTCTCCAGCCACTACCAGATGACCTCCCATGCTCCGTAAGACATCCTCCAAGTCGTCTAACTTGGTTTGGAAGTCCGAAATACCCTCGTTTGGAGTAAGATAGCAGCTAAAGTAAGTCACCAAGCCGCTTCTCACCCAAACGAAACCATTTCCAGAGCCATGGGCCGAAACACAGAAGCGTCTCGGGTCCGGGATCCATATCGCCGCTGTACCGAGGTTGTCCCTAAACCACGTAGGCGCACATCCGTCTCGATACTGCTCACTGATCAAAATAAGATCAGCTTGTTTCTCGAGACGGATCTGCCCCATCAGGTCGTGAGCAGTTCTGCTGCGGTGCATGTTGGCCTGTAGGATGACCCTCATATTGTCCGCTTAGCATCTTCTAATGCCTTGCGGAATACTCCGCAAGCGCCCGATCCTGCAATATGTTTGCGGCCATTTTCCCCTATGTCGGAGCATAGGTAGCATGTCGGCTGGGACTTGCAGTCCTTTGCCTTGTGCCCCTCTACCCCGCACAGGAAACACATATTGCCTCGGTCAGGTCCGCTGCAGTTTCCACTAAGGTGACCGTATCCCAAGCACTTAAAGCACCTGGAGACGTCCACTCTACCGCGTATTCTGCAGTTGACCCAGCCGAGTTTCACTGTCCTCCTTTGTAGGAGAACCTTGGCAGCTTTCGCCTCCATCTTAACGATGGCCATGTGTTGCCCCCTTATGTTGGGCTTGGCCAGAAACACCTCCAGAACACCCTTGTATTCTACAAGAATGTCTTGTAGAGCAACTTCCACCTCCTCCACAGAGGTGCACTCGTCGAGATCTCTGATCTCTATCTTACTCATAGGGACCAGTTCTTTGACTACACTCGTCTCGCCCGCTGCCTTTTCTAACGCCTGTTTAAAAGCGTTTCTTCCGTCAGTGGAGGACTTTTTCAGCTCCACAAGAAGCTCTCCCGCCTTGGTCTTCCGTATTGACCTAACAGCCACTCCACAGGCTTCCGGTTTGACCTGCGATCGGACGACACTAAGCACTTCCGCGTAGGTCTTACCAGCTGCCGGTTTTAAAAGAATCGCTTCTGGCTTTTCGCCACCACGCTTCCTCTTCTGCGTATTGCCCCTCTTAACACCTGGTCCATCCTCATTAGATGGAACGGTACCCTGAGGAGCACCTTTTCCCTGAGCGCGGTTGCACTTTTTCCCGGCGGGGGTTTGGGCCACCTTTGAAGAGGCAGCATTTTGAGATGCTGCTCTTGTCGCGGGTGCACCGTTGTTAGTCTCCGGTTTGGAGGAGACCCCGCCCGCTCTCGCCTTTTTTGCGCTCTTCTGCGCCTCTACTAATGGTGGACTACCTGCCCTCCTCTTCCCACCTTCCTTGGTGAGCCATCCGGGAGCAGCTACGTAATCCGGACGTTGCGGTTTTGAATAGCTCATGGTGAGCCACTGCAACTTCTCAACATTCTCCTCCAGTTTTGGAAGAGAATCCTTAATGGACCTGCTTACATTTGGCTGCTTTTTAACAGCTGCCCCCATCTCCTTAATAATGGACCTCATTCCTGACAGTCCCTCCTTTAGCTGGGCTAAGGCTTCCGCAAACCACCTCTCGGTGTTTCCGAAAGACCCAACTCCACCACTGCAGCCTCCGAAGGTAGGCTCCATCGTCAAAGGGGTGCCACTTAACGTGGGCACCGACCCTGACTTCTCCATCCGGAGGTAATAAGTTTCAGTGCTATCCACTTTCCACTTATTACAATTCACAAAACTAATATAAAAAAGAAACAAAAAATTCGTAATAGGTACCTATTACAAATATTCAAATTTCCTCTATCAAAAATCCACCTATTACTATTCACACTAATTATCATGCGGTCGCAAAAAAACACGTCTGTACTCGTTAAGAGATCACCAGAGAATCATAATAATAATAATAATAATAATAATAATAATAATAATAATAATAATAATAATAATAATAATAATAATAATAATAATAATAATAATAATAATAATAATAATAATAATAATAATAATAATAATAATAATAATAATAATAATAATAATAATAATAATAATAATAATAATAATAATAATAATAATAATAATAATAATAATAATAATAATAATAATAATAATAATAATAATAATAATAATAATAATAATAATAATAATAATAATAATAATAATAATAATAATAATAATTTTTTTTTTTTTTTTTTTTTTTTTGGTGAGAGGGGAAATGCATTTACGCACTTAGGTGGTTTTTGCCACCCGTCGTGCCGGACTCCACGCAGTGATTGCGTGCCTACCGGCTAAAACCCCTCTCTATATCACCAGGCTCTATCCTGGAACCGTCAATTTATGACATTACTTCAGGATGGAGCCTTATATGCCGGTCCAGTTGGACCCTACGGCTCTGTCGACCTTGCCAGGTCTCTCTCCTTCCGACGAAGAATCCCCCTCGCAAAAAAGGCGATCCTACTCCATGCAGCAAGGTTTCCTAACATGACTCCCGTGATGGTATTGGGAGTCAAGATGCCAAGATCCCTCTCCAGTGCACGCCTCTCCAACATCCACTTCTCACACTCAAAGAAAGTGTGGAAAGCGGAGTCGGATTGTGCTCCACAGTAGACGCATGTGGGACTTACGGCCTTTCCTATTTTAAACAGAAAAGACCGAAAGTGCCCATGGCCCGTCAGCAACTGCGTGAGGTAGTAATCTACCTCACCGTGCTGACGATTTAGCCAAGCGTCCACTTGAGGGACAAGGGCGTAAGTCCACCTTCCGCGTGTCTCAGTATCCCACCGTAACTGCCAGTCACGGAGGGACTGAGACCTTGCCACAGATTGTGCGCCTTCTCTACCAATTTCGTCCTTGTGTTGGTGGACGAATTGTCGCTCCCTGGCGAGGAGGTCAATGGGTATGACCCCGGCGACCACCAAGACAGCCGGCTCCGATACTGTGCGGTAGGAGCACGCTATGCGGAGCGCTGCTCTCCGTTGCACTGCCGCCATGCGCTTTCGGTACTTTTCTACCCTGAGCGCATCAGCCCAGACTTCAGCTCCATACAACATCACAGACTCGGCGGTGCTCAGCAGCAAACGTCTTTTACAGGGAAGAGGGCCCCCAATGTTGGCCATTACCCTGCTCAACAACGTCACTACTGAGGCCGCTTTGTCTGCTCTGCTGGATATTTCGCTCCAGAAGGTTAGTCTGTTGTCCAAACTAACCCCCAGGTAGCGAACGGCATTCTTCGTCTGGACTGTAACCTCTCCTACCTGCATGCTTCTAATGAGCGGGATGCGCTTCTTAGTAAGAAGCACTATCTCGGTCTTAGTCAGTGCCAACTCCAACCCGTGGTCACTCAGCCAGAGAGTAACTCGACGCATAACCTGGTTGAGTCGCAGTTGGGCCGCATCGACATCTTTGGCAATAATTACTGCCGCGATGTCGTCTGCGTAACCAACCAGGAATGTCCCTTCGGGCATCTCCATACGTAGAATCCCGTCATAGGTATAGTTCCATATGTCGGGTCCCAGTATGGATCCCTGGGCCGCCCCTGCCGATAAGACTTTCGTCTCTCGGCCATCCTCCGTGTCATAGAGTATGGATCGATCTTTCAGGTAATCTCCCATGATACGCAGGAGGTACCCTGGGAGCCTGAAATTTCTCTCCATCGCGTATAACGCGTCCTGCCAGCGGACAGAGTTAAACGCGTTTTTCACATCCAGTGTGACCAGCAAACATACGGGACGTGAAAAGTGGTTTCCACGTTCCGTGCTCCTACCTGCATTAACTACCTCCTGGATAGCCGCCACAGTCGACCTGCCCCTTCGAAAGCCGTACTGTCTTTCGGAGAGGTCGCCTGCCGCTACTACTGCAGCCTGCAGACGTGGGCGAAGAAGCTTCTCCAGGAGTTTCCCCGCGTTATCAAGCAGGCATAGTGGTCTGTATGACCCAGGAGCGCCGACTGGTCCCTTGCCCTTGTCAATAAGTACAAGTTTAGCCATCTTCCAGCGGGAGGGAAACACCCCGGCCTTTAGACAGGCGTTGTACATATTGAGCAAGAGCTCTGGATGACTCCGTGACACGGTTTTCAGCACCTCTGCTGGTAGACCATCAGGACCTGGTGCTTTCCCGCTGCGCAAACAACGAGAGGCACACTCCAGTTCCTCCAAGGTGAAAGGCGGTATTTCCGTTTCGTCCATGATCGATGTTCTATCGACCACTGGATGATCCGGAAAAAGGGCTTCCACTATGGGCCGAATAGTATCCGCATTCAGAGAAGCGTTTGGCTTAAACGCCCTCAATTTGCGGAGCACTATTTTATAGCCCAACCCCCATGGATCCCTATTTAGGTCCTCCGTTAAGTCCTTCCAGCATCGGCGCTTACTTCTTTGGATGGCGCGGCGAAGATCTTTTTATAATAATAATAATAATAATAATAATAATAATAATAATAATAATAATAATAATAATAATAATAATTATTTATTATTTATTTATTATTTATTATTTATTAATTATTAAAGTCTATGGAAGATAATCCGTACAGACTAATAACACTACATATAATGCTTAAATAATAAAATTGAAACAAAAGTGTACAAGAGGAAAAATAAAAGTAAATGTGAATGACAATGTTACGAATTAAGAAATATAATTATCTTATTCCTAATAGTATTTAAATTCAAAGAAAAATCAACAAATTCTGACAAATTATTATATTGGCGACAAATTCTTATAAAAGGGTCAGCAAGCATATAATTAGATCTACATAATGGAATGTACAAAGGTGTATGATGACGAGTATAACGACTAGGAACATTTAATTTAACACAGTTCAATAGAAATTCACAACATATATTGCCATTTAACAGATTCATCATAAAAGACACGTTCAACATAACACGACGACTTTTAAGAGTAGGTAGTTTAATTAGAGCAAGTCTACTAGTGTAGGAAGGAAGATTGGTATAATTCCAACGAAATTCACGCAAACAGAACAACAAAAATTGCCTCTGCACAGATTCAATGATATTATTATTTACATTATAGTAAGGATCCCATATAATTGATCCATATTCCAAAATGGGTCTCACTAGAGATACATAGAGCTGTTTAGTAATATAAGGATCGGAGAACTCCCTAGACCACCGCTTTATATAACCAAGAACGCTTCTTGCTTTGTTAACAGCCATAGTAATATGAGCATTGAAATACAGCTTAGCATCAAGTAGGATTCCAAGATCAATGATTGATTCAACCACCTCCAAATAATTCCCACCCAGAGAGTAATTAACTATGTTTATGTTGTTTCTACCAAATTGCATACATTTACATTTTCCTATATTTAACTCAAGCATGTTGTGTTCGCACCATATGAAGAAGTCATTCAGGTCGTTTTGGAGAAAGGCATGATCATCAAGATTAGCAAAAGGAAGGAAAATTTTAACGTCATCAGCGTACATCAATATATCAGCGGATTTAAAAACATTTGGAAGATCGTTGATTAGCAAGGAAAACAAAAGTGGTCCAAGATGACTGCCCTGGGGAACACCAGAAGGAACAGATATGTGTTTAGATACACAGTCGTTAACTCGTACTGTCTGTTTCCTTCCTGTTAGGTATGACTCCAGCCAATTCAAACTAATTCGCGATACACCCAACAATTCAAGTTTAATCAATAAGAGCTTATGATTAACCTTGTCAAACGCCTTACTGAAATCAGTATATATGACATCGGTTTGCTTCCCTCGAACAAACGCAGCATTGGCTAAGGAAGTAAAATGAAGAATATTAGTTGTCGTAGAGCAGCCTTTTCTAAATCCATGTTGTGAAGGTGATATTAATGATGCAGTGTGATGACAGAGAAAATCAGCAACCAATTTTTCAAACATTTTCGGAATAACACTTAATTTTGCAATGCCTCTATAATTTTTAATATCAGTCCTACTCCCAGATTTAAACAGCGGTATAATAAATGAGTCTTTCCAAATAGTAGGAAAAAATCCAAACTTAACAGAGGTACTAAATAAAAGAGTCAGCGGTGTAACAAAAGATTCAGCACAGTGACGTAAGATACTGCTTGGAACCCCATCAGGACCAGGAATAAATGAGATTTTAAGCTTTTTTAAGTTAAGTAATATATCACTACTGCTAAAAATTGGTAAGGTTATAAACTGGTTCGATGCAATGGTGTATGGATACTTGTTGCCATGGTAGACAGCATCGGAATAAGTACTCGCAAAAAAGTCGGCAAACATGTCACATATATCCTCAATATTGCCAGATTCTTGGTTATTTAATTTCATAACTGAAGGAAATCCGTTTGATTTTCTTTTAGAATTTACGAACTTGTAGAAGGACTTTGGATCATGAATAAAATTTCCCTTAACTTTATTTAAATAGTTTTTGTACAAAGATTTGTTAAGTATAATATATTTGGAACGGACAACTGAATACTTTCCATAATCAATAGAACAAGCAGATCTTTTGTATTTTCTATAATATTTATTTTTCAAGTTTTTCAGCCGAGACAGTTGCTTAGAATTCCATGGCGGACCAGATAATTTGTTAACACTCTGCTTAGGAACGCAAATTTCAAAAAATGAATTTAATATATTATAAAAAGAAGCAGTCATCGAATCAATATCTAAATTAATGTTACCAGAAATTGAAAGAATATCGTTCCAACACGTATTTTCCATTAATTCATTAAATAAAGTATAATTGGTCCTTTTAAAACAAAATACTTTTTCAGGTTTAGACGGTATTAACTTATCTCCAGATAGAATTGAACAGCTTATTTCAATAGTAGGATGAAATCGATCTTCAGGCAAAGTTACAGGATCAGTTCGCCTAATACTACAATTATTTAAATCATTAGTAAACACTAAATCCAGTAATTTGTCAAAGCTGTTATATACCGAATTCATCTGATAAAAAGATAGATCAAAAATGCTGTTCAAGAACTCATCATAGCAAGGTATATTCTTCACTGGAACTAAATATGATGTGTATGGTGGTTGCTTCCACGTAATCGCAGATAGATTAAAGTCACCAATAACAAAAACTAAATCATTTTTACCTGCGAGTAAAGTTACTGCTTCGATGGCTTTAATATGATCATTGTAAACGGAAGAGTTTGAGTTCGGAGGTACGTAAGAACAAGTAAAGTAAATTTTTATTTTCTCAAGTTTTACAACGACAGCAATAAATTCAATATTAGTATAAGATAAATTAATTTCCTCAGATGGATAGGAGCACGATACGGCAATTAAAACACCACCACCTCTACGATCATTGCGATTATACCTATATAATTGATAACTATTGCACAGAATTTCAGCATTAAAAACATCATCAGTTAGCCAGGTTTCCGTAAGAAGAATCACATCATATGTAAAATCATAGCTATTTAACAGGAGAGTTGATAATTTAGTATTTAGACCTCTAACGTTCTGGTAAATAGTTTTGAAAGTATCAGTAGGGATAATTAGTTTTTTGAGGTATATGTTGAAGATGAAGGCAAAAGGACTGAGCTTCTCTGTCGTGGTTTAAATGTAAATTCCCGAACAAGTGTACCAGCAGGCCAAAACTCGGGCGCCATTACTTGACCAAATAATTTATCCTCTACAGTAATTTTAAAAGACGCCACCATTCTTGGTTCCGAGTATGAGAACTTATACACCGAGGTAAACAAACCAGATCCACATTTCGAACTCACGTAATATTGTACATCCTCAATAGTGGTGTCAGACGCCAAGCGGGAAACAAAAATAGTTCTATTTGGGCGTATTACTCTAAGTGGTCTAGCAATATTTTGCGAGTTATTCAGAGGGGTTCTAGGGGAAGTTAATACTGGAGTACGACTAATATGATTACTCGGTATATTGTTGTTATTTATTAATTTTACAGAATTATCGGTATTCAAGAGATGATTTTCAACCGGCGTAATAGATGATGTTTGAGAAGAATAACTTAAATGATTCATGATAGGATTAATATTTTCATTTACGGAAATCACTTCGTTCGTTGATGACTCAGAAATTATTTTGGAGTTAACATGAACTGATTCATTAACATTGTTCGAAGCAGGGGCAGTGGTTAAGGAGCATTGGGAAGAAACAGATCTGACACAGTTTTCTTTATGTTTCGGTGACATATTTTGCGATGCATTTACAAATTTATCTAAATTCTTATACTTTGTAAAAAGCTCACCAAACTTTGCAAATTTTAATTGAAGTCCAATAAACTCTTCATTAATTTTTTCAAATTCAGCTCTAGAATTTTTGAAAAGGTTATAAAATTCTATTCTGACATTTCTGCAATCTGTACATGTCCAATTCAAAAATTTTTGCGAATCATTGAGTGCATCAGCATCACGTGCTCTGAGATTACTACCACTACATTTAAGATGAAAATAATTGAGGCATAACCAGCAAGTTACCATCCTATCGTTTTCAGGTTTCAGGCATTTAACATTAGAACATTCCATTATGTTGATTCGCAGATAAATTGTATGTTGGGAAATCTTTAAAAGTTTACAGTAATAAACAAAATATAGATGGCGCTATGACTGTATATCCAATTCACAAACCAAAATAACTATAAGCGTTTCTTAAGAATAAGATATGGTATATAAGTATAAATAAAAATACAATTATTCACAATAGATGGCGCTAGTTATTGTTTATCAAAATAAAATAACAGTGAAACAAACAACAACAAACACAATATAAAATGCCAGACAATTTATGTAATTTTTATGAGTTAAAAAAAGAGATCACAATTTCCAGGATACACCAAATATAACTGCCAATCAGATCAACACCAGTACACAAAATAGTTACGATGAAGTGCAAGTCTTCCGGTTAAGTCAATATACAGAAATAATGATGAGCCAAATACAAACAGATGAGACAACAGCCGGCACCAACTTTTAAGAAAAATGGAAAAAGCTATCACACAGGACTGATTCACTCAACAATCAGTAGCACAACAATCAGCGCAATTGTTTATGTTAAAATAGGTTTCGTAAGTTCCAAAAAACACACAGTTTATAATAATTGCACAAATTATTCACAAACGAGAAAATTTTATCAACAAAACAGTACAAGGTTGCCAGGTTTATTGATTATTATTAATAATAATAATAATAATAATAATAATAATAATAATAATAATAATAATAATAATAATAATAATAATAATAATAATAATAATAATAATAATAATAATAATAATAATAATAATAATAATAATAATAATAATAATAATAATAATAATAATAATAATAATAATAATAATAATAATAATAATAATAATAATAATAATAATAATAATAATAATAATAATAATAATAATAATAATAATAATAATAATAATAATAATAATAATAATAATAATAATAATAATAATAATAATAATAATAATAATAATAATAATAATAATAATAATAATAATAATAATAATAATAATAATAATAATAATAATAATAATAATAATAATAATAATAATAATAATAATAATAATAATAATAATAATAATAATAATAATAATAATAATAATAATAATAATAATAATAATAATAATAATAATAATAATAATAATAATAATAATAATAATAATAATAATAATAATAATAATAATTTTTTTTTTTTTTTTTTTTTTTTTTTTTTTTTTTTGGCCGGGCGATGGAAATGCTGTTACGCATACCCATTGGGTCGTCACCCCAGGTTATGTTGGACTCTAGGTTTCACCTACCTACCAACTAAAACCACCTCCCGTTTGTCGAGGGAGTTTCTGCCTCCCCGGGACCACTCATCGTATCACTTCGGGGAAGCTCCCTCCTTTTGCCGCTATGGGCCTCTCCTCCTCTGTATACGCCCCGTCAGGCTTCTCTTCCGAATCCGATGTCATGTCATGCATTCATCTCATGCGTTGGTTGGATCAGCACCAATTCCAAAAACCTGGTTCCTGTCTAGATCCTTTTTCTTCTCCCGTAGAACACTTTCCACAAATCTAGCAATCAAATTCCAGCTGACCTCACTTGTTAACATTTTCTCCACTATGTTATTGGCAGTTAGAGACCCCGATCGGTGTTCGACAACTGTCCTTAACTCTCGCCATCTTCCGCATTTGAAGAATGTATGTTCCGCATCATCCTCGTCGGAATCGCCGTATATACAGCCAGGACTGTTTGCCTTTCCCATTCTATTTAGGTACTTCCGAAAATACCCGTGTCCGGAGAGGAGTTGAGTCAAGTAATAATTGACCTCTCCAAATTTTCTGCCTACCCACACTTCTATATTTGGGATAAGCCTGGCCGTCCACCTTCCATAAATTTCGCTTTGCCACCTCTGCTGCCATATCTGTATGGTCTGCCGCCGTATGTCCTGGTCTGAAATCTGTGGCTCCATTTCGTTGCGTTGCTGCCATTTGCGTTTACGCTCCATAACTAGTAGGTCGATCGGTATTGTTGAGCTTATTACCATCACGGCTGCTTCCGAGACCGTCCGATAAGCCGATGCCACACGAAGAGCTGCAGTTCTCTGAACCGAGCTTAAAGCCTTCCGTCGATGTTTCGCCTTAATTGCATCTGCCCAGATTTCGCAACCATACAGCAGGATTGCCTGTACCGTTGTCATCAGCAGCTTTCTTTTTCCTGACTTTGGTCCACCTGTGTTAGCCATCAACTTCGATAGTGATGCCGTTGCCTGTGCCGCTTTGGTCGTCGCATGATGTATCTGAGACCAGAAATGCATCCTCGTATCTAACCTTATGCCAAGGTACTTTATCGATCTCTTAGTCTCGAAAGTATCGAATTGTGTGCGCATCTCAATTTCGACCGGTATGTGTTTCCTTGTCAGGATCAACAATTCCGTCTTCTCTATCGCCAACCTGAGTCCATGATCTTTCATCCATGCCTGTACTCTGAGCATTACCTGATTTAATTTCCGCTCCACTCCAACTGTGTCTCTAGCTGTTATGACACCAGCGATATCATCAGCGTAACCCACGAGGTATGTGTCGGCCGGCATATCTAGGCATAAAATTCCGTCATACATAATATTCCAGAGTTCGGGGCCTAGAATCGATCCTTGTGCTGCACCTGCCGTTATTTGTATAGAACGAGTTCCATTTTCCGTCTCATATATCAAGTTCCTGTTGTGGAGATAACTGCGGATAATTCTCGATAGATACAGAGGAACCTTAAACCGCTTTTCCAGAGCGTCCAATATATCGCACCATCGAGCGCTATTAAAGGCGTTCTTGACGTCCAAGGTGACCAGCAACACTATGCGCCCAGAATTTTGGCTGCCGCCTTGCGCAGCTCGCACGCTCTCTATTACCTCCTCCAGAGCTCCTATTGTAGATCTTCCTGGGCGAAAACCATACTGACGTTTTGATAGTCCACCTGCATCTTCTATGGCTCGGGAGAGACGTGGTTTTATGAGCCTTTCAAGTAACTTTCCAGCTGTATCAAGAAGGCAAATTGGCCGATATGAGGAGGCCATATCTGGATTCCCTTTGCCCTTACTTATTAACACCAGTTTCTGGACCTTCCATAGTTTGGGGAAAATTCCATTCGTCAAACAAGCATTATACATATTCAGCAATAGTTGGGGCCGTTCACGCGCAATTATTGACAGGACTTCAGTTGGTACTCCATCCGGACCAGGAGACTTTCGCATCTTCATGCTCCCAACGGCTTTTAAGAGTTCCCCCGCCGAAAACAATGGAGGGGGCTCGTACTCTGAATTGTCCAGATCCTCACGTCCCCCTAGCTCGTGACTCGGAAACAGTTCATTTATAATACTGTGCATCTTCTCCTCTGTCAGGTTAGGCAAGTTTGTACTCTTATCCAGTTTACGCATAACTAGTTTGTATCCAAAACCCCAAGGATCAGCGTTGAGGTTTGCTCTGAGTTCTTCCCACTTCCTTCTCTTGCTCTCTAGAATGGCCAGCTTCAGATTCTTCCTAGCTTGTCTGAACTCCTCTGCTTGTTGTAAGGCTGGCCCGACTCTTCTGGCTCTAGTATATTGCCTACGGCAACGATTACAAATTCGTCGAAGTCCCCCGATCTCTTCCGTCCACCAGTAGGCAGCTTTTCTTTGCGGTCTTCTTCCAATCCTCGGCATTGATGCTTCACAAGCCCGAGTGATCTGTAACATCGTCTCCTGGACGAAGCTCTCTACCTCATTCGGAATGCGTGAGTTTATCGACCCTTGATCAATCCTGTTTAGGAGTATTTCTCTTCTGATTTTTGAGACATTCCACTTACGGGTAGTCTTCCTTTGGTATCCATTATTTCCACTAGCTTCCATCATCATGGAGAAAATTATATATTGGTGATCGCTCCCGGTGTATTCCTCTAACACACTCCAGTTTCTCACACCATGAAAGGCACTTCCAGATACTAGAGTGATATCTGGTATGGTTCCTATGCAACCAGGTCTTCTAAAAGTAGGCGTTGAACCTGTATTTGCCACCACCAGGTCTAATCTAGCCATCATATCCAATATTGCTCTACCTCTTGCGTTTGTGCTCGGCATGCCCCATTCGATTGCCTTAGCATTGAAATCACCAGCAATTATCAGGTGTCCACCAATATCTCGTGCGTCATCCTCTATATTGCTCAACTTGTTCAAAAATTCCTCCATTGTGCAGTTTGGCGTAAGGTAACAACTCATAACTGTGAAAGATGCAGTGCTTATCCACACATATCCGCTTCCTTTACCATTTCTAGTTATGTGTAGGTTTGATTCACCGGTTACCCAAATCGCTGCTGTCTCTGTGTCATCCTCATACCACATACCACTTTTAGGTCCATATTGCTCGCTGATGATAGCCACTTCTGCCTTCTGCTCAATCATAATCTGCGCTAGAACAGCGTCAGCGGTCCAGCTTCTGTGTAGATTTGCTTGTAAGAATCCGGTCATGACCGATTCGGCCTTGTGTAGGCTGGACATCCGGTTGTTCCAGGGATGTGGTCCACCGCAGTCTTACCCTCCGCCATGCATATGCAACACCTCGGTGCATTTCTACAGTCCCTCTTGAAGTGACCTGCTATCCCACATTTGATGCATAGTCCCTGTGCTTTTCTGTCCGGACCATTACAACTACCTTGTGTGTGTCCCGTACCAAAACATTTGAAGCATCTCCGCACGCTCGGTACTCTTTTTACCCTGCAATATGACCATCCAATCTTAATTCTCTGGCTGTTTAGAATCCTGATAGCTTCCTCAGTTGCAAGCGTAACAAAAGCTCTACGTTGCTCCCTAGTATTCGCCTTAGTCACTCGTACATATACCTCTTCATTCTGATTTTGGACTAGTTTTCTGACTGCAGCATGCACTTCCTCCTCTTCTGAAAGCGTGTCCAGGTCTCTGATCTCTAAAGTGGTCCTTGGTTTCAGAGATGACACATTTACCGTCTCCTTCATCGAGGTCTTTATAGCCTCACAGAATTTCTCCTTGCTACCACCTTCCGCCAGTTCTAGTAGAATGCAACCATTTTTTGTCTTTCTGACCGACCTTATAGTTATCTCTGCTTCTTCTGGTTTTACAGTATTCTTAAGGTCTCTGAGAACTTCTGCATAGCTCTTTCCGACGGTAGGTTTTATCAATACGGCTTCAGGTCTCTTTTTATCATCCTTTCTATCTCTATTCTTTCTCCCTCTCTTTACACTCTTAATATTTTCCGGGGCAGGAGTTGGTCTTTGTTCCTTCTTACCAACTTCTTGTATTTCCCTCCGAATATTACCAGTCTTCCCTCCTTCTTTTCCATTTTCTTTTAGCTTCTTCAGGGTGTCCGGTGCTACAGGGCTGGATGCAGCTCTTTTCGTCCGGCCTGTCACTGGTGTCTCTTCCTCATACGCTGGGTGTAAATTCACTGTATTTCGTGCCAGACTCTCTCTTACTGCCCTCGTAGCTTCACTGTTCCTGGCACTCTCCAGTTCTTTCCAGGATCTTCTGCAACTTTTGATTACGTCGAATTGCTCGCTTAGCACACTAACGCCATCTTTTACATCCTTACTTATGTTCTTCTGTCTCTCAATGGCCTGTTCCATGCTTCGCAGAATAGCCACGCATTTTCTAAGGCTCTCCTCTTCGATTTCCCTCATTCTTGTAATTTGCTTCAGACGAGGTGAAATTGTCGGAGCATTTAATCGCTCTAACTCTGTGAGTCTTGCAGTTATATCCGTGGGGGTAGATACCTGACTCTGTACCGAACTAACCCTTTTCTCCTGGCCGTCTGCCAAGACCATAGGCTGTGAGGCACCTATAATCGGTGAACGCAGAACTTTACGTCTATTCTGACTGCTTCTTACTACAGAGTCACCAGCTGTCTTTGAGTTCTTTCCTTTTTCATTTCCGTTTCCTTCATCAATCGTAATCATATTCTGGGGTGGTGTTCTCAACATCTCAGTTCAATTGGGTCCCCGCTCCGAGCCGCTATCCTTCCACGAAAGTACAGTTGCCTCCAACGATCCCCGTGGGTCCCTATGCAACCAGTGAGGTCCACGCGAGGGTTGACACAGGACCTCATGAGTACCTGTGTTCAGAGCCAGGATCTCGGCACTGAGTAGGAGTCATCTCAACTACACCTGTACGGTCACCTCCGTAACAACGTGGTCGGAACATACCCGGAGACTCGCCACAGTTTTAACGGGACGGAGGCGGCTGCAGCATTAGCCTGGCAGCCATTTCGGCAAGATTTCACTCTTGCTTACTGAAGTGCCAGAATACTGCAGCCGTCAGCTCTTAGCGTCAGGAACAAATCGTGAATCAACTATCAATAGCCATGCACAGAGACCAGTCCGTCATCGTCAACTTCATCAGGCATGACGAAGCTGTCCAGCTTTTGGTCCACGGGTGGTATTTTATTTCCCACCTTCCCTGCAAATCTTAAAAGATCAGCCGAGATTTCCCCTATCCGCCACCTGGGGACGCGTCCGATGGGAGGCTGGAAGAACTCCTCACGGAATAATAATAATAATAATAATAATAATAATAATAATAATAATAATAATAATAATAATAATAATAATAATAATAATAATAATAATAATAATAATAATAATAATAATAATAATAATAATAATAATAATAATAATAATAATAATAATAATAATAATAATAATAATAATAATAATAATAATAATAATAATAATAATAATAATAATAATAATAATAATAATAATAATAATAATAATAATAATAATAATAATAATAATAATAATAATAATAATAATAATAATAATAATAATAATAATAATAATAATAATAATAATAATAATAATAATAATAATAATAATAATAATAATAATAATAATAATAATAATAATAATAATAATAATAATAATAATAATAATAATAATAATAATAATAATAATAATAATAATAATAATAATAATAATAATAATAATAATAATAATAATAATAATAATAATAATAATAATAATAATAATAATAATAATAATAATAATAATAATAATAATAATAATAATAATAATAATAATAATAATAATAATAATAATAATAATAATAATAATAATAATAATAATAATAATAATAATAATAATAATAATAATAATAATAATAATAATAATAATAATAATAATAATAATAATAATAATAATAATAATAATAATAATAATAATAATAATAATAATAATAATAATAATAATAATAATAATAATAATAATAATAATAATAATAATAATAATAATAATAATAATAATAATAATAATAATAATAATAATAATAATAATAATAATAATAATAATAATAATAATAATAATAATAATAATAATAATAATAATAATAATAATAATAATAATAATAATAATAATAATAATAATAATAATAATAATAATAATAATAATAATAATAATAATAATAATAATAATAATAATAATAATAATAATAATAATAATAATAATAATAATAATAATAATAATAATAATAATAATAATAATAATAATAATAATAATAATAATAATAATAATAATAATAATAATAATAATAATTTTTTTTTTTTTTTTTTTTTTCTGGGCCGGGCGGTGGAAATGCCGTTACGCATACCTGTAGGATCGTCATCCCCAGGTTATGTTGGACTCTAGACAAACTACCTACCAACTAAAACCACCTCCCGTCTTCTAGGGAATTTCCGCCACCCCGGAACTACTCCTCGTATTACTTCAGGGTGGCTCCCCGAGTTGGCCATCATGCCCTCTCATCCTTGTTATGCCTCGTCAGGCCCAGCTTTCATCATGGGATCCGGGATACTGTAAATTGTTCCTCATCAAGATCCTTTTTCTTTTCCCGCAGAACATGTTCCACGTATCGAGCAATCAAGTTCCAGTTGTCCTCACTTACCAACATTTTGGACGTTATATTCTCAGCAGTTAGGAAACCAATCCGTGCCTCAATATCTGCTCTAAATTCCAGCCATCTGTTGCATCTAAAAAATGTATGCTCGGCATCGTCCTGATCTGAGTCACCATAAATACAGTTCGGACTATTTGTCTTACCCATCCGGTTAAGATACTTGCGGAAGTATCCGTGGCCGGAGAAGAGTTGTGTAAGGTAATAATTTACCTCCCCAAATTCTCTTCCTATCCATGGGGCTATAATTGGAATTAGTCGAGCCGTCCATCGGCCGTATCTCTCTTCTTGCCATCTTTGCTGCCATTCATGTATGGTGAGTTGTCTAATGCTCTGTTCGGTCGTAGAAATCTCTCTTTGGTTCCGTTGCTGCCATTTCCGTCTACGTTCCAAAACCAGCAAATCAATTGGTATTGTTCCACTTATAACCAATATCGCTGCTTCAGAAACAGTGCGATAAGCTGATGCCACGCGAAGAGCCGCAGTTCTTTGAACCGATGCTAAGGCTCTCCTCCGGTTATTAGCCTGAATTGCGTCCGCCCAGATTTCGCTTCCGTATAGTAGGATCGCCTGTACTGTTGCCATCAGAAGTTTCCTTTTTCCCGCCGTTGGTCCCCCGGTATTTGCCATCAGTTTCGATAGCGATGCCGTGGCCTTAGCCGCTTTAGTAGTTGCGTGGCGTATTTGAGGCCAGAACTGCAGTTTGGAGTCCAATGTTATACCAAGATATTTTATCGCCTTTTTCGTCTGGAATGTATCAAATTGTGTGTGCATTTGAACTTCAACAGGTATATGCTTCTTTGTCAGGAGTAATAATTCTGTTTTTTGGATAGCCAGCTCGAGTCCATGATCTGTCATCCAGGATTGCGTCCTGAGCATGACTTGGTTTAATTTCCGCTGAGCCTCTATTGTGTCTCTGGCTGTTATTACACCCGCGATATCATCCGCATAACCCACGAGGTATGAATCAGATGGCATTTCCATACATAAAATATCATCGTACAAGATATTCCAGAGATCTGGTCCAAGAATTGATCCCTGCGCCGCTCCTGCTGTTACTTGTATACATCGAGATCCATTTTTCGTATCGTACACTAACTTCCTGTTGTGGAGGTAGCTGCGTATCAGTCTTAGGAGGTACGGTGGAACATGAAAACGTCCCCCTAGTGCATTCATTATGTCACACCATCGTGCACTGTTAAAAGCATTTTTAACATCCAAGGTGACGAGCAGCACTATCCTCCTTGAGGCATGGTTCCCTTCTTGTGCAGCTTGCACGCTTCTTATCACTTCTTCCAGGGCTCCTAATGTCGATTTACCTGCTTGGAAACCATACTGTCGTTTAGATAATCCCCCTGATTCTTCAATGGCATGCAAAAGACGTGGTTTTATAAGCTTCTCGAGTACTTTGCCGGCTGTATCTAGAAGGCATATGGGTCGATAAGACGAAGCTAATTCTGGATCTCCTTTTCCTTTACTTATGAGAATAAGCTTTTGCACTTTCCATATTTGTGGAAAGACACCTCCTGTCAGGCACGCATTATACATTCTTAGCAAGAGTTGTGGTCGTTCCTTTGCTAAGATTGATAGGACTTCTATTGGTATACCGTCCGGTCCCGGAGCCTTTCTTGTCCTCATATTACAGATAGCTTTAGTAAGTTCCCCTTCCGAAAATAATGGCGGACATTCATGTTCGGAATTGTCCGAAATTACGTAGTCCATCAAAGTGTGACTCGGGAACAATTCACCTACAATACTCTGCATCTTGTCCTCTTCCAGTATAAGGCCTTGATTGTTTACTCCTAGCTTCCGCATTACCAGTTTATAGCCAAGGCCCCAAGGGTCATCATTCAGATTTTCTCTCATCTCTTCCCACTTTCTTTTCTTGCTCCGTAGTATGGCGATCTTCAGATCCCTTCTGGCCTGTCTGAACTCTTCTGCATGATCCAATGCTGGCCCGTTTCTTCTTGCTCTTGTGTACTGCCTTCGGCACCTATTGCAAATCCGCCGGAGTTGAGCGAT